>JAWWMU010000055.1:7822420-7842551 GCA_035048155.1 Cinnycerthia olivascens
GACCCCTCTCAGCAAGGACCCCTGCCACCACTGACCATGAGACCATCAATCCCCTGTGACCACTGACCCCTGCAAATACCAACCCGTGTGACCACTGACCCCTCTGACCACCGATTCCTGTGACCACCAACCCCTCTGACCACCAATTCCTGTGACTGCCAACCCCTGTGGCCACTGATCCTTGTGACCACTGATCCCTGCAAACAACAGCCACTCTGACTGGGCCCCTGTGACTGCCAGCCCCTCTAACCACTGGCCCCCATGGCCAGAAACCTCTGACCACCAGCCTCTCTGAACACTGACCCCTGTGACCATCAGTCCCTGTGACCACTGACCCCTGTGACCACCAGCCCACCGTGCCTCAGGCATGGGGCCACCACGGATTTCTTCCCTGGACAGTACAGATTGCAGGAGCTCAGGGAACCACCCACTTCAGGGCTAGAAGTGTTTGCAAAGAGGATTTACAGTCCTTTGCCTTTCAATTGACAGCTCCAAGCTCAGCGTGCTGAGCTTTACTTGATAAAAAAGCTTTTCAGAATGGAGAGGCTCCAGTGAGGAGCCCCAGCTGTTCTGCAAACACCTCTCTGTTCATGCCCTGCATCCTTCAGAGCAGCCAGGCAGCCCTCAGGAGAGCTCTGACCCTGTAGGCTCAGGGTTGTGCCTTCACAGAACAGGGCTGCTGCAGAAAAAGAGGGGAAAAGTGGGGTTTGCTCCCCAGGTATGAAGTTGTGTCCCAAGCCATGGAGGGGCAGCACCCCCCCCGAACCTTGGAGGGGTCAAAGGAGCTGAGCAACACCTTCACAAACACAGGAATCTCCTCTTTAAGCTGTGACTTCCCAGCTTTGCACTGCAGAGCTGCTCATCCCCATCCTGACTGCGGCCTTAATCCCAGGGCAGCAGATTCCAGCGTTGTCTGTGCTGCAGAAGCCCTGATGTCCCTCATTTGCAGTCTTGTAACCCACAGGGAGATGCCAAAGTGTTTGCAACCATTTCTTGTTTTGCAGAGCATGAACTTTCAGAGATTTCCATGATAAATATGTAAAAGAAAGAAAAAAAAAGTCAAGGACTTGATAAATCCTCTGATTTGGTATTTCTGCTCTCAGGTCCCACACAGGAAGGCAGCTGCTCCCTCTGTGGTCCCACTGACAGTGAAACCAGCAGGCCACTTTCAAAAATGCACCAATTCTTGCTATGCCAGGGGAATGCTGCACTTCAGATGTCTTGTACTGACAAGAGCTCTAAGAATAACTCCATTTGAAAAATGTAATATTTGGCCTCCTAACTTTGTTGAAGGTCCAAGTACAAAAGGAGACTTCAGCCAATTCTCCTTAGACTCACTTCAGAAAGTTTTCATTTCTCATATAAAGACAGTGCCCACAGTGGGTTCCAATGTCCTAGAATACCTGAATTCTCTAAAACAGATCAAAAATCAGTGTTTGAGCTGTAAGTGCACAAGGATCACTCTCTGCTGTGAGATGTCTGTACCAGATGACACAACCTCTCACCTTTATACTGGGTCCTGTTATATTTTAATACTTCACTTTTCCTACTGTCTCACCCCACTTAAGGACAGGAGCAAAAAATTACCTTACACTGTGTCTTAAAATTCATATTATGAGGGTTTAGTGTTTTGTGCTTAACTTCCACTAAATAACAAAAGATAATTTTGTGCTGCAGAGTTTTAAGGCTTCATTCTCTGTTAAATCCAGTTTGGGTCTCTGAATGTCTGGGCTCAAAAGCAGCACCAAGGGGTGTCTGAAGATCATTCCTAGGCTGCAGTCACTGGGCTCCTTTGCTGGTCCCAAGTGCCCAACTTCATGCCTTGTGTTTCAGAAGAACCCCCAGAAAAGGGATTTTTTCCAAGAAAGGTGCAGAAGCAGAGTGGGGAAATTATTTTGAAACTACTCCCAGCTGTGCTGCCAGCCAGGTTTCACTGTGGGACCCACAATTCACAAAGCAAGAGGCAGAGAAAAGAGCAAGAAACAAAAAAGATCTGAGTCCCACAGAGTGAGCTCCAGAACCACCTCACTGCAAGCTCATGTGTACGTGGTGATGCTGAAGAGAAATGCATCACTGAGCCAACAGGGAAAACAATCTTTTTTTTACTATTTTTTTTTAAAAATTTTTATCTCTTTCAGAAATGAGACTCCCCTCTAAATCAGGCAGATCCCTGTGCAATTCCTGCCAGCCCCATCCCTGGGCTCTCCACCCTCCCCACACCCATCCTGCCCTGGTTGCTGCAGGCTCAGGCAGCTGGGGAATGTGCTGGGAAACACAATCCCGGCAGCTTTTTGGAAAATACTCATCAATAAAGGCAGCTCAGGGTGATCAGAGCTATTTGCAATCTTTTCCTTCAGGATTTGTGATCATCCCAGCAAAGAGGTGAAGGCTGCTCAGCTGTGGGGGCCGATGTCTGTCCCCTCCTCTGTCTTTCAGGTATTTTCTGCTTCTGCTCAATCTCCCACTGGGATTACAGCCCTAATTAGGCCATTTACAGACTTCACACAGGTAGAAGCTGCCATTCTTTACCTGTGCAATAATCACCTCCTCTGCCTTTATCAGAAGTTCCCTGTCATCTCTAGGAAGGGAAGAGATGGGAGGGACAGAGACAAGTGACAGGGAAAGGCAGAAAAAGTGGGTCCAGCTTGAAATTGGATAAAATAATGAAAAAACGTGAGCTTTTCCTGCTTTTGTGGGGTACTCCAGTGAGTAAAACATAATTGTAAAGCCTGAATATTGCAACCAAAACAAGGGAGCCTACTGCAAAAATGGAAAGAGAATCTGCTCGTTTCCAACACCATCAGTCACACAAGTCTGCAGCCTGCCTGAATATGTTTTCAGTATAAATGAAGAATAAATTCAAATAAATTAAGATGTGAGCAAAGGATCCAGGAGGTAGAACAACAGAAAAATTACAGAGGAATTTGCCACCGTTGTGAATATTATCAAACCCACCCCTTGAACAAAATGAACATTGAAAATGATAAAGTATTAACAGATGGGGGACACACATCTCCCCCAGGAGTCAGCAGCCCCACAGGTAGGTCCAGGCAAACCCCCTTTAGGAACAACCACATTTATTGAAAGCAGAGCAACCTCCCAGTTTATTGTGTTTTCTACCATTTTAACAACCCTGAATCCGTGACTGCAGTGGGACCGGGGTAAAATCTGAATCATTTCCAACAATCAGACAGGAAAAAACCAACACGGGGGGCACAGAGGACAAAACCTCACCTGGTGTCACTGGAATATCCTACTGGTGTCACCGCGGGCTGTCCGTGGAGCCTGGCAGGGACACACCTGGAGCCCTCTCGGGCGTGAGTCCGTCCGTCCGTCCGTCCTCGGCAGAGCTTCGGTGGGGTGAGCGCCGGGGTCCCCCCGAATTTCGGGGCATGGGGAAGGTGGGGAGGGGGAACCTGGGGGCACAGGGGAGGTTTCACGGGCTGGGAGCTTCCAGCGCCGCCCGAGCCGCGATTCCCGCGGGGCTCCCCAGGTGACCCCGGAGCTCCCAATGTCACCTGGGACAGGTGACCCAGGACCGCCCGGCCCCGCTGGATGCTCGGGGGCAGCACCAGGGGATGCTCAGCTCACCTCAGCTCTGCTGGCTCCAAGCTGGGGCTGCCCACAACCCAAATCCTAAAAGGTTTTCCAATTCTGTCTCCAGACTCTTCCAGCTCCAGTGATTCTTAACATATACAGATAGCCACATACATTTATTTTTTTTTTTTGGTGTGTTTTTAATTAAAAAGCTCCTTCACATACACAATCATATATTGAATTAGCAAGAACAATAATATATTTATTGGTGAATAGCAAAACATCTGCTCTGCCAGTGCCACCCACAAACTATAGACAAAGAACTAAGAAATCTGACAGTTTCAGACCACTTAGGAAAGAGAAATTCTCTTGGCCTAAAGACAGGGAGCCATGCAGTGAAGGTGCCATGGAGGGTACAGCAAACGCAACATACAGAAAAACACAAAGGGTTAAAAATGTTTTCTTGTAAAGATTCTGCAGCCAGAGGGTGAATCCTGATCATCAGGGGCTTTCTTTACAATTTAAGAAATACTGGATAGCACTGAAGCAGAAGAATGACACTAGAGAAAAAAAAAAATACAAAAAAAGAAAATAAAAGAGCTACACAAACGCTAAAAGATTGATTTTGGCCAAAAGCTGAAATTTCCTTTAATGTATTAGAGGGGATTCCGGATTTTAAGAGTGCATCTGATTTACAAAAAGTTGTTGCTGCCAATCTCATGGAAAAATAAAACATCTGACTCCAAAATAAAACATCTGACTCCATTAGGGACCTCAATGTCTTGGCAACAAAGCCCTCCTTGACCAGGACAAAATACCCAAAAAAACACAAACCAAAGAAAGAATCAGAGAAGAAAAAGAAAAGGCAACTCTCTTTTAAGTTTCATTACAAACACCTGGAAGAGGAAAAAAAAAAAAAAAAAAAAAAAAGAGGTGTGAGGGGAAGCAGCTTCCAGCAAAAACCAGCGGAGTGATTTTGGGGCCAGATCAATCAAATTGGCAGAACAAGCTCCAGACAGGGAATTTTTGCTGTTTCCATAACAGAAGTTACCCCCAAAGCTGGACTGGAGTATTTGAATATTTTAAACTGTATCATATCTGCCAGCACAACCCACGAGGTCTCTCCTGTGGCTCAGGGACAATCCCAGAGACTCTGGGTGGGGATTCAGGGCTCTCAATAATTCAGCTGCTCGTGCCAAATTTTCCTTCCCAAAAGGACTGGGGGATGAGCTCCTCTGCACAAACTCACACCCCTGAGAGCTGGGCCAGCCCTGCTGAGCATCACCAGTGCCCCCAGTGCCAGCGAGGGCTCAGGGACTGGTTTGGGGGAGGCAGGAGGAAAACCCCCAGGGAATGGAGCAAGGCTGGGATCCCTCCATGAACCCCCAGCCCTGCACCTCAGGTTGGCACCTTTGGGGTAAAGGAACCTTCGAGTGGTGAACATCCTCCTGAACTCAAACCCTCTGCAAGGCCAAACAGGAAAATATTTTGCTGTTTGTCCCCCTCTTTTAGGGGCTGCTGCTCACCTCAAAAAGCTCAGTGGAACTGGCACTTCAGGGCCAGAAATTGGGGGTGCAGCTGGGGGAGCCCCCCCAGCCTGGCTGGAGGGGATAACAAACTCACCTAGTGCGTTACTGAAGACGTGGATAAATGAGAAAAAACAGGATCTGAACACAAAAATGGGTTCTGCTGCTCCTGGATGAGGCGTGCAAAGCGTTGATGGGAAAGCTCGTGAGTGTCACCAGCAGAGTGACCACAACAGGAGGGGTTTGCCTGGCTGTACACAGCATTCTCATTCAAAATTCAACTCCTTCCATGAAATACCTTCACAGATTTAACAATATATATATATATATTTAGTATCCCCTGCATAAAAGAAAAATACACATTATTTCAACAGCCAAGAAAAAACTGCAATTTATTAAGTTTCAAAGAATCTTCGTACTCTTGAAAGCAACTTTCGGTGCATGTTTCTTTTAACAATCACATTCTATGAGGAGAATAAACATTAAAAGCCACAATTGTTGGTGTTCTTTTTAATCTCAGAGTTACAGACATCTTTAATTCAAAAGGGAAGGACAAAAAAAAAAAAAAAAAAAAAAAAGCCCCTTAAAACAAACCCCACCCAATCCCTCCCCCCCAACCCCTCCAACAGAAATTTTCATTCCCAATTTGAAAATATCAGGAGTTTCTCTACAACTCAATGCTAAACTTCAGCATGGAAAATTGTATGTAAACACGCACATACACACATACATATTTTATATAAGTGTGTGTGTGTATATATATATAAAATATATATGTAGGAGGCGTGTAATGGCAATGAGATGCAATTACTCTGAGGAAAGGTTATTCAGCTAAATACACTACTAAAACTTGAGAAAAAAAAAAACCAAAAACAAGTCTTGAACCCAGTTTGTGCATAGTTCATGATCCTCTATAAAACCAGCTTTTGTTAATTTGCAATCTTGCAGGACCCTTTAAATCTGATAAAACCATTAAAAAGCTAATCTTCCAAAAAAAAAAAAAAAAATGTAATGCACAAGTTTCCTGATCCAAGCAGGCAGGGAGCACAATGTTCATATAATTTTTAAAACATACTTGAAGTGTATGTTATTCCATTGTCTTTCTTCCTTTCAAAACAATCAAAAACATTGATCTTTTTTTTTTTAAACATAAAGCGATTTTTTAATATATAAAGCACTCTTCAAACATCTATTTCTTTTGAGTCCATTATTTGGTAAATATGTAACTGCTACACATTAGATTAGGTATTTTCTTCTTTCTTACTGTCTTTTTTTTTTTTTTTTTATTTTATTTTGTTTTTTAATAATATCTTCAGTGCTAGGAGTTGGGTTTTAAAAATACATGAAATGGTGTGGAGTTGCTCCTCGGGAAACCCGGCTTTCCTGAGACATCTTCCACCATGTGCAAGATAGTGATCACAAAGTTTTCGCCACTTTGACGAAGAGGAGGAAAACAACAACAAAAATAGTACACAGCAATGGCCAAAGAAAAGGATAATACAACAACACTGTTCAATCCCAGAGCTCTGAAGTAGCATATCTTCATTCTGAAAATAGTTTTCTTTACGATGGAAGTCTTTTTTTTTTTTTGTTTGTTTTTTCTCTTTTTTTTTTTTTTTTTTTTAAATTCCTTTTTTTATTTTAAAGTTTGAAGGAGAAAAAAAGGTCTGTAAACAGGTGGGAGCCAAAACTCCTGGCTCCTCCAAAAGCAGTCAAAACTTATGTCCAAGTGCTTGTTTCTGTTCCTGCTTGCAAGGGAACTATCAACTCTTTACAATTATCTATGGCCACAGTTCAACAAGAGTATTTTTTTTTTTTTTTAAACTTTATATTCCGAATGGAAAAATGGTGCAATACTCCGGTAATAATTTTCTTGCATTAGTCCACAATAAAAAGCCGCTAAAGGTAGATATACATATTATTCTCCAGAGATACACACTGTAATTTTTAAAATGCAATAAGAGTCCTTGAGTAAACATTTACACGTGAATTGTCGCCGGCCCCTTCTATCAGTTTCTTTCCTCTTTTTTTTTTTCCTTTTTTTTTTGTTTTTTTTTTTTCCTTTTTTTGTTTTTTGTGTGTTTTTACCATTACAGGATTAGCTACAAGAAGGGCTGCGGACACTCAGTGCAAAGTTAGAAGCTAATAACAATTAAACATTTGACCAATGAGCAAATAAAAAGCATATACTGAACCAAAGGAAAAAAAACTTCACACGTTGAGTTAAACCACACGTGGGCATACACACACACAGGCACACACACACACACTCACATCTGTCCCAACAAAAACATAGAGTCTGAACTTTTTTTAAAAAAAAAAATTCTTAGAGCCTGTTTTTTGTGTACTGATGCTGACCTGGAAGTGTAATAATTCAACTTAGAAAGTGTTCACATTTTGTTATTGGCCTGCTGGATTCAAGTATTTGCATGTTGATATGGTTTGTTGCCTTTTTTTTTTTTTTTAAAGTATTTTTTTTTTTGTTTCTTTGTTGATTTTTTTTTTATCCTTTTTTTAATTTTTATATTTTTTGGGATTTAAAAAATGACATGAAAAAGCAATGAAACAAGGGTAATGTGCATAGGCAGATCCATGGGAGTAGTGGACACAGAGATACCCCAACCCTGCCCTCCCTCCCCCCCTCTCAACCTGTACAGTCCAGAGTTGCCACTTGGATTCATCACTTTTCTGTACCAATGGTAAAATATCACACTTCACCCTTTCTGATTATTGGGTCCGCCTCTGTAATGTGCATAATAGTCACAGGCTCATTTAAATAGGCTTTCATTTCCCCTTCCCACCCTCCCCCCCAGTTGATAAAATAACCCTTTCCAGCCCAAAATCTGAAAAGTGCCCTTCATTATAGACCTATTCTAAGCAGCTTTTATACTTGGTTTTGAAAAAAATCACCATACAAACATAAAAAGACGACATAAAACAACAACAACAACAACAAAAAAAAAAGCCATGAAAAAAAAAGTAAAACCTGTCATTAGCATGTGACACTGACCAAAGGAGCCCATACTGTTTCAGGAACAGTTCACAAGGACTTCTGCAGTTTCAGATTTCGATATTGGACAGAGGTACTACGGAGGGCTGCCAGTCTCATGGGTTAAAGCTGGATTCTTCATCAAGCCCGGGACTGGAAAGGGTTACCATTTTTTTTTTTTTTTTTAAATTATTTTTAATTTTTTTTTTTTCTTTTTTAAAATTTTTCTTTTTTTTCTCGTCCGTTTGTTTTCCTTTAGTGCTGATGATTGTTGTTTGCCTCCTAGATGGACTCCCCGCTGAGCAGGTCCCCTGGCAGGAGGGTGTTGAGGGGCGTGGGGCTCCCGATCACTCTGCCGTCGTCGGCGCTGGGGGGTCCCCAGAGGCTGCTGGAGTATTGGGGTACCCCACCCCAGAGCAGGTCGCTGCTGCCCTTGCCCCCCAGGCACGGGGGGTTCCAGTGGCCGGCGTCGGGGCGCACCAGCCCGTGGGAGCTGCCCGAGGAGCCCAGGCGGCTCGGCGTGGATCCAGTGTTGTTCTGCCAGCTGGAGGTGGGCGGCAGCGCCTGCCCCTGCGCCAGGAACCGGTTCACCTCCTCCTCACCTGCAAACTCCGCCAGGATCGTCGTGTTGCCCAGCACGCACCTGAGGGCACAAGCAGAGGGGGGTGTGAGTGCTTTTTTTTTGTTTTTTTTTGGTGGGTTTTCTGCTGAGGGTTTGTAGCGGTTTTTTTGTAAGATGCCTGTTGGGAAGGATGAAACAGGAAAGCTTTAGAAATATGATTGCCTGACAAAAGGTTTTAAGAATATGGAAACTGTAAACGAGATTGAAATGAAGGCAACCTTTGACATACCAGACCTTAGTTACTGAACAACTGGAAGGCTGGTATGTCCGGCTGAAAGGAATCCCCTCTTGTTTAGATAAGCAAGACCCTCTGCTTGCTGATAAGCATGGTAATGTAAGGATTCTTATAGGCTGTATGCAAATGCCATAGAATTCGTATCTTGTAGTAGATTGGTTAGTGGAAATTAGAATATTCAACATAGAAGAGGATTTATTGCATTGTAACAAGAAGCTCGCTCTCTTCCCTTTTCTTACTCTCTTCTCTTCTTTTCCTGCTCTTACTCTTTTTTCTCTTACTCTGATCTGCTCCCATCTCTTGCTCCCCAGCCCTTTGTTCTCTCCCTCCTGGGCCTGCTCTGAGCTGGGCTGGCAGCTCTAAGCAGGGTCCCAGCTTGCACCCTTGCCCTTTGTAATAAAACCCAAGTTCTAGGATCCAGCTTCAGAGACCTCTCGTCTCCGTCCCATTCACCGGGCACACAACAGTCTCCTACAGATGCCTTTTCTCCACGCAGAGATAGCTCAGAATTATTTATTACCCACAGCTCACGTCTGCACGGTTTTCTAAAAGCATCCTGTTTAATTCTAGTGGGTTAGTAACTTGTAGCTGCTCGTTACCCTCGTTTTTCAAGTTTTCTGAGGTACTTTCTAACTCGATGTTTTTCATAGCTCTTAGTTCTTTCTCACACACAAATATTATTATTAGAAGTATGTTTTTGTTACAACGAAGTTGTTTACATACTTTCTCTTAGTGTGAAAAACAACTGATAGGCAGCTGTCTTGACCAATGGGATGGGAGAGGTGCCAGCCTTCTCCAATCCCTAGTCTGTGTAAAAATACTGTAAATTTAAAGTCAAATGTTTTAATAAACAAGTTTTAACCTCCTCACAAAAAAGTGTGTCCATGCGTGTCCTTACGTGTCCCGCAGTGACAGCTGCTAGTGCATGTGTCTGCCAAAGACTTTCTTCCCTAAAGATGTTTATATTCTCTTCTCATGGGCACAGGACGGCTCTCACTGACACAGAATCTTTTTCTCACAGGTACTTGGCAGGCCAGCTGTTAGCTGTACTTAGCCTGAGCCATGATTTTACAAGGCCTGTCTTTTGGAAGGTTTTACCTGTATGCCTGACCTAACTGCAGCCTTCCAGCGCCTGAAGGAGCCTACAGGGAGCATGGAGAGAGACAAAGGGGCAAAGGGGAATGGCTTCAAGTGACAGAGAGCAGGGTTAGATGAGATATGAGGAAAATATCATTCCCTGTGAGGGTGGGGAGGCCCTGGCACAGGTGCCCAGAGCAGCTGTGGCTGCCCCTGGATCCCAGGGAATGTACAAGCCAGGCTGGATGGGGCTGGGAGCAACCTGGGACAGTGGGAGGTGTCCCTGGTCTCTGGATGAGCTTTAAGATCCCTCCCAACCCAGGCAATTCTGTGACAGGGATCCACCTTCCACCAAGTTGAAATCGTGGTGAAAACTTCCACCACTTTCACTCACTTTGAGCAATCCCCATCTCTCCAACCAACCTGCTCTGTCCTGTTTTCTACACCCACAAACACCCAAATGCACATGTGTGGAGACCACCTCCTCTAACTGACACATCCCAGAGCCTCAGTTCTCTTCAGGAATAAGGACAGAAGCTCTCCAGCCAAATGATGCTCCCACTGCCTCAGGACTTTCATTATGCTCATGCTATAACCTGTTGATAAAGGGAATTGCTTTGCAACTCTAAATACCCAAGTGATTCCCCTGCAACATCACTCTCTGTGCTCTTCATCCTGCCCAGTGGCACTGATTTTACCACTCCAATTCTCCAGACTTTATGCCAATTAGTTCCACAGACTTTGAAACTCCTAAAAAGCAGATTTTGTTGTCATACACTTCTCTCATAACTCCTTCAAAAAAGAAAGGTCACCACCAGGAACACATCCCTTATTTAGCATTGTTTTACCTTCTCTAAAGTTAAACCTTGTCCTGTGCTCTCCCTGAGCTTCCTTTGGAATCCTTATCACATCCTACAAATTCTCTGTGGCCTTACAGGTGACAAGTCCTAACTGAGGATATAATTTATGCTGAATAGAGTTTTGTAATGCCTTCTTATTCAGCATCTACCCCCAGTTAACTTTTCCCTCTCTCATTAGGTAACCCTGAAAATCAAGATTGGAGTAACTAGCGATCAGCAATGCTTAAGAAAGCATTTCCTGACCTAGACCTGGCTTTGTAAAAAAGGGAAGAGGGAGCAGGAACGTACATGTGCAGAGACTTCTGGGCCTTGGCTGCCTCCTCCTTGGAACTGTATCGGACCACAGCATTCCCTTGGGTCAGGTTCAGGTGGAATGTGATGAGAGGGCCGTGCTGCAAACACAGCGTCCGCAGCGTGGAGCCGTCGATCTGGCAGGAGGCAAGGGCAGCAAAGGTCACCTGTGGTACTGAGATCTCACCTCAAATGCTTAATTAACAAGTGTCCAAAAGCTAAAGAGTGAGCACAGGTGAAAGGGAAAAATTAAGTGCTTAATTACACACTTATTGCTGTCTGCACCGAGGGAGACATCCTGTCTTTTTAAGAATTTCCTACAAGTGCAGGGTACAAATTTTCCTAATTTAGGTTAAACAAATGATATTTATCATTAGATGTCCATAGAAATCCAGAAATAAGTCAAACAGAAAACACACTTCATAAATGTAATTACATTTTCCCCAAGATTAATTTGGATGTCTGCATCCAAGGCTTTGTGGCTTATGTTCTTCCTTTGGAATGACACCGTGAAGGACAAGTAGAGGATGTGACAGACATATGAGAAGAACCCAAAAAACCCATAGGAAAATCAGATTTTATATCTCTGCATGTGCTTTACAACATCATTCACCTCCAAACTTAAACACATAGAAATGGTGTTCACCGCATGACTAATTACAGGCTTGAAAGTTCATACTTGATTTGACAGCACTTTGAAAACTTAAAAAAAATTCCCTGTAGAAGACAGATACTTGTAATAAATGCAGCCTAATTATTCTTCTTTCAAATTACTCAAATGGCCAAGGCTGCTAAATGTTGTTCTCATCATCTCTTAAATTCAAGTGTCTTTTCCTGCCCAGTTTTGTGCAATTCCAGTTACCTGGGGGGTGAGGTTCCGAAGAACCAGCCAGCTGCTTGTTCTCCCTGAGCTGTCAGTACTCCATGCAGAACCTGCAACACAAATTCCACAACAGAACATTTGACCACAGTCTCTGGAGAGTGCCTTACAGGCAAATTTATGTGGAATCACAACACACTAACAAAGCCTCAGTGCTTCTGAAAAAAAATCCTACTGCAGTTTCCCCACATCTTGATTTACTGCCTCCCTTGGAAGGAAAGGCTGCTCTTGTTACATTTCAAAGATCTGTGGCGTTTTTCATACTCCCACAGTAACTATTAGGGAACTAACAGATGCAGGTATGGCACTGCAACAAACTGGATCCTCAGGATGCATTAGAATTAATCTGGAAGACACATTTTAAAAGCAGTTC
The DNA here is from genome assembly GCA_035048155.1 of Cinnycerthia olivascens. NCBI lineage: Eukaryota > Metazoa > Chordata > Aves > Passeriformes > Certhiidae > Cinnycerthia > Cinnycerthia olivascens. The sequence continues at coordinate 7,834,811 of JAWWMU010000055.1, forward strand.
TGGTGTCCAACCTCAGACTGCTGCTTGCTAATAAAGATTTTTATAGCACTGCAGCACTCTGCTCTCTTGCCAATGACAGATTCATGTGTAGGACTTACTCAAAACAGGTATTTCTGCACTGACAATGTCCTGATTGAAGATACCAGGATATAACCCACAAAAGCCACTCTAACAACCTCAGCCTGGTGCTTTACAGCTTGGTGGTTTACAGTAAGAACCTGTACAAGCTTGATATTTATGAGTGGCATCTGAGAATCACAGTGGATCCTGGGGGTGCTCCAGAGAGAATCCTGGGAGCAGCTTTTATCTGCCCTTCCAGGTGGGGGTTTGGTGAAGAAATACCCAAAATAAATGGTAGGAAGAGGGAAGAACATTTAATTGTCAATTTAGTGTAAGCAGATTATTAAAATGGCTTTATAAAATAGGAGTAATACCTGCAATATATTTATATATATTACATAGGTATAATATATTTATATATATTACATAGATATCCCAATATAGATATATATATATATATAGCCAGATCCATGGCATCTCATATTTGTATTAAAGCAAAGGCATATAAAGAAAGGGGCCTGCATAAAAAAATTCAGGCATTCCCTGAGGGCCCTGCAATGCCATCAGGTCCTGAATATTTCACATCCATGGGTTCCATGGGCTCGTCTTGAAATCTCAGATCACACCACAGAACAGGGCACATGTTTGAAAGACATTTTTAGAAATTAATGAACTGGGTTAAAAACCCCTAGTTGGGAGTGAAACAAATTGGACAATTCCTATGTAAAACCACTGACACGACCAGCTGAAAGATGCTTCATTTCACAGCTTATTCAAAGTGAAATAAAGAGACAGGAGCTGCATCCCCAGAGCAGAACCAGCCCAGCTGTGTAAGTGCTCTGCTCTCTGGAGCCTGACACGCAGAGCAGAAGCAAACAAAGATGAAAAGAAGGCAGAGGAGAGAGCAGTGAGTACCAGAGGAGTAAGAGCTGGTCCAGCCCAGGGGACTGGCACCCCACGTGGAGGATGGCTTGGTGTTGGTTAAGCCTGGAGGAGGTCTTGTTGGAGCTGTAGTGTTTCTGGGTACCTTCCAGAGTTCGTGGGACAGAGAGGCTTGGGTGTGAGAGATTGGGCCAGAGGACCACGTGGACTTGATGTCTGACAGTTTACCTGCAAGAGAAAAACAGGGTACTTGGGTATTCTTCACTGATGGGTACCATGGGCTACGTCCTCCCAGCTTCCCAGGAGGAAAAGAACAATTTTCTGCACCATCCAGTGCTATAAATTCTATATTCTATGAGCCTGCTTAACCACTGTAAACAATTTCCAATACTTTTGTGTTAGTGAACCTCACATTACCTGCTATGTACAAGTTCCCTATTGAAAATCTATTGCTTCATTTTCTTGTAAAAGATGATACATGGAAAAAAGTCCAGAAAATGGATGTGGGTACTTGAAATCTGATTTCACCAAAATTATAATGAAACACTTCAAGACTGTGTCTCTCAAATGTTTAATGGCACTTAAACACTTTTTCTTGCACAACTCATTAAACCTAATATAAAGAATTCAGTATATCCATATGTTCTTCTGATACATTATTAAAATTCTAAAGATTGAAGACCAACAAAAACTTTATTTCTGAATATTTGAACTAACCTATACTCTTTTTTCCAAGTATCTTTGAGAAAAACTAAATTTTCAGAAGATCAGACCACACCACAACCTGTCAGTCTTCATAACTTTTTGCTGTTGCTTGTTCTTTCCCTGATCAGTTTTCAAACTCTTACTGCTGTTCCTGCCAATTCAAAGTTGTATAAAATAAAACAAACCCAAGAACAGCAGACACAGTACAGCATTCAGAGGGGCAGGCTGAATTGATTTAAATAATGGCTAACAAAACAAATCTTTATTCACCCTTTGACTTACACATCCCTGCCTTTCCTCCTGACACCAACATTGGCAGCACATGTAGGGCTGGAATGGACTGAAAAAGACACAATCCTGCATCTTCTGCACCAGCAAATGATGCTGTGACTGTGCTGCCCTAATGCTTTAATGCTGATTGCAGAGAACAAGAAAATATTTGGTCTGATAAAGTCCAAGATGCAAAGATCTTGTGAATTTTTATAAAATTAGAATTGGCAGATTTAAGTTCATACTGGATCAGTAAAAACTTAAGACATCAGGCAGGCACTGAGTAATTTTATGAGTCCCAAAGCCAAATTTACCAGTTGCAAAATAACAGACTCAGTTACATACACACACATTCCCCAAATTGCCTCCATTTATCTAAATTGTTTAACTCAATTATTTCATATTGAATCACAACAATATAAGTGAAAGGGCAACCACTCTCTCATCTTCTGGCAAATTGCAGCAACAAAAATAATTTGACAATGACAATGAGGACATTAATGAGTGTAAAATGGTGAGAGGAGAGGAGCAAGTCTGAGTTTGAGGGCTCAGAGCAGCCCAGTCTGTGATGGGGCACCCAGTACAGGCACAGCACCACAGGCCAGTTGTTGCTTTGTCACTAATTTTCTCATGGGGGTTAACACAAATATTAGATGACACTCAAAAACAACAACAAAAAAGGCAGCAAATAAAGCAGAAATGCATGGCAGATAGAGAAAAGCAAGCCACTCCTTTCTTTTCCTTTCACTGGAGGAAAACATCTCAAACAAACCCTTTTTGTTTTGCATTCTGCAGCCTGACCTGGAAGCTGCACCTTCAGAGAACTGGAGGGGTTTCAGTGGATCAGCATTTTCTTATCTAATCACTCTATACAGTCCAACACAATTTTATAATGGGACAAACTGCACATTTAGGCAGCGAGCTTGCAAGTAACGTTTCCCTGTTTTGCAGAAAGAAACTTCAGAATTCAGAGCTCTGTTAGGAAAATGTGGTAATTATTTAGCTCACCTACAGGCTCAGCCATATAGGGCAGCATCAGGCTTTGGCCTGACTATTCAAAGACACTGAAGAGCCCCAACCCCCCAGAGCCATGCAGAAAGTCCCCTCTGGAGGATTACTGAAGCTTTTTCCGAGCTGAAGATGTTTCACTTTTAGCAGTGAGTTCTTTAACACAAATTTCACACCAGCTTTGCCTGAAAGGGTCTGTTCCTGCTGAGGTCCTGGATGCTGTTCCTCCCCCAAAGATCTCGATGCCAGCGCTGAGTGACACCAAATGGAATAAATCCATTTTGTCCTTCAGCACAATCCCAGGCACACCCTCCGGCACTACCCACGGCGGAGCTGACAGGGGAGCTGCAAACACCCTCCTGGACAGGGGCAGCAGTGCTGTGAGCACTGGGACAGCACTCCCTAGGGCCTTTTCCTGGGAATGCAGAAGCTGTGGAAGCAGAAAGGCCGTACCTGCAATGCTAGGTGCAGATGCAATGCTGCTGAAAGAGCTACTGTAGCCGGAGGCACTAAGCGGCCAGGCACTCGATGAAGGCAGCGTGGCATTCTGAGATGATGTTGGGGATGACCCTGCAGAACCAGCAGAGAAGCAACTAAGAAAGATGGGCATAATGGTGTTTGGTGTGACATAAGCAAATCTGTTATGTGCAAGTATAAACCATGCAAGGCATTCTCATCAATTAGCCTGGTTCCTGAAGTCTAGGAATGAAGTGTTACTGGAAGCGTGGTAAAGTGAGGCAGAAGTCTTTAGAAGGAAAGAGAAGAAAGCTGGCACAGGGACAATTGTAGTGCAGAAGGTAAATTCTGCATTTCCTTTAAGATATGTCACTCAAAAAATCAGTGTTGAAGTGTTTAGTCTCAGAGGCTTCGTTTTTAAAAGTCCTCTGCCAGCTGACTTGGGCAATGGCAATTGTAGATGAGCAGAGATGTGTATGATAAATTAACCTCCTACCATGGGTGATCTGTCCTAAATTAACACTTTCCCTACATCCTAATTCCCACAAGAATCTTTAAATTTTTGCAGACTTTCAGTAAAAGCAAAGATATATTTCAGCAATCTCTTCTCAAACTGATAACAAAAATTAAATAGCACAAAGTCACCTCAGTAAATCATTTACAATCTGAGCAGTTATCTAAGCATACATACAATTTCCTTACTGGCAGCAAATAATGAACATAAAATCAAAAATCTTCACTGCAAAGACCAGGAGAGCTGGAAGTGTTCTCTCCAGCCACCAACAAAATCAAGTGTGTATCCTAGGTGACTTATCATTCCTGACACACAGAGATGGGCTGTGATACTGAAACATCTTTAACTGACATAAAAATAGGTGAGCTCTGTAGCAAAAAGCACTGTGTTGAGGTAGAAGGGAAGAAGTAAAAGGACAATTTCATTCCTCACTGCTCAATAAAAAGCACAGGTTTTGTTTTCAACCGGAGCAGCAACCAACCAAGCTTCACCTTAACCAGACTCCCTGTGCTCCAAGAGACACCAACACAGACATCAGTTTCAACAAAAGAACTCTGTATCAGGCCCTGTCTGGAAATCATCTATTCCCCAGGTGAGAACTAGGGAATTATGGCAGATTCAAAGTTCCACAGAGCTGAAAATGGCCCTGATTCTTCACGGCCACAAGCCTCAGCTCATTGAAGATGACCCTCCAAAGCTTCATTAGCAAACAAGGCAAAGCAAAAATAGACCCCAAAACTTAAGTTTTGCCTGTTTTAAAGTGCACAGGGCAAGGACAGCACACCCCACAGCCTGACCCTCTACCTGGGGAGCAGCTCTGTCAGCACAAGCTCTGTGCTTCAGGCTACAGTTATAAAAGCGTAAAGAAACAGACCCTGCAACTACAGTTTTTCGATTATTACCAAGATAAAAAGCTAATGAGGAAAAGAAGCACACACTGACCCCCCCCACAGGCATTGCTCTTCAGAAGGTTTGACCTCTTAGGGCCTGTTTACTTCTGCAAAAACCATCTCTGCTGACCCTCTCTAAGGAGAGGAGTTACTTCTTCAATCCACAGGCAGATCATGCACCAACAGAGCTGATGTTCCTTCTCTAAAGCAGCAAGACTGCAGTGGATATCATCTGATTTTACACATACAGCTCTGTAGGTTTAAGTTTCTGGCCTGAGGAGTATTTCTTGGGTGCACTGTATCTGAACTGCCACTGAACCACATCTTACAGCTTTCCTTTTTTATAACTTCAGACCTGACCATTCCCTTGGAAGCACTTTGGAGTCATTAGAAGTTAATTCAACCTTACTCATTACCCAAATACTTCGTGTTTCAGCTGAAAGAAAGGCTGCTTCCTTCTACGAGACAACCAAAACCACTGCAGGCAATCAACACTGGATTCCTTTCCCTCACGTTTCACATCCCTTGCCTGAGGTAACAAGCCCAGAGCTGGACTCTTCCCTCCAAGGACAGCCCTGATTTACAGTCCCTGCTGCTTTCACAGATGTAACTGTTAAAACAAACCCCACAATTTTACTCTTGACAGGTCCTTCTGGACAGCCTGATTATGCTGTTCCTGTGCCAATTGCAGAGTGCAGATAACTTGGCTATTTTGGCACTCAGATCACAATTAACCAAGCCACCTTTCCCTCGATCAACTTCCAGCACATGTTGCTAACAAGTAGCACAGGCACAATGCTTTCTTGTTTTAGAGAATTCACTTTTTATTCTGAAGTAAGCACTGCCAAGACAAAAGGAATGGAAATAGCACTGGGAAATACTAGTTTACTAGTCAAGTCCCATTTTTTTTTTCTTTTATGGTTTTGGAGATAAAACAGTTCTGATTTATTTTGCTTATTGATCTTCTAACAAAGCTGTCTCAACAACAACTGTGGAACTTTTGTATTGAGTCTTCTGAGAATTTCGTAAAGTGTATGGGGGAGGGTGAGCAGTGTGGAGAGCAAAATCTTGTTCAAAACCATGTGATACAGGTTAGAAAAACTTCCAGTGACCACAGAAATTTAAATTACATCTCGCAGCCTTTTCTAATATAAAAATATTTACATTCCCATGGAAAACAAGAAACTTCTTAATCCCTTCTTTTAAAACAATTATTTCTGGATATTCAGTGACAGTTCCGAGCAGAAGCATTATTAGATTAGGAGCACATGCAAAAACTATTTTATATGTGTAATAAATGAGGTCAGCCCCTTTTTTTGGCAGGGAAAAGAAAGTATGCACAGATGTGGGAGCAATTTGTGTGTTTACCTCCACTCTTGAGCAGATAGCGATTCACATCCTGTATCGTGGTGTTGATGGTGGGCCCAGTTGGAACACTGCCAGGAGTAACATCAGGGTCATTTTCAGGATCAATATTCTGCAGTCCTTTCCATGGCACTCCTGGGTGAAACTCTGTTTCAAACACAATAAAAAGGGAAGAGTGCAAAGTCAGAATTCTCCGAAGCTCCTGCGCATCGGAAGGACCCAACAAACCCTCCCAAGAAGGGGTTTTAGGGACACGAGTCCAACACCAAGGCTTTTGGGGTGTGTTACCTGGTGGCCAGTTTATGCTGGAGCCATTGGAAATCTTATCACTATCGGATTTGGCACGTGACCAGCTGTGAGGAACAGCTACGGGTGGGCTGGCAGGAGATTCACTGTTCTGGATCAGATCATAGCGGCCGTAGGAGTCATCGAGGGAGGACTTTCCCGGAGGACCAATACTCAAACCTCCAGGGATAGCACCTGCAAATGGGGATTGTGGGTATGCAACTTCATCAGGAGATATTTTGGTATTTTTTTTTTTTTTTCTTTCTATATTACAAAGATAAAAAAAACCTAAAATGCAAACACAGTAAGCCAAGCTTAACGGCATCTGAAATCTTAGCAGGGTTTACAGCTGAGAGACACGCTGCTGGTACAGTCTAGACACTCAAGTTAAAGAATTCTGCATTAAATTCCTGCCAAAAAAGAGACTAAGTAATTCAAATCATCACCCTGATGGTAAAGAGGAACTTGCTGAGACAGCATACCAAGGAATATCCCTCATCTCATCCTTCCCTAGGCACTCAGTGCTGACAGGATGGATGATCTGAAATGCTGTTCTCATGTTCCTACAAACTATCAAACAACAATTTGGCATTAGAAGTGCAGCTACTTGCAGAATAAAAAACTGCTGTAGGAGAAATTCATGCTGTTCATCATAAAATCCAGGATATAATAAAGTTAACAGAGCCCCATGTTCTAAAAGAATAAATTTGGTACAGGAAATAAAGGAATAACTGGCTCAGGATACTGGAGGCGTTAGGGATAAAGGTGCTCAAACAGATTAGCTATCAAAGGTAAGAAGTTTGTGTCCCTAACTCTAGGCTGTGTAACTATGTAATCTATTAATCTATCATACATTTGTTCAGGGAAAAGTGGATGATAATGGAAAAATTGTGGGAGAAAGCCAATTTAAAGTTTTTTTTGGATTAAAGGCATGCAGGTCTGGAGTAAGAGGAAGATTATGGGACTTGTTTTGCCAACACTAAAGGCTTGTTTTACTTTAACTCCATGATCCCAGCAACAAAATTCAACAAATACAAAAAGCATTCCTACACTGCATGCAAGGAGTGACTGCTGCAAGCCCTTCACTGCAGAAATCATCTACAAAATCTCACTTGGGCTCAGAGGCGCTTGGTACCAATCATTTGTGAGCGCTTACACAGAAAAGGAACAAGAGAGAAATAATTCCAACTGCACTGTGGCTGGAATCACCAAAAACCAGGCTGGCAGGGGGGGTGCCAGGGGACATTACCGTGCTTGCTGGAGTTCTGGTCAAGAGAAGAAGCAGCACTAGACAGATTATCCATTG
>JAWWMU010000055.1:7852034-7904865 GCA_035048155.1 Cinnycerthia olivascens
AGATGAGAGGCCGATGAATCTGCCACAGGTCTTTACACAAAGTCAGTTATAGCTGGCAGAAAATACACACTGACTTCTTTTTAAAAAAGACTGGAAAAAAAATCCTTTCCTAAAAGAGGAAGTAAAAGTAATAAAAAATTAAATTAATCAACTAAAAAAATTATCTTCAAATTAAACAAGAATTAAGCAAAAGAAACCTGGAGGAAATGCAATACTCAAAGAAGCGCTCATCATACAAGGGGTGATGAAAATAGTTTCAGTCATTTGATCACAGGTGTCAGAGATGGAGGAAAGAAGAATTTCAAAGATAACTTTAAAATCCCAGTGATCATTATCTAATTGTGACATCTAAAAATAATTTCTCCATACTGATACAATATCCTACTTGCTGTCCCAAAGACAAAAACCAGTCACTGTCCCCAGAGATTACTGGGCTCAGAATGTGAAGGATGAGGCTGAAAAAACCCAACAAATACTATGTCCAAATCAGAAACAAGGAAAAGGTCTAGTCAGAAGATTTTTTGGAAGAACAGGATTGCAGCTAAGGGGCAACAAGGCTTGTAGAGCTGGATTTTGCAGGTAGAGAAGAGGATTTGATCACTCACTATGATGGTAGGAAAAAGGAGACTTCATTTGCAAGGTGAGGATTTCAGAGTCCTAAGCCAAATTCTATACTTGAAAAAAAAAAATCCCTTCTTCTAGGCTTATTTCTGGTCTTTTAAGGATGTTTCCAGGAAAATCTGACATGTTTTTCTTACAAATCTGATGGCTCCAGCAGACACCAGGTAACATCTTCAGGCAAACCTGACACCTAAGCACTGCACACCTGCCACCAAGTGTGAGATAATGTGGTTGAGATCACATATCAGGGTTCCCTCAAGGCCACTGGATTTTCTCCCTTGTCCTTTTATGGTGCTACAGGTCAAGATAACATCCTGAGAAGTAACAAATTAACGAAGTGTGCTGAAGATTGACTCAGAATAACACGGAATAAAGAGCACCTGCAGCACGCAGAGAAAGCAAATACTCAAAGGTGATGTTGAATTACACAGAACACTCCTGATCCACAGAGAACAGGGAGTTCAGTGGGTCCAGAAGCAAATGTCAGGGTTGGAAATTTTCCCTCCTCAAATGTGTACAGTTAAAAAAATAGTAAGTGTTGGCTTTAGCTGTTTAGAGAAAAATGATGGAGTCAATGCAGGTGAGCTGCAAGTGGTAACAATGAGCACACCAACCCAAACTATAACTTCATGAAGAGGAACCTTGCACAACTTATGGAAGACTCAGTAAAGCAAATAAAAGGATGATGACTTGATAAAGCAATAAATAAAACAAGGAATGTTGGCTAGAGTGCTCTGTCCAGCTGTGTGGAGAGCTTGTTCCTCACCGAGGATGATCTAAGCAGAAACAAGACAGCTCCAGACTCAGGCTCTGAAACAGCAACTCAAAGGGCAAAAAGGTTTTGGAGGAATTGCTCTACTAGCATGAGCTGTAAATCTGGAAAGAATTTCTCTGGGGAAAAAACCCCCGTGTTCTTAGAGTAGAAACTATATTTATTTAATTCACTTAGCAAGTTGCTCAACACTGTGATAGCTAACAAATACAGTGTGGGATTATTTCCTTTGTTAGAGCCAAGTCACTGTGACAGATTATGCCTAGACTGATAGATTTTACTTGCTGTATGAATATTAATGATTTTAGTACTCCCTTCTCAATAGTTGTGTTTAACATGTTTCCAGAATCATGCATCATGCTGCACATAATGCACCTCTCTCTCTGGCAAGAATTTTCCTGCTGAAGACATTGTTATCCAAGAAAAAGGAAAGGCTAGCTGGCATGCATGCATCTTTTGTGGCCTTCAATTAACACATTCATTAAAGTCTGCCATGGCTAAGAATGAACTTTATATGAGTGGATAGATTATTGCCTCACACCCTGTACACAGCTCACGCGAAATGAATTGGTTTCAGCACAGTTTGTCAAAATCACTTATTTCTGTGCACTGAATCCTCCACCACCCATCTGTATGAACTTTTAAATAACCTGTGAAATACAGACTGACATCTGAGATGCTTCTTATCAATAACTTTCAGGGGGATTTTTAGGTGATTTGGTAAATTTCTGCAGGACTTTCTGCCAAGGCTGTAAATCTCATTTCCTACTGAAGATCTGGCTGCATTTTTCCATACATTCTTTTCTTTAGTCACTTTGAATCCTGGACACCACAAACTTCTGGAGCCTTTTCCTTTGTCATTAAATAGAGCTGGAAAATTTGTCATATGCAATCACAGAAAAGGAGAAGCTATTTATGACTGTGCATGTCTACTCTGAGAGTTAACAAAAATACCTGAACTCCTCCTTCGTATTTAAGTACTGAACTTCCACAGAAATTTCTAAGAAGCTCAAAACTAAAAGAAGAGGAATTAAGAGCCTAATTCTTGGAAGATTTTCGCCTTGGTCCTTCCTGACTGTGAATTTGGGCAGGGGTCACTGATTGGACTCTCACAGAGTGACAAGATTCCTGTGCTCAATTTTTTTGCTGTTTTTTTCCATTTCTACTTCCCCTGTGTTACTGATTCCTCAGCAAGTTTTCAAGCGTAAAACCAAGGACGATCATTCTTTATTTCTATGTGACAATCAAATCCCTGATCCTTTCCACAAGGACACAAAGATTGAAAAAACACGAGAAAAGGCATAAAGCCACATCTCTTTAGCAGACAGTGAAAATCCTCACTATTTCCACCCTGTGCACCACGTTGCTGCTGCTGAGCTCACCTTGTCGAGGAAGGTGGGGCGGTCCATGGAAGACTCTTTGGAGATTGGTGGTGGGCGGCAGCCAAGGGGTTTGGTGACCATTCCATTATAGTCGGTCACTCCCATTCCACGCTTGTCCATTTCCACCTTCTTTTCCAGCAGAGCACCTGCACAGAAAGGGGAAAAATGTAAGGGGACAGGTGAGGCAGAGAGAGTAAAGCTGCCGACAGCAGTTCAGAGAAATTCATCTTGCAAGGCAAATAAATAAATATTATCCAACTGGTCTGGATATATCAAATGCTCAGAATCATGCAGGGTTCCTGTGTTGCTTTAAAGACAAAATAGTTACTTACACAGATACTTACTCATGGCCTGATCGAGATTCATACTGTTGCTCTTCAAGGCCTCTTCCGCTGGCTCTCTCTGCCAAAAACAGGAATTATGTTAAGAGGAAAAGAAATCACATTCATATGATTCCAAAGTAACCTGAGAAAATAGATACATCTCTTAAATACTGGGTTTAATGTTTTTTCAGCAGCCTAAATAATGTCTGCGTGTGTTTTTTTCCTGCTTTCAGCAATTCCCACAATTCAGGTATTTCAGTTTGTCAAGGAAGTACTGCCTCTACAAGGTGAAACACACTGTTCTGTTCAAATGTCTTCCTGTTTTCCACGAACAACTCAAATATCACAATGATACGACTTTCTCTAAGAAACAACCCAGCTATACTCTCCTTTCATCTGTTTAATAAAAAAAAGAGGAATGGGAGGGGATTTTTACTGCAGTTCAAAGTAATACCTGTTGCTATAAAATTATGAACATCAAAATATCATAAATGTCCTCAAGGAAAGGATATCCCCAGTTGATCTCAGAGCATTCTCTAGGTTTACAGCAGATTTCTGAAATCACAGTATGTGTTTAAATGCAGTCAGAGCTATTTCCCAGCCTGGAGACTGAAGATCTTGGTGCAGTTACAGTCTGAAAGAGCCACAGTCAGAAGTAGAAGCTAAAAGCTAAGGCACAGTGTGCTGGCTGAGCACTACTCACAGGGAAGCCCATGTCTGTGAGCTGTTTTATCAGACGGTTCATGATCCAGGCCTCATCCTGCTTGCTAGATGTCTTCATGCCCTTAGTAAATAAATGGGACATTCCATTAATGGGCTGCTTACCACGTTCATTGCAGTGAGATGTACATAAAAGAAATGGTAAGTGGTTTTTATTAATAGCACATGCTACTGAAAGATGTATTAGTACATTAATTCAGAAAGTATTGAAGAACCCTCCGAGCAACGCGACTACGATTCTGTTCCCCCAAAAGTGTAAAATTTTATCTCAGCTGAATAGGTGTTCAGTGTACTATTTAGTATTTGATTTGCTGGCCACTGAATTAAAGCCACCTTTGAATTTACATATTTCATTTTAATCCTTGGCAGAAAAAATATAACGAAATAAAGCTGAAATAGTACAACACTTCCTGAAAAACATTCCCAAAAACAAGTTTTGCAACCTTGAAGTTAAGAATGTTACTCAGTGTATTTTCTTAAAAACAAACAAGAGCGTCTAGATAAACACCTTTAAAAGATCTCTGTGCAGCTTTTCTATCACAAAATCCTTAAGAAGTCTCTTCCTTTCAGTTCTCCAGAAAGTACCAAGGGACAAGCGCGGATTTGTTTTGGGCTGCGGACAGTACAAGAAACAACCACACTTGATCAAATCACCGGCCTAACTGTTGGCTAATGGAATAACAAACAAAGTGGCTAAATGCATTCCCAATTCCTTTAAGTTACAGCCTGGCCTTGTCCTGAAATAAAGACTGTGCAATGGAAAATTTCCTCACACAATTGTCTATGTTCTTGGTCGAGTGCAGCATTAACACAAGTTTGCTTTGTTCTCACACACACACACACTGTCCTCACAAATAGAAAACAGCTTTTTTTGTTAAACAACTCCAGCACAAACTACTGTTTGCTTTTCCACCACCATGGGAAGTGTCTGAAAGCCCCCTTAACACCTTCTCCTTTTTCTGTTAATACATTATCATTTCTTTAGAATACATGGAAGCTTATAAAGCTTAGAGAAAACAAAAGGCAACAACAACAAAACTGCCAAAGCTTCTGACATGCCTAAATTCAAAGATCTCCCATTTTCCCCGGAAAACAAGGTAGGCTGTACTTGAACCACAGTAGTGGCAAGCTGTGCTTGTGTTCAGGTGTCAGAGGTTTAATTTCAGGAGTAATGCACCAGCAAATTTGTGACAATTTATTCTACAAATGTTACACTAATTCCACTCTTGCTGGAGAGTGTCTTTATTTTTGTCTTACCTTTTGAAGTCCTTTCTTCGGGGCATTCCCCCAGGAATTACAGGAGGAGCTGCTCTCTTGTGAAGCAGTATTATTCCACATATCTCCTTCTTCATCTTCCCACTGACTAGTACTGAGATTCACTTCATCCCCACCACTGCCCCAGCCTTCTTGCATAGATTTTGAAGCTGGAGGGAAAGTGGAAGAAGAAAAAACTTATTCAGTTTCCTGCAAATTTTACAGGAATAGCCTTTTGTGACATATCCAGTGTGCTAACATGAGTATTTTCAAGAGATAAAGAGGTTCATCATATAGCTTAGTTGGCATTAAAATGATAAGAACGTCTTCTTTGAAGCTAGCAAAAAAAAAAAAAAGCAAAGTTCTCTAAACACTCAGAGAAGAAAACATCCAGCAATTGCAAGTCCTGCTTTTCCCAGAACCAGTAAGATCTGTGGTCATGGCCACTCCACTCTCCTAGGAACAAGGAACCAAAGTATGAGCACACACTTGTTAAGTGCTATTTTGCTTTCAATGAAACTCATCATTTTACCTACCACATTCTTCCATGAACAAACCAAATTTCAAAGTCATTAATGCTCAGAAAGTCATTAATGCTCAGAAACTCATTCCCATCTCAAAGAATGGAATCTGAAAGGAGCTCGTGGGCTGCAGGGAATGCTTCATATTCAGTGATGAGGTTGTGTCACCTCAGTCTGTTTTATTCTGTTTACTTTGTTTAAAGATAGGATTACTCATCTGAAGAGCTCTCACTCCCCCTTTTACGTTTTCTGGGATTTCTAACTACGTCTCACAATGGTATTTTGCAGGAGTGAAACTTCAGAGCCAAGAGGAGAGTCTAAAGCAATCAGCGTGGCCCTCAGGACATTCAGAGATGGAGGATATTTATCAAATACCACGAGTTAGGAATCACGAAGCAGGAAGTAGTTCAGGATGTTCCTGAACCTGGCAACAGTTGAATGGCTGAACAAAACACCCACTCACTCAGTTTAACCTAACATGAGGTTGTTATGATTAGTGGCTCTCAGGTGTTGCTTTTCCTACCAGAATCAATTCAGTCTTGACTGCTCTCCACTGCTTCTCATCCCAACACAGGTTTCTTTTAGACACCAAGGGTTTCAGTCCTAGTCACATTCTCCTGCAGTTTCAGAGTTTCTGGCACCTCTGCTATGCTGCTTTCCAAACACACAAAACTACTCTCCTTCACATTTACAAATGGAAGTACTATATTCATATTTTTGAATTCATTGGGTATTTGGATTAACGTGGCCTTGTGACAGCTATCACAGTTTTGAGAATGAAACCATGAAGGCTGCCCAGAGAAGCAGAGGGGGCAGAAGCAAAGCCCTGCCCTGGCAGGACAGTGGCAGCCCTGTGTGTACCTGGTTTGCACAGTGCTGGGGCAGCAGCTGGAGCGTTTGTTCTTCCATAGGTCCCTGCTGGCTCGGCAGGATTCTCTCCCCACCCGGTCCCACTGTTGGGGGGCTTCCCCCACGCCGAAGTGCCATTATCAACTGCAGCAGAAGGGGAGGAGGGCTCTCCCCAGGAAGCTTCGCTCTTGGTGTGGACAGCAGGCATCTCTCCCCAGCCTGCTGGAGCAAGGCAAGGAGAGAAGTGATGAGAGGAAAGGTTTCGTCGTCAAATAATTCCAAAAAACTTTAAATTTTACTCGAGAGTTTCTCTGGAAGGAGCAGTAAGTACATACAGTGATTGTAGTTACGTGTGTCTAAAAAAATCCCTTAAACTTGGTCTCAAGAGTTTTTTCTTAATTCAATATTAATGCCAAGCTGTCAACACAGAAAGAGGGTTTTTCTCCACAGCCAGAAGCAACCAGGCTGCCAAGTGAGCACCACACTGGTCCCAAGGAGCAGCTGCTCCCACCTGCCCAGGGCCAGCACTCGAGACCAGGACGCCAGTCTGCGTTGGGCCTTGCTTCACTGAAGGATTTTAACCTATATGAATTCCTTTTCACTGTTTACAAACTATAAAATCTCTTTTCTCACGCCCTGACAGTAAGATGTTGTTTGATTGTTCCCACTTTGAGTGAAGATTATCTGTGCTGAATGTATTCCCCAAAGCTTTTATTACAGCTCATGGCTACCTACCTATCCCCTCATCGCCGACCCTCTACATTAGAATAAATATCATTTTAAGGGGAACTAATCAAGACTGCAATTAGAATCCATAATCAAACCGTGGGGAATTGCAGGTAGAAGCCATTGTTTTCCTACAGAGAATTACATTAACTCACAGGAAGACGTAAGCTACTCCAAAGAAACAGCCTTAGTCTGCCTCGGCTTGAACGTAATGCGCTTAAATCCTTCTGACACGATTTTAGCCCTGCAGCTGAACGTGGCAGGACAGCCACAGGGCTCCTACAGAGCCTGCAGAGCAACACTGACCAGCACAGCACAGGGGCAAACTGAATTTACAGCCATTGTTACCAGGGATTTTCCACAAGAGGACTTAGATCACAGGCGGAGTTTAAGGTACTTTGTAAATGTGCACAAAGAGAGGCACAACAAGCAAGAAAATAAAATTCTTACAGACACCTGACATTAACCTATTTTCCTACAATAGTAAAAAAAAAATTTACATCCCATGACATGACAGCTGAGATCTCAACAAATATTGTAGAATTCAGTCTGCTTAAAACTTCCACTGGAAATTAGGCTGCTAAGTCAGGAACTTGTTCTCTTTTCATTGGAGATGAATGTTATTAAGAGGAGTATTTTGTAAGTGAATCACCAGATGCTGCTTTGCCACAGCACTATTTCCTTTTTTTTTGCTCCACAATGGTATCTGCAAAAATACTCTGGAAAGGCTTCAAAAGGCAGGAACAACATTTTCCCCACAAAGTGACACCCAGAGTAGGCAGGCAATAGCAAGGGAGTGTCTAACAGCACCTTGAAATACACTGGAATAACCAAACAATACATTGGAATAACCAAACAATAGCATTTCACTGAGCAACAAGTCCTTGAAGAACTCACTGAGTTCCACAAAATTCCCACTACCAGAAGCTGCAGCAACATTCATTGCCAATAAAAACTCAAACATTGCCTGGCAGAGGAAACAATGAAATAGATGGGCCCAGAGCTGTGCACTGCTCCTGTGTCCCCGCATTTATTTATATTTATTTCAGGCTCTGTTCCTTACAGCCACTCCAGGGCCAAACTCTCCCCTGGGATGTTGCAGCTTCATAAAACTCCTTCTCTACCAGCAAGACACACTGAATTTAAAGCAAGCTCCTAAAACAACCCAAAATGTCTCTGTTTCATTCAAGTGATTTCTATTTGAAACACAAATGCCGTGGGTTAGGCTCGATCAATGTACCTTCCATTTCTGGTTATTTTAAGGTGTGTAAAGAAGATAAACTGGCAGATCCACAGATGTACCTAAATGAACCTGTACTTAACATGACAGCTTCCTTGGTGTTGCACCTGAAATGCTCCTTTCAAGGTTCCTGCTTGTATCTTCAAGCCAACTTTATTTAAGGGAGGCTTTATTTGAATTTCTGCCTCACTACTCAGGAGGCAACTGGCAGACAACTGTGTGTATTTAATCATACTGGCAGCTGAAAAAGATAAACTGCAGGCAAATGAAACAGAAAACAAAACATCTCTACAGCACCAACCAAACTGCAAACAGGGACAGTGCAGAGCACCAATATCTCCCTGACTTCATGCAACCTCTACTGGAAACTCTACCTAATTCAATTCAAGAAATCATCCTTAAAACACAAATCATATCTTAAAAAGCCAAAGTGTGCAAAGTTACAGAATAAAAACCTCAAAAAACCCTGGTTCCATTGTTGCTCTTATAAATTCAACAACTTCAACTAAAGGCCACAGATGTGTAATGTCCAAATTATTTTAAGTGCTTTTAAGTGCACTGAGCAGGAAATAACGTGGGATTACAAATAATGGGGGAACCAGCCTTTACTAATAAAAAATAATAGAAGTACATAAAAGCAAACAAAATACATCAACAAAAAGTTTTCCAAACTATCTTAGCAGATAAAATTAAGTGCAGGAAATTAGCAAATAAACCTGAAGGCTCCGGGAAAAATAATCTGTGCAATGAAAAAACAACGCTGTCTAGAAATTCTGGAGCACTTCTTAACTGCAAACCTGTTTCCTCTCTGTAAACACTACTGTCCCAGTGCTACTCTTTTTGTGCTATCTTTCTATGACTCCAAATGATTCTGTTTTAGGAAGATTAAAGGTGAAAGAAGCTACATTTTTAAATGAATGACGCAAAACTCTCCACGGCTGTTATGAAAGCAAACCAAGACCTTTGAGTGGTCTTAAAACCTGAACCTGCCAAATGTCTTCAGAAGTTCTGCCTGGAGAAAACTGAATTTTCTGAGGAAAATAATACAGATTTAGGCTCTCCTGGTAAAAAGCTCCTTAAAACCCACCCAGATCTGCATAAATGTTTTGCAACAGAACATGCTCCATTTAAAGGCTACTTTGGCAAGAAAGTGAGGTTTTAGTACTGAAGTTTTTAAACACTGTTAGAACTGCAAGAAATGAAAAGATCACAATGAGTAATAAACATGGACGCACTGGCAGAGCTCTGTTTTATAGAAATAAAAACATAATTAACATTGGGCCACAGCCAACAGGAAATCCTCAAGGGAAAGTGAAATGTTAACTAAGCTGTGGCAGGATGCAGTTGTTTTCCCTCAAAATAACCCTATAGCTATTTGGATGGCAGAAATTGTTTTCCTTCAGGTTGTTGGTCTGTGATAAATAGCAGAGCACATGAGCACAATACAGGCAACCCAAAATATTAGAACCTTATATATATAAAAAAAGAAGATATTAGACAGGAAAGAGGTTGTTTACTAATTACACACTAATTATTCTGGGGTTTGTATATATACATTTAAGAGCCACCTACAAACCTTTAATCTTTCTCATTTTCTGAAAGGGATTCCAGTTCATCGCTGAGCATTCAGAAAGCTCAAATTTGGGTTTCAGCAGTGACATCACCCTTGTGTGAAAATCAGTTCTCTCAGCATCACTTGGCTGCCCCCCAAACCTGGCTGTTCATGGGCTGAGCACCCACCACAGGGTTTTAGGTTTTCACATGAGCACCCTAAAGGAGCCCAAAGCTGAGCTGCTTTCAAATCCATTCTGATGGAAGTTCAAAGTTAGAAAAACACTGTCACGTGAGCTGCCACTTAGTGGCACTGGATTATAAAAGGAACAGAGATGTTTGGAGCTTTCAGAATTTAGACACAGTTCAGGTTTTTAAAACTTAAGCTCCTCACTCTCTAGTAAACACAAAGACCTTAATTTGTGACCTACAATCCCCACAGGGAAGTCTGTGTTATCTTCTGTTGTTTCTTTCCTCAGCTGGAGGATGCTGGAACCCTGCCAGGCTCTCCTGATGTAATGAGAACAGGAAAGCATCAAGCCCACTCCTCAGAACTTGGAGGGGGGATCTGACACTCTCTGGGATCCAAAAATCTCTTTTAATAATTTCTGTTTGCAAAACATTTCCTCACTTCTAATTCCTCTCCTATCAAAGCTGCATGAGTTAGATGTGCTAGGAAGAATTATGCACAAGTAATTTAGATTAAACCCCAATCTAACTCAAACCCACCAGCTTTCTGCTCATCTTTCTAATTCACCACTGCCTTGAGAACAAGCTCCTATAACCAGAAAGGGCTGTATCTATCACATTATCTATCCCTTTCCTCCCTATTTTTTTCCCCTTCTTTTCCAATGGAAAATGAAACTCCTTGGAGCATTCTTCATTTTCATCAAGTGCTTACCAACATCTGCTTCCCATCAATGGCTTTTAAGTTCTGCCTTCAAAGGATCTGGAGAACTTCTGGGGACGGGTGACAACTCGAATAACAAGACTGTAACTTGGCCTCCATTTCCAAGCTAATAAAGCACACACTTCAGTCCCAAAAGGGATTGTTAATCCTTTGTGAACTCCTAACTAGTGCTGTGAGCAAAATTAAAATCCACTTCTTAGCCTGCAGGATGAGTGACTGTGACAACTTCCATCTGCACCACTCCTTCCTGCTTGTACAGGAATGGAATCCATGACTCCTTATTCATGATATTCCCTGAGTGGCAAAGAACATCCTGACCCATGGAGGTGACAAAATGCCCATGGTAACTGGAGTTCAAGAGTTGCAGGATTTTAGATGAGCCCTTAACTGTGCCCTACAGCACAGGCTCTAATAACACAATCCTGCTTTGCATGGCAAAGAACTGCTGCTGGATGAACTTTGGCTGTGGGCTGCAGATGTCTCCTGGTTAAAGGATTCTTGCCTCCCTCTCTGCAGAGGCTGCAAAGGCACAGCCAGGTGGAGAGGGAATTGGAGTAGGAAAAAGAGTTCAACAGCACAACAGCAAAGTGCAGGGCCCTGTGTGTGAGGGAGGGAAGACACTCACTCCTTGCTCCCCATGTTCTGCCTGTCCCAGATAGGAAATATTTGGAGATGTTTCATTTCTGTGCATTTCCACCCAGACCATGGGGATGTTGCTGTGCAGCTGCCATGTGCTGCCTGCACTGGCAGGGAATCCCTGGGATCTCCTGGAATTGCACTGTTGCCCTGTGGGTGAGATAAGCACAGCAATGGTCCCTCCCTGGCACAGCCACAACTAAACACAGGCAGAGCTCAACACACAAGGGACTGCTCCTTGCTTCCATTTAGCCAAAAATCCTTCAAAATATTTCCAGGTTTGGCCTTTGTACTTGTACTGTTTTAAGTGTATGGAGCAAAAATACATAACTTAAGGCTTAATTTATGCCTGCTACAATTTGATCTAAATTTTAATATCAGAATCGTATTTTAAATTGTCTTCATTATTATTCACATTTCATACTTTCCTGCATGCTGACTTAAGTATATTCTGAGAGCTGGTTTTGCTTAACTTGGAAAATTTAAAAAAAAAAAAAAAAAAAAGAGAAGATAGAAGATTTGCTCATCTTAAAAGATCTCAGAATCTTTCTAGCTGACATTTTTCAAGAAGACCAACACTCACTTTAACCTGGTCAGGGGCAGCTTGAGCAGGTTGGTTACATGTTCATAGGCAGCTTTCTGAATATGTAAATATATTGCTTCAAAGAAACCCTTCCTTGCTACTGTCCATTCTCCAAAGGAATCACTGCAGATTAACATCAGCTTTTAAATTCCATTTTCAAAATCTGAAGGGGCTCAGGACTGTTAAATTTTCCTCTACAAGATGTTAATCTTTCTAATAACATTAACAATGCATTGCTGTGTATGAACAGTTTTACAAGCACCAATGTAATCCTCCAAAAATCACCTTAATGAAAAACAAAACCTCACCCAAACCCAACCAAAAATCCACTTTCACGATACCTCCATTACAATTCAGGAATCTGAATTCTTGTTTCATGGGTAAAGTATTAAATAAGCTAGTCACATATGTTGGGCTGACCAAGTACAAAGCCATTTAAAGATTTCTCCTTCTGGAGCACATTATCTTATTAAAATAGGTACCCTCTATTGTTAAAATATTTGACTAGAGTGGTGAACATAAGACTATTTTTACACAGACATTAAAGCAAATTTGAATCATTCCAAAACATCAAAGAGAAAAAAGATGGGAATGAGAGAACAAATCCCATTTGGAAAAAAACATGGTTAAAAAGTTAGTACTTAGCCATGACCACAGTGAAAGAAAAATTTGGAAACAAGACTCAGGTGGAGAATTTGAAAGAGCAGTGCATGATTAGATTTATTTTGGAGAGGTCTGTGGTCATGCTATAGATATGGGCTGCTAGTGTAACTTTTATTTAAATACCTCTCTTTTAAGCATTTTTCCCATTTTTTTATACATTTTTATTCCTTGCTGCTTGTCTACAACAGCACCTTGCCTTTGATTAGAGAAATTCCTAGATGCTTAAAATCTTGTCTTTGAAACACAGCTGAAGTTAGGATAACCTAACTTCAGCCACCCTGAATATTAACATCTTGAAGCAGTCCTGCTTTTTGAGAACCACACAAAATCCAGGATGCTGCCCGTGCCTGGTCCCTGAGAAGAGAATAATTTCTTCATAAAAGACAACAAACTGGACAGAGAAATAGCAGCAGCCTAAATTCAGGCAATTGCTAACAAACATCTGTTGCCAAGAGATGTTTTGCAGAAAAGAAACAGATGCAGACTGTCTAAACACACTGATTCTGCGCAGTGGGGACAGCAGAAAAATAACAGAAGAAAGGTTTGCCAAAACCCCCCAGTCTCTCAAACGGCTGAATTAAAAGGTGTTAAGTAACTGTGGAAGAGATGCTAAAATAAATATAGATCTGCAATCTAAGAACCTACCACGCTATTGACCAAATATTGTTCCAAACCTTACTTATATTCATTTGGATTATGGAAATTTGTGTCAGGTTCCACGGTTTCTGTCTCCAAGACTGCTTCAGGGTTAAGGAATAAACACACTCTGGACATAAACACAGGATTTCTACCCAACACACTGACAGGACAGACAGCATTCAGCAATGGGCACGGGTATAAAATATCTCATGGACCTGTTTTAGGAAGTATTTCACAGAGCTGTTGTCATACCTGGGCCAAGCAGCGGGGACCGGTTCGGCTGGGCACTTGACTGGTGCGATGGCTGAGGTTCAACCATGTTGGTGCTGATAATGGTGCTAGTGGTGGTGGTGTTGGTTGTGGTACTGCTCTGAATTATAGGATTATTTCTATCCCACATGTTTACAGTCTTGTTGTTGTTGTAATTTGGGTCGCCCCAAGCTGAGGTACCATCATCGATTTCCATCTTGCGGCGAATGGACGGTGGAGATGGCTCCTCCCAGCCAGTTGCCTCACAGTTCTCTTTTTGTTTGGCTGGCACTGGCCCACCAACCCACCCTGACCCCGTCTGTTTTACAGAAGCAGCTCCTCCCCAGTTACTCACATTGTTGTCCTGGGGTTTATTAGCCCAATTTTGCTGGGGGCTTGGCTTTAAAGATTCCCCCCAGCTTGTACCTGTATTAGCCTTGCTGTTTGTGCCATTCCCCCACCCACTGGTCCCAGACTTCGTGGAATCATTCCAGCCAGACCCCGATCTATTATCAGAATCCCATCCAGATCCATTCTTCTTCCCATCACCCAAGTGTCCAGGAACAGATGATGAATCTGTCCAGTCTCCACCTCCTGAAGTCCAGCTTGGATTTGATTTCTGTCCATCTCCCCAGTTTTGAGATTTGGGTTTCTGAGGTTCACCCCAGGTAGGTGATTTGTCCTCCTGATTTGCGGTCCCACTCCAAGCGTGGCCGCTTTTGGCAGCAGCAGCAGCAGCATTATTAACAGTAGTAGAGCTTGCTGACTCTCCCCACCCCCCTGGGCCATTTGGTGCTTTGTTGTTGTTGTCTCCCCAACCTGTATTTGTTGGAACAGCTGCCGGTGGAGAGTTGACCCACCCAGATACTGAAGAGGTATTTGTACTGTTCATGATGGACCCATCGTTCTTCCCCCCTGAGTTTGAAGATTGAGTAGCTGCACAACCCCAGGCCTCAGTTCCATTGTCATTCTTCCGTTCAGACCTTGGGGACTCTTCAAATTCCCAGGCAGTGTTTTGCTTCACAGGGGTCTGTCCCCACCCCGTATTGGACAGGACCCTGGGGTCAAGGTCATTTCTTGGCAACTGAACTTGCCCTTGGTCTATCATCCCTTTGTCTCTCCTCCTGCCCTCTCCAGCCCCCTCCCTCCCAGTACTGCCTTCATTTTGACTCCCACTGCTGTCATTGCTTCCTTCACTAGCCGTGGTGCCAGATGCTGCAGCTTTGGCCCAAGAGTTCATTTGTTCATTGCCCTGCTGCATGGCAGGATTCGGACTGGTAACACTCGAGCTCTCCCACCCTGTTGATCCTTTCCCGTTGATGTCGCTATTGGAATGCTGGTTTGGGGGCTTGCCCCACTCCCCGTTGACACCGTTGCTGGCGCTGCGGCTGGGGTGGCCCCAGGCTCCAGAATGCACATTGCCAACCCCGCCACCACCCCTGCCCCACGCCAGGACCCCGGGGCCGGAGGGAGGCCCCGAGTCCCACGCGTTCGCTCCGTTTCCTTCCTTTTGCACAGCGCTGCTGGATCCGTTTTGTTTAGCACTTAATGCTGAGTTCACAGTGTCTCCATTCCCCTGACTGAACCCAGAATTGCTGTTTCCTGTGGCAGGATTACCTGGGGACATCCCCCACACTGAACTGCCCATTCCTTCACCACTGCCCCCGCTGACTTGAGAAACTGCTGTTCCATTAGCACCAGGAAGGCCTTGCAGGTGGGGCGGGATGATGGCCCCCATGCCCACGGCCATCCCCCAGTTCGGCAGTCCGTTTGTCTGCATTGCATTGATAGGGTTTGGTGAAGAGTTCATGGGGTTAGTGTTATTTGGTCCATCAGTGTTAAGGTTCTGAGGTTGTACGCTGAAAGACACATTCTGAGAAGTGGACGTTTGTGGTTCTGTGCTCTCTTGCGGCAGCAAGTTTCCCCAAGCACCTAAGGTGCCTGTTGGGTTCCCATTCTGGTTGCCCATGTTCTGACCTATGGCACTGACTGGACTGCAAATACTGGAAGGGTTGCCTGCTCCCACAGTTCCTTCATGTCCAAGTACAGGCCAGGCAGCTGGATTGGCATTAGGGTTAAGGTTAAGATTAATGCCAGCATTCGAGTTGGAAGCACCCCAGCAGTTCTGACTTCTACCGTCTCCCATCATGTTGTCCATCTTTCCATCCCCACCACTGGCAGAGCAGTGAGCTAGGCCAGAGCTGGAGCCTGCAGCCACCCCCCACACCCTGGCCGAGCTGCCGTTGCCGTTTGCTCCACCAGCTCCAAGGGCACTCTGGTTAGAAGTGCTTTGGACGAGTGCTCCGTTGGCGCCATTATTGCCATTAGTTTTCTTTGTATGTCCAGTGAAGTTGCCTTGGGCACTCCCTGTAGCCATGCTACTGTTCTCTGAGCCACAGTTGGAGGCAGAGTCAGTGTCTGTAGTACATTCTGAGGCAGACTCAGTCTCAGCTCCGGTAATGGAAGGCCACGCTTCCTTGTCAGTCCTGTCTATTATCACTTTATCCCAGCTGCAGTTGCCTTCACTCCTGAAAGCGGGCTGCTGTCCCCAGTGGGAATTCTCATAATGGTCTCCCAATCCACTGTGGCTGAGATCTGAAAGGATCCAAAGTTAAAAATGAGTCCACTGTCTAAGCACTCCAAAAGCCCTCCATTAAGCATTGTTTTACATCACTACTTACAACACTACATTCTGCTAAAATTTAGAGTACATTCTCCAACATAGTACAGCAATTTTCCTCACTACAGTGGAGCATGATGCTCATATTAATTTGTTAAGGTTTTTTTTCTAATCTGGCAAAACTCTCAATTAAAGTAACTCAACGATTTCATTTTAGAACAGAGCAAGTGTTTTGTAGCCCCCAGTGTACCAGTAAAAATAATAAGCAGGCAACAAATAAGAAGAGCAAATATACTAATCAATGTGAAAAGTCTAAAAAGCAAATTTGGAAAAAACACAGTAGAGTACCTAGCAGACTCTTACCATTTATTTTGATTCAATCCTCATTCTTTATAGAAACACAAAGAAAGAGCATCCAATAAAAAAAAAATAAAATATCTGCCTGCCCTGAGATATTACACACACACACCACAACACACTGAATTCATACTGCACTTAGGTTTGTAAACCTTCCTGAAAATAAAGAAACAAATACAGACAGCAACCTTTATTGCTAGGTGCCAATTATAAACACCACTAATGTATATTTTAGCAGAGAACTCGGGCATCTCTACATAACCAACAGTTTTGTTAAGAAACTTACCTCTCACAGGCTTTACTTGTGGTTTAAACACCATTTTGCATTTGCACACACAAACCCCTGTGTCCCCAAGGCAATGAGAAGTGATGTTGTGCCTTTTCAGCACTGTCACATCCTCAAACCTCAAACAGACACCAACCCAAAAAATTAACCAAAAGCTCTCGAGCACCTGCTTGCTTGCCATGGTATGATAATAAACTGGCAGGCACAACACACCTCATGTTAAGAACTCAAGCTTTGGGCACGGTTTTGCATTTACCTTCCATCCCAATTGCTCTGTACAAGATTATTTCTCTTAGTCTCTTTTGAAAGGAATTTGGTAACAAGTATTTCAGTCTGATCCAAGAGATCTGTATGGGAGACAATCTGCAGAAGAGTTCTTCTTAACTGCTTCCACATATCAAAGTAACAAATTTTGGATGTAAATTATTTTTACTTGCTTTAAATCTGCTGAAACGTGGCTTCTACTCTTTGTGATTTGTGAATAAAATGAATATTTTTGTGGGGAAGATGGATGCAACAAATCTCCCAAAAAAGCTGTTAACAACGAATGCCTAATATGAACTAATTTAAATCAGAAATATGTTGTGTGATTAGCTCCTCTAATTAGAGGTGTTCTGATACTGCAAAAATTACTCCCAGGATTAGAAAAAGCTTGCTCTTTCTCTCTGACAGTCTTGTTCACACATTTCACCTGTAGCTTTTTAAGGTGATTACTTGGTTGCCTTATAAAGATTTTGCAAGATGAAGAAATAACATGCTAAACCAACCAATTTTTTTTAAATTAAATTTAAATTAATTGAAGCAGAAGAAAGAATTTTAGGTGATGAATTAAGAATGTTTTCCCTTTCTTTCTCTATCTTTGCATGATAGCAGGAAAATATCTAGATCACAGAAAGACCTAAATAAACAGAGAAAATAGAATTGCTTGGGTTTGAAGGAACCTTAAAAATCATCTCATTCCACCCCCTGTCATGGGCAGGGACACCTTCCACTATCCCAGGTTGCTCCAGCCTGGCCTTGGACACTTCCAGGGATAGAAGTCACAGCTTCTCTGGGCACCCTGTGCCTCCCCACCCTCACAGGGAAGAATTTCTCCCATAATAATCAATCAATGCACGACAAATCTGAAAGAATGAACAGAACCAGTTGGATTTACCTGGATTCCTTCCTCCACATGTAATGTGTGGAAAGGAAGAAAGCATCCTGTTATTCCTGGGTACAGCCCCTGCTAGAGCACAGAGCTGGGGAAGCACCTTGAACATTTACCTCATGATCTAGATTTGCTACACAGGTGTTAAACAGAGACCAGAATCCCAGATAAGACAGGGAAGGGGAAGGCAGGCTGTGAGGGACTTAAAAAGGGTCAGCAGGGTCACAGAAACGAGCTGAGGAACATTCTTAGCAGAGTAGGAACGAACAAAAGGAAAAAAGCAGCAGCAGGCCAGGCCAGAAGATAAGAAGTTGAGGCAACCAAGGAATCAGATAAGAGGAGTTATACGAGATTTTTTTTCAACCCTGTGGGTGGTGCGACTCAGGGCTGCGTTTGAGCCTTGACAGAAGGATTTGAAAGTGGCTGGAAATGCATTGTTCCAGTGAAAGGTCTCCACAAAGCTGAGAGCTCAGTGCTGGGAGAGTGAGGGCTGAGCAGAGCTGGGCAGGGCAGCTTGGGGAAGGGGGATCAGGAGAGTGCCCAGGACGGCTCCATACCCACAGCACCATGGACAACAAGGTGAGATTAAAGGGAGCTGCTTGTTAAATCAGCTCCTTTCTCCTCTCCCCCAAAAATGGTGGCTAAAGCAGTGCTCAAATTTGAAAGCACTTAGGAGACAGAATAAAAGGAAGGGGTGGGATTGGAGATGACAAAATAGCTTAGAATGATTGCTGAGAGTAGGGAGCAAAACATTTCGTTAAATAAGAGACCAGATCTTGAGGAGCAGTAAGAGAAACCAAGAAGAAAAGTAAAAATATGATGGAGAAGAACTATAACACCCAAGAGATGTCTATATTAAGAGTAGAAAATGGCCAAGTGCCTGGGCTTGGCCAAGCACTGCTACTCCAGGCAGGATCCTGCCAGGAATGTGCAGCTCCAACCCCAGGGCTGGAGGCTTTGCAAATCCAGGTGCTCCCTTTGCTGTCACAGCAGCTCTTCCCGAGGTTCAGGTGATTCCCTCAACAATAACCACGGGCTAATCCGAAAGTGGTGAGGGATTTTGGCAGGGATCACAATATTCCCATGTAGAGGATGTGAAATCAGTGATGCCCCTCTGGAGCAGCAGGTCCCTGCTGGTGCCTTCCACAAATCACAGATTCAAAAATCAGAGGAAAAAACTCTGCAATAGCCTCAGTGACCAACAATCAGTTCTAACACCAAAGGCTGCTGCCATAAAGCTCGTAAGAAAAAGGGCAGATGAAGAGAATGGGAAAAAAATTTCACAAAATGAAAAGAAATCTGCGAAAATTTGGTCTTTGCTGTCAGACAGACCAAAAGTTTGAATACCGATCTTCTAGTTTTATATTCTTGTCTCTAAAAGCAAATAACAAAAAGACATTTTTCCGTTTTAACTAAAAGGGGTTTGCTGCTATAAAATAAATAATAAGTAGCACAGTCATACTTAATCCGTAAAAACCTTAAACATTTGGGAAAAATAATGAATGCAAAATATTTTATATGATTAAATCTAGAGAACTGTTCTGTTTGAGTTGTTTTTTCAAAAATGCAGATTTCCTCCAACTTTCTAAGAAACTAACTCTTCACAGAAATTCCCTATATTTTCTTTTCAAAGTTGTTAAGATTGAAATGGGAAACACATTTTAAAAATTCTTAAGAATTGGTTCCTCTTTATTTATGCAAAGATGTGAAATAAAAGCACTGAGTCCACCAGAAGCATTTCTATCCCTCCTCTGTGAGTTGAGCAAAGACTGTAAACAAGGAACAGGAACCACAGGTATTCCATGTTAGCAACTCCTAGTGCTGGGACACCACAAAGTGAAAATGATTTTTAAATTAATACTTTGTGTTTTAAAATTTTAATTATGCATCTTTTATAAAATATCGTTCCCCTGATCCACAACGTTTCTTCAGCCATCAGGAAGGAAATATTAATTTCAGGATAATGGCTCAAATTTGTTTTTAACAAGCACAGAACTTCTGTCCAACTGCAATCATACTCATGACCTGAAAAATGCACAGCTCAGATCAGTATAACCAATAGCACGAGGGAGTTATTTTGTTTTGGGTTGTTGTTTTTTTTAAATAATATCCTTAATGGGGTGGGAGGAGACTGCTGGTGTTATTACGTACTGTAGCCAACATACTTGACCAGCTTCAATTCAGTACTTATCAAAAGCAGAAAACATTTTTGGCTGTGTTGGGTAATGAATAATTACTTGCAAAATCAGTTTAGCGTTTACATAGATTACAAATGCAAAATATGACTAGAGTGAAATGGGAGAAGCTGTTGCATGCATTTCTTAGAAAAGCAAAATACTTTGCCTGTGCAAGCACCTGACCTCAAACTTCCCTCCTCCCCCGAAAATCTCATTTACAATCATATTTAATTTTTTTTATTCAGCTGAGTTAAAAATAACTGTAACTTCATAGCTTCCATTGCAGTAATTAGTTCAAATGCTGTGCAGTAAAACCCTGTCTCCCCAACTATAACACAACATTCAGCTGACTTTGGAACCAGTACGGACAGAGCATGAAATGGCAAAGCTTGGGATAAACTTTTAATGGAACATTATTAATAAATTGTGCTCGGCCCATTTTTAAATCAGATCTAACAGTGACTCCTTTCTTATTACTCGTTTTATTTTTCAGTCCACGTTTGTCACGTAACAACAACCAGACCCCCTGGCTCGCCCTGTGCTGCCCAAAGGACAGATGACAGACGGTGTTCCCTGCTCTGACATGCAGAACACAGAAAAATCCCAAGGGCCACTGACAGCCCCACTGGGGATTTTCCTTGCCACATAAAGGTTAGTGATCCTGAGTCAGAATATGAGAAAAAAAGGGCAAATTACTTTCTCTCCCCACCCCCCTCAAAATATAGTTTTCAATTCAACATGAGCAGATCTTTAAAAATACTATGAGTTTTTTCCAAATCTAAATTAAATAGGAATCGTCAGCAACGTTTTAAGTGCTAAATCAAATGTAGCCTTATTTCAGAAAGAAAACATGACATAAGCATCTATTCTGAAGTACAAAATATAATAAAGCAGAAAATTTGGGCATTTTGTAGTGCTAACATTTCAGGTTACCTGCTGCATCCAGCTCTAAGCATAGAGACAGATTTGAAAACTGGCTTCTATCTGAAGCCCCTACAAAGCTCACTCACAACAAGTCTCATGGATTGAGGAAGCTGAAATCCTGCACGGCACACATAACGTGGAAAGGCAGAAAAGAGATGGAAGCATTGAATAAAGCAGCTTTATTTATTTTAAAACTAAACCATAGCTAAGCCCTCACGGGGGAAAGCCTGTTAAACCCCTTTTCATTTTCTGCACTACGACATTCAAACGGAGCTCCTTCCCTCTGATGCTGAAAGCTTTCAAATGCATTAAGAAAACAAGCAAAAATAAACAAGATTTTTTCATTATTAGCAGAGATTCCTCTAAATGCTACCTCTCCGACACAAAAGCAGCAGTAGAAAACACCAAATCATTGCATTTTTCTGCTCAGTGAAACATATCTTTACAAGCAGCTCGCTGCGAAGACGCCATTTTATCAAACCTGAAACGCAGCCAAAAGCTCAGGACGCTGTGCTGCTGCTCTCTCGCTGAAATGTTATGTAATAAATTGATTTAACAGAAGCAGATGCTATTTTTCTCAGGGTTAGGGTTACTTTCCCTCTTTTTTTCGGCTCTAAAAAAAAGGGCTGACGGGTAATGAAATACCTGAAGGAAGGAGCCGCCCAACCATCCTAGGAGACGCTACATTGTGTGCAGAGCTGTTTCTACTCCTGCCTCTACGTTCTCCAGGGCTCCCGGCTTCAATATGTCGGCTGTGTACAGTGTAAGCCTCATCCTGTAGAGCTGCCAAGAAAATCTCTCCGTGCGAGTGCGCGCCCAGACAACCTGCGAGCTCGGCCGGGCCTCGGCTGCGCTGGCTATGGAAATGCCCTTTCCACGCACAGCCCTCCTCCCCCTTCCCCGAGCTCCGCTCCCCGGCTCTAGGTGAAGGTATCAACAGAGCGGGATTTTTTTAAGCTTTGATTATCTAATTGCAGCTGACACTAAACCGATCTTCCTTCCTCTTTAAATTCTTTCAACTGTCACAAAACATTTTCACTTCAGGACCCAGCCGCAATTAGCGCCGGTAGCTGGCTTTTCTGCCGCTTTTTTGAAAGTCAGCCAAGAGGAGACGGCGGGCGCTGCCGAACGCCTGCCTGGAGTCCTCCTCCTTCCTCCTGCCCCTGCCTGGAGTCCTCCTCCCTTCTCCCAGCTCCATCTCCTGCCCATCGCCCTCCTCCCTGCTCCAGTGCCAGCTCCTGCCTCATCGCTCTCCTCTCCCCCTGCTCCTTCCTCTGCCAAGCGTCCTCTCCCCTGCCCCAGCTCCCGCCCGCCGCCCTCCTCCCTGCCCCAGCGGCAGCTCCCAAGTCCCAGAAGTACCCTGGACTGCTGCCAAGCCCTTAATGACTTCCCTGCCTCTATCTAAACCAGCTCTAAGTGGCAAACGCGAGCGCATTAATCAGCGGCGCAGTTGTTTATCGAGGCAGGGAAGGGCTGCCCGAACAATGCGGCAGGAGCGGGCGCTGGCTGCGCCTGCACAGAGGGACCGACCATCTTGGAACACCCTGGGCAGGGAGCCTCGGCTCCCTCCAAGGCACAGGAACGCTCAGAGAGGGCAGAATGGGGTCAGCTTTACATTTTTAGGGCCTAAAGATCGTCACAAATTCGGCGATTGCTCGTAGAGGGCTTTTATCGGTGCCCGCACGCAAATCTCGAAGGCTAATTCACACAAACTTCCAGCACGTCCAATATGCTCCTTCACGATTATTTCCCCTCCTACCTGCCCCAAATACATATTAATGACGTGGTAAGTGGGGCACGTTCCAACTTTGCTGTCTCGGCTCCTGTCAGGGGCTCATCGGAGTCGCCCCTCTGTGCTGGATCTCACGCCGATGGCTCCTCGAAGCTTCGGCCACGCTCTCAGGGTCGCTGCTGCTCCACCATCGAGGCACAACTGCTGCTGCTATTCTTGGCTTGAGAACTGCTCCACTGAAGGACTCCTGAAAATAGTTGGTTTCCTCCTGAAGACGTTTTTTCTCTGTTTCTCTGCAGTAGTCTCTTGAATAATGGTTGGGTTCAACCTCATTTCAGAAACAGCAGATAAGTGGAAATCAAACCTGTTTGGTTTTGTTTCTATTCAGGAAATTACTTCAAATGGACCCAGGAACTAGGCTTGAGAGTCAATTTTCCAAGAACAGTTTTAAGTGGAATTATTGTTGTGGTACATTAGATTCCTTACTAACTATATGACTGAAATTCCCATTAGTTAAAATGATATGTCAAAACTGAGCTCCTTGTATTTTTCCTATAAATAACACTAACTTCCTGTAATCAACTTCAATTTATGAAGGTATTTATATAGGTCACCTATTGAAGGGGACCTGTTTTTACCAGTCATAGTACACAGAAAGGCAAAGAAGAACCCTAAGAAATGAGTCAGAGCCCACTAAAAAGCTTGGGAGCAAAATGAAGTACAGCTTCCAACCAACTGTGCTGGCAGAGCACATCCATTCCCTTCCTGTCTTGGACCAACTTTGATGGGAAATGTGTCTCATACATTTGAAATTTGTAATCATTAATACCTGAAGACTAAAAATTTCTTATCTGATCCATCACAGGCAGACAGAAGGTATCATTTTCTTCCCTGCAGCAGCCATTTAGGTATCTCAGCATTTATAATTCCCATCTTCCTTTCACTCAGGAGCTCTGATTCCTTCCTTCTTGGCAAGGCTTTTCTCCAAGATCTCTACCCATTCCTGTTGCATTCCTCTGCTTCTTCCAAGTGGTTCCTTCTGAAGCTCAGTACCTCCAGCTGGAATGTTCAGAGGCCTTATCCCACATGTCCCACGGGAAGCAGGGCTGCCTCAATCCCTCAGTGACTGTTCTCTTTTTAACACATTAATCAAGTTTACCCTGTGACCAGATCCCTTTTTGCAGTGTGAGACTCACACATCTGTATTTGGGTACAGAGCTGCTCTGGCCAAATAAAGAAACTTTACTATTTCTTTCTTATCCAACTACACAGTTCTGTCACCACTACTTCATACTGTAATTTTGCCTTTCTGTTGCCTTTTCTCCAGTTGGTCTCCATCAAAAATTTACTGAAGGCTGTTGTTCAACTATCCCCTTTGGCATAACCTGCTCTCCACAAACCCCAGTGACTCTGCATTTCTCTCCTGAAAAGTTCAATGTGCACAAAAATGGCTGTTTTGGTGTTGTTTTTCCCTAGGATCATTCTAACAGTTTTTCTGACTGATTTACTCTTCCTCAGTTCTAAGTTTTTCACCTCTTAACATTAGTTGGCTTTTTTCTCTTTTAAGAGTTTTCATACTCTTAAAGTGACCACATTGCTCCAATCCATCCTCTGCTTAGTCTAATATGAATGTCACCATTTCCAGACAACTGGAATTATTTCCTGGAGTGCTCTAACTTGCTGCAGCTTTATTTCTAAATTTACAGATGAAGGGAAAAGGTATTTAAAGTATTCCTGATGCCATCCATCAGTGATTCGCTCTCTCCCACTGACCTTGCTTTTACTACTGACTTATGAAAGAGTTTGCTTTTTGTTCTTCGGGGCTTTTTTCCCTCCAAACTGCTACAAACATCTTTATTTCTTTCTAGTAGCATTATACATAATTCCTGAGCTGTACAAATTCAGCTTTTCTGTATTTTTCACATGACCCATCTGTGACTTTCTCCTCTTCCCAAGGACAAAACTTCCTTCGTCGCTTTCTACCTTTTACTTCTCCACCATCAGGACAGGTCCTGCTACTTGGTCTCGTCACATACTTTGTCAGAAGTCTGCCACCTGCACACCTGACCACCTTGCCAGGCTGTTTCCTGACCTTTCCTTCCTCACAGACACCTGGGCAATTCCTGTCCCTGGCTGTCCCTGCAGCACAGCCACCCACAGTGAGGCTGGAGAAGAGCTCTGCAGCTCCTGAAAAAGCAGCCACCTTTGAGCCACCAAGCTTCTGCACAGCCCCACTCTTTGAAAGTGAGGGCAGCAAAACTACAAAAGCACCTCAATTATTTATCCCTCCACAGATTTCTGTTTTTCCTTTCTCCCTGTGCAAAATTCTAATCGCTGTCTGTCAAAGAGATTTGAAGCAGCAGATTCATTTTTCATGCTTGGATGCCTGATGTCAGATAACATCCACAATACAGAAAAATTTGTTCCAAAGATTAGTTTACTGATGAGTTTTTACCATAATTTTTCATTCCTAATGCCCCTATTTTGGCTACACAGATATTGCCACTTCCTTATATTCAAAGCATTATAAGGAGTTTTTGAAATTTTTGATGGGAGACAAAAGTCTAAAGTAGCTGAGACTCACTTCCCACAACTTTCCTGTCACTGCAGTTCAGAGATTGTTCATCATCCAGGGGACAGAACCATGGGTTAGATCCCTTCTCTGTGTTATCTGCTACATTTATGGCCTTGGGTGGTGTTTTAACTTCCTTTTGTCTGAATACACAACTGGCACCAGTGACCTTTGGGCCCTGATTTCCAGGGCCACAGATCACACACATCAAGTGCTACCAAATACTAAACACAACCCTGAGAAACAACAGGGGAAGAGAAACACAATCACCTCTAACACCTCAAAATCCCCCTTACAGCATTGAGTCTAGTAGCGAAAAACATAATCGAGCCAAATCCTGATAATTTTTCCCATGTTTTGATCCTAGTAGTATGACAACTTTTCCACAATGTGTGCACAGGGATGAGCTGTGCAGTGGATTGCTCTGCAAATCGTGGCCAACAGAGGTGTGCAAGGATTGAAGCTGTCAGGAGTTTCTTGGCAGGATGGAATTGTGGGTTTGTCAAATGCAGTCACCTTCCACTGAAGCAGCACAAAGAGTGAATTCCTGTGTTTCCAAAGGAACATCATCATGCTGCTTTCTTCACTCAAGATCAACAGCCATGACACCATGAAGCACATCATCCAGGTATTATGGAGAGTATTTTTTTTAAAAGTGTATTTTATATATAAAGTGCAAAATTATATACATAGGAAGTGTGCAAACACAATGAATAAATATTACCTAATTTCTACTTTAAAGCTTTAAGTGTTTTAACTATTACATACGAAAAACTCTGCCCTGGGAGATCCAGAAGAAATCCATTTTAAAAGTTTCTGGTTTTAATTGTGTAACTTTCCAACCAAAAGCAAAAACACAGTAATGTCTTGCCAGCAAAGATATGCTGCTAATGGAATTGCAGAATATGGGCCCAAAGAGGTGAAGTTCAGCAAATCATTTCCATAAAAGCACTTTTCACATGTGCTTTGTTTGTCAAAGCTCAGCCTGTTTGCAATGCCTCCAGGAGATCAAGTGAAATCTTATTTCAGACTTTTGAAATTAAACTTTGTTAACATATTTCAGAGCTGCTTTGGCACGTGCATGCCTTACCTACAGCCATCACAAATCACAAAGAGCTGAACTGCTCAAGCTGAATTCTTCAAGCATGACTTTAAAAGAAAGGTCTCTCTTACTTTGTTGGATCTGATGAGACAACTGTATGTCAAAGCTTATCAGTGTTTTCCAACTATATTGACTGGCTTTTAGATGATGATCTCTCCCTAAAACTTTTCACCAAATTTGACTTTCCAACCATATAAAATTGCCCATTCTGAGGGAATTCTGAAGTAACTGCAGTTAAAGGATTGCATGTTTGGAATGAGTATTGTCAGACATGATTTTAACAGTAACCAGCATATTTTAATCTTGCTTCCTAAAAACTTATCAAAACCAAAGTCAACGCCAAGTGATTATAAGAAGAGTTAATCTATGACAGAAGAACACTCAGCAACTTCCAGCTGCCCACTTCAAGGTACACACCACACCATGCCATGAGCATAAATCTCTCAACTGCAGCTAAAGAACCCTTCAAACACAAAACAAACCTTCCAGCTTCAGAAAAAAAGAAGCAGAAAGTTCAGCACAAAATCTGGCATCAGCCCACACTCTGTTTATAACTGCTGTCAAATTCTCACTTCACAACAAACAACAGATAGAACAAATTAAGAGTGTAACTCGAGTTCCCACAATGCTGGAGTGTTTACTCATTCTGTTTACTGCAGGAGTTACTTGCTCTCATTTCTTTCTGGACTTTGGAAACAGAAAATATGGATCTGTTCTGCAAAATACTCTACTTGCCAATAAAAACATGGGCACAAGTTCCACCCTGACTCCTGCAGGACATGGTAGGTTGCTTTTGAGTTGACAGATGGTGGCTTCACATTGCTGAATTTCAGGAAAGTAAAAAGCATCTTGGAAGAGAACTGATTCTTTCTTTTGATCTCTGTTCTAATAATTATCAAACACACTGGTTGCCTGGAGACTCCCATATAAAATTCATCACTTGTAAAGAAACTAAGACATCTCTATTACTTGTTATTTTTAATATCCCATGGTAGCTTCCAGAAATTACCCTAATTCTTTTAGATCACGTGGCAAAGGATCATTCCAATAATTCCATTAATGGGAAAATGCCTCACATCTTAGTGAGGGAAGTTAACTGCTCACCTGTTTAGTGGAGCTGGATGAAAAAGTGGGGAGGGAAGAGGTAAAGAGACCCATCTTTAAGTAAAAATAACAAACTAGACTAGATAATAGAATAGTGCTCATAAGTTAGAGATAGAGCTTTCCTTCAGTGTAATCCTGGAAAGGATTACAGAGGGGGCAGGTCAAGAACAAGCTCTGTAGCTCAAGACAGATGCTCCAGACAAACTATTCTACTCTAAAGTACTTCAGAAAAGAGTTCCATAATAGTTAACAATCAATAAAAGACTGTTTTTAAGGGGTAAGATTTCTAAAATATTCTATGCTATTTGAAATGTTTTAATTTCTTAACAGTTTGTCTGGTTAATGTTTTAAAGAATACCTTAAGAGAGAAACCAAAATCCCTACTCTCACCCACTTCATTGATATTTCTAGGTGATAAACCTGACAAAGAATATATTAGTGGCCATTAATTTCCACTTGCCTTACGTTGGCAGAACATCCTTTTTAATTCATGACATTGCAGTTAGGTTCTGATAAGTGTTTTGGATAGGCCAAGGCAGTAGATAACAGGGGCTGCTGATAAGAGAATGAAGAGATAAAATAGTGTGATTTTTAGAGAGGAGAGACTGGCAATGACTCCCTAACAGCATTCCTTGTACCCAGGTAGTTATAAACAAGGCCTGAAAGGAGCGTGGATGCATAATTACAAATTAATTAACTCTGAAGGGATATGACACTGCAAGAACAAATGCAGACATGAACTCACAGATACAAGATGCTCATGTAGGGCAATCCTGGCTCTGATTACACCCATGAAAAGGTGTTGCTGTGGTTCAGGTTGAGCCTAAAGAAGCCAGTCTTGCTTGGGCAGAAGGCAGCCCAGGTCTGGGGGGCTCTGGGCTGGGCAGGGCAGGGAGGGAGCCCTGAGCATGAGCTGCATCACTGCATTTACACCTTGAGCATGTCCAAGAATGCCCCTGCAGGGATCCCTCTCCCCCAGTGCAGGTGCTGCTCAGGCAGACAGAATTCCTCTTGGCATGTGGCTCAGGTACCTACCCTGACTCTTCTGGACAAGTTGGATTTTTTTTTTGGTTCCTTTCCATCATTTCCCCAGAGAACTTTCACCTGCAAAGACTCTTTAGTAAATGAAATACCCAGGGAGCCAGAGACTGACATTTAAAAGAGAACAGCTCCTAGGAAGATGGCAAAAACCTTCTTTTCAATAAAATATTTCTTAGTGAGAATCCTCCTGTTTAAAATTCTTCATTTTCATATTCACAGAAACATACCAGTTTGAGTAAGATTTCTGGGAAAATTTCTATGTTTACAGGATATAGAATTCCTTATTTTTACCTAAATCTAACAGTCACTCAAATCCCAACAGCTGAGATGAAAAGGCTTTGGCCTTCCCTGGGTACTCTTCCTACTTCTTTGCTCTTTATGCTCGACAAGATGAAAATAAAAGCCTGCATGAGAGGCTAAGACTATGAATATGTGCAATTCATGGTTACAAAGGTCTCTCAGAAGAGAGATGCTCCTCTCTTGGCCTCCCAGGGCAGCCAGGCACAAAGCTGCTGTCATTATAAGCTGAGCTGGACATTTATTTTTTCCCTCCTGTGCCTGCAGTCAGTAAAGGAGCTGATGCTCCACCTGCTGGAAAGAACTACGTGAGCTCCAGAATTCAGCAAGCTCCTTCTGTGTGGAAAAGGCCATCACTGAAACCTCAAAGCACCACCTCGTGTCAGCAGACAAAAAATTAGCCCAGATTTAAGATCCTGTTCCAAGGGGTCTGTTCAGTGTGCAGATCTTGTGCTGCCTTTGAAACCTTTTGTTATGACTTCACAGAGTAAAGAGCAAAAGGACAATTGTGACTCTATGGACAAACTGCTACTGAGTAATTAAAATTGCAGGTTTAGATTTGAAATGAGGAAGAAGTTACTTACTCAGAGGATAGGAGGGCCAGAGGAGGCCATGGAGATGCTCCAAGGGCTGCAGCCAGTCTGGGATAGAGGTGGGAACACCCAGCCTGGAGAAGAAAAGGCTCCAGGGAGAGCTCAGAGCCCCTTCCAGCACCCAAAGGGGCTCCAGGAGAGCTGGAGGGGGACTGGGGACAAGGGATGGAGGGACAGGACACAGGGAATGGCTGTAAGCTGAAGAAGGGGAGGTTTAGATGAAATATTAGGAAGAAATTCTCCACTCTAAAAGTACTGAGACACTGGTGCCAGGCTGGATGGGGCTTGGAGCAGCCTGGTCTGGTGGAAGGTGTCCCAGCCCATGGCAGGGGGGTGGAATGAGATGAGCTTTAATGTTATTTCAGCCCAAACCATTCTGGTTATGATGGCATGTAACACTTTTGCTAAGAGTTTGATCTGGGTTAACTTGTTTGGGGCAATAATATAAAATGAAGCTGAAAAGCTGCTGCGCTGTTTCTTTTCCTCTCATTTCTACTAACTTTTACTGTACTCTTGATTTTTTCCAATGGTAACATAAAAGAAGCTAAAAAATAAAACCCCCTGAACTAATTCAACAGTGTAAAACATCTGCTGAGGGTCACCAAACTGGCTGACAAACTACACATACAGCAAGTTAAAATTGGAATTGGGAAAAACTTAAAGCCTCAAGGTAGAAATGCATCTGGCAAGATCAAAGTCGGACAGCTCCTACTACATTCTTACAAGCAAAGTTCTTTTATGAGTTATGGTATGATTTACAGTGGCCTTTGTTTCATTAAACTCAAACACAGATGCTACAGATGCATCTACAATGATGCCTGGAAGGAACCTCCTGACCCCCAGGCACCCTGAGCCACTTCAGCTGGATGCTCTGTGTGTCCCACAGAAATAATGATGAGGGGGCAGCTCCAGTCTCTGCTCCCCAAGACCTGAAGGAATGGCTGGAGCTGTGCCAGGGGAGCTTTGGGTTGGATCTCAGGGAAATTCTTCCCCCAGAGGGTGTCCAGGGAATGGGCACAGCCCTGAGGCTGCCAGAGCTCCAGGAGCCAGGGATGCCCAGGGTGGGATTGTTGGGGGGTGTGCACTGGGTGATCCCGGTGGGTCCCTTCTAGCTCAGGATAGTCTATAATTTCTATGGTTCCAGAATTCTGAAAATAAAATAATAAACATATCTCTGACACAGAACATTACTCTGACAGCTAACAAACATTTCCCAATCCAGAAGAAGCCAAGAATGTCAGAACCATCCCTGATGAACTGGGATTTGCAAGGAGGATTGCTGTTAGAAAAGTTAGAGAGCTGCTGGGAAATGATTACTTTAAAGCCAAATACTTGAGAATACAGAAGCAGAACCTCTTCCCTCCCTAAAAGAGAACCATTTTAATAAATAATCAACTGTTTCATTTTGTCTGTTCAGTTTTGGGTTTCTGAGGAGTAGCTGAGCGATATTTTCAAATGTATTTTGATAATCATAGAAGATATAATTTCAGAGAGAGATTATTCTCTTTTCTAACTAAAACTTCTAAGCACAACACCAAAGAATTTTCTCTGTCCTAGCTCTGCTCAGCAGAAAAAGTGAAAGATTTGCTAACGCCCAAAGGAAAAAGCTGCAGACAGTTCAGATCCAAATTTTATGATGTTTGACAGTGCTAATGAGTGATAATGAGCAACACTTGAGATCACACAGAAATGACAAATATTCAAGATATCAAACCCCTCCTTTATGATTTAGTCCAGATCACTTTTTTAAGGCATGGATAACTGCATGCCAAAACAGTCCTGCTTTGCCTGACATCCACACAAGGAGAGATGGAAAAGGGGATGTGCACCACTGAGCTCACACCAGCTCTAGCACAGGAGGGCAAATAAGGGAGCTGCTTGTTTCCCATCAGCAGCTTCAGGAAAATGAAGTTAGCTAAGAAATTTATTCCTCAGCATGCTATTTCCAAGAGCCAAAGAAAGGCCTGTGTGTGTGTCTGAGACCCCACCTCCAGTGCTGTGTCCAGCTCTGGGGCTCCCAACATCAGAAGGATGGAGAGCAGGAGAGTCCAGAGGAGGCCACGGAGATGCTCCCTGGGCTGGAGCCCCTCTGGAGCCAGGGTGGGAGAGCTGAGGGTGTTCACCTGGAGAAAAGGCTCCAGGGAGAGCTCAGAGCCCATTCCACAGCCTAAAGGGGCTCCAGGAGAGCTGGAGAGGGACTGGGGACAGGGATGGAGT
This sequence comes from Cinnycerthia olivascens, assembly GCA_035048155.1. Lineage (NCBI taxonomy): Eukaryota > Metazoa > Chordata > Aves > Passeriformes > Certhiidae > Cinnycerthia > Cinnycerthia olivascens. The sequence goes on from JAWWMU010000055.1 coordinate 7,883,846, forward strand.
GCCAGGACAAGGGGAATGGCATCTCACTGGCACAGAGCAGCATTAAATGGGATGTTGGGATTAAATTCTTCCCTGTGTGGGTGGTGAGGCCCTGGCACAGGGTGCCCAGAGAAGCTGTGGCTGCCCCTGGATCCCTGGGAGTGTCCAAGCCAGGCTGGACGGGGCTTGGAGCCCCCTGGGACAGTGGAAGGTGTCCTTGCCATGGCAGGGGGCTGGAAATAGAAGTTCCCTAATGCTCCTTCCAACTCAAACCTTCCTGTGACCTGCAAAGGACAGAGTGAAGTGGCAGAAAGGCCTAACACACTCAACTACTTTTCCCAAAGTATTCATTTCCTTAGGTGAAAATAATAATTGACAGTATAAGCAAGCAAAGGTATAAAAATGCCACAACAAATCATAATCCAAGTTCCTATTCCTTATTTACAGACATGCAGCACAGTGTTCAAGGAACATTAAAATTATCAGAATGATAGATATAACTTGTAAATACCCAAATTACCAATTCTTCTGTAGGAATCATCACTGAATATTTACACTTCCTGAAGATCCATTATAGCTACCAAAGAAACACCAGGGGAAAAAAAATAATTCAAACTGGAGGAAGATCACAGTTCCAAGCACATGAGCAGACAATAAAATCTTTTACAAGTGGATGCCAGAAACGGCACATTGTGCCAGAATACGAGTGATAGCTGAGAACTGGAATCTTAAAACAGAATTTTAAAATGGAAATCTTAAAATGGAATTTCAAAACGGAATTTTAAAAGTGGAATTTCAAAACAGAATTTCAAAGTGGAATTTTAAATGAGCACATGAGCAGACAATAAAATCTTTTACAAGTGGATGCCAGAAACTGCACATTGGGCCAGAATACGAATGATAGTTGAGGATTGGAAACTTAAAATGGAATTTTAAAATGGAATTTCAAAACAGAATTTCAAAACGGAATCTGAAAATGAGCACATGAGCAGACAATAAAACCTTTTACAAGTGGATGCCAGAAACGGCACATTGTGCCGGAATATGAGTGATAGTTGAGGATTGGCATCTTAAAATGGAATTTCAAAATGGCATTTCAAGATGGAACTTTAAAATGGAACTTTAAAATGGAATTTCAAAATGGAATTTCAAAACGGAATCTCAAAATGGAACTTCAAAACGGAATCTCAAAATGGAACTTCAAAACGGAATCTCAAAATGGAACTTTAAAATGGAATTTCAAAATGGAATTTCAAAACGGAATCTCAAAATGGAACTTCAAAACGGAATCTCAAAATGGAATTTCAAAATGGAATTTCAAAACGGAATCTCAAAATGGAACTTTAAAATGGAATTTCAAAGCGGAATCTCAGAATGGAACTTTAAAACGGAATTTCAAAACGGAATCTCAAAATGGAACTTTAAAATGGAATTTCAAAACGGAATCTCAGAATGAAACTTTAAAACGGAATTTCAAAATGGAACTTTAAAATGGAATTTCAAAATGGAACTTTAAAATGGAATTTCAAAATGGAATTTTAAAACGGAATCTCAGAATGTAACATTAAAACGGAATTTCAGAACGGAACTTCAAAACGGAATTTCGGAACAATCCTGACAGCAGAGGAGACCGTTCCCCACCGAACCAGCCGCTCCCCCCGGGGATGCTGCTCTTACCTGGCTGGGCCTTGCCGGGATGCTGCTGTCCCGCTGCTCCCTGCTGAGGAGGAGGAGGCGAAGGCGGCGGCGGCGGAGGAGGAGGAGGAGGAGGAGGAGGGCTGGCTGCCGCTGCTGCCGTGCCCGGCGCGGGGCCGGGGGCACTCAGAGCCCCGGCGGGCAGGGGCTGGCCCCGCTTTAGGAGCTGCTTCTGCTCCTGCTGGCGGAAGCGGGGAGGCACCTCTCGGGGCAGGTATCGGGACGCCGCTGGCTGCTGCCCGTTCGCAGACGCGCGCTTGCCATTGCTGCTGTTGCTGAGAGTGCTGGTGGAAGTACTGGTACCGGTACCGGCAGGTTGGGGCTGGCTTAAACTGGTCTTAATAGGTTCTGGCACTAAGGGAAAAGAAAATAAGAAGCATCGGTTTAGGAGTTGAGAAGCTATCGGGTTGGTTTTGTTTGGTGTGACTGGTAAACTGATGTTTTGCAGCCGCCGAAAAGTTGCATTTTGTGTAGGTTTACTTTCTGTGATGGTACTGGAAGTTTTTTATGTCTTGCTGAAAAACAAATCATATGTATGGTTTAAAACAGGAGGGAAGACAAAAGAAAGCCCTGACAATTCAATATTGAACAAAATATTCACTTAAAGTGCGTGGCACCCTGCTGGATCCACCTTGAGCCCCAACTGCATTTTGGGGGACGACTTTGCCAATGTTAACAACAAATCCCAGAGCCCACAACCATGAAAACAAACATTTTCAGGCTTCTAAGAAGCTCCTAAAAAAACAAGCTAAAAGACCTGATCCACCAGCTTCAGCACTCACACAAACTTTGGGTTTCTTGTGGTCTTTATCCAAATCTTTGCATCAAACACTCAGGACATCCCGGTCACCAACATCTGCACTCCAGGCATGGATCTGATACCCCCCACACTAACCCAGCCTAGAATGTGCCAGCACACCTGGCACAGGTGACCAGCAGTGCCAGGTCCCTTTGGGACAGGCAGGAGGGAGCAGGCACAGTGCTGGGGATGGCAGCCCTGGCTCAGCTCAGCTGGAACAGCTGCCAGAGCTCTTTGGTCACCCAGAGAAACTCTTTGAGCTTCTGGGATGAACAGAACTGAGCATTGCTCCAGCTCATCACAAGCCATGTCCAAAACAAGTGCAAAATTCCAGCTCATGCACAACCACAGAACATTCTGAGTGGGAAGGGACACACGAGGATCATCACCCAAGTGCTGGCCCTGCACAGGACCCTCCCCAAGGGTCACACCTTGTGCTCCAGTGTTGCCTGAGTTCTGTCACAGACACTGTAAACCCACACTCAGCCTCTCTCCAGGCTCTGACACGCCCAGAAATCCAAACAACATCTGCAGCTGCAGCAGTGAACAGCACCAAGGGAATGCCAAGGGTGGGTACAAAACAAGCAGGAACTTGACCAAGCAAAAATAATCTGCCAAAAAGTCTGACAGAATCATCAGCACTCCACTTCTCCCAGATGTTTGTTTTGGAAGCCTAAATAATTTCACCTGTGATTCTATCTGAAGAAAAAAGGAACTCTTAAGTATATTAAAAAATCTGAAGTACCACTAATACCTGAAGAGCAGAGAATAAACCTTCCTTTGCTTTTCAAAATACACAATCACTTTCGGGAACAAAGACTTTATCCTTAATTTGAAATTTAAAAAGTAGATAGCAAGTATTGTGGAATTCAGAATAATTATTTTCAAATACCAAAACTGCACATTCACCTATTCTGTTTCCACAATACAAACAGATGATAGAAAATATTCATACGATAGAAAATAAGTCTGACTTCACTGTAATGGGTTTATTTTAGCTCCTATTGCTTCTGCTGCTACTGTTACACCAATGTAAGCATTTACCTCTCCCACCACTACCATCACAGAGATGCAAACATTTACAAACAGTGAGAGATCTGAAGGACTCGGGATTTCTGCAAAGTCATTTACCACAAGGTTCACCCAGAGCACTGCAGACACAACCAAAAATAACCCAGCGTGGCAGCCAGACCAGGCACACACCCCCTGGTGCCAGCAGATGAGAGGGAATGCCAGGGAAGAGGAGGAAAAAAGACAAGAGAATGGAAACCACTCACTGGCACCATGCCAGCAGAGCTGGGATTTGTCTGGCTCCAAGATTTTCATGAGGAATATTAATTAATTGGAAACGTATTTTACAGAGCAAGACAGGCAGCTTTTTAAAAAGCATTATTTTCTCAATATAAATATGAATAAACATATAAATATATATGAATCACATCTGATACTTCCAAAGGGGTGTGCATATATTTATTTTTAAAAAAATCACTAATGCAAGTCATAGAATAGACAACACTTTTCACTTTAATGTAAACTAACAAAGCTGTTTCACCACAAAGGTGAGGCCAGAGAAATCCATTTTCCCCATGTTAAAGAGAATGTTCCCTCTACATATCTGAATCACAGATGAGAGAAAAGAACAAAGAAAATCAAAATATCACTGTATTTTAGAATTAAAATTTTTCTGCATATTCATGCTACTGTGTTTTTTCTAATCAACACAGCAACGTAATTTTTATTTTGTACATCAACATCTCTTTAAAAACGGAAGCTCTTGCAAGAATGTACTATGCCTACAAATGATGGCAGCTGGAAAAGAACTGTTTAATTACATCAATGACAAGGAATAAAGCAAGAAGAGTGAACAACATCACACGAATGGGCTGGAGCCCTAAATTCCAGCTTCATACCAGACTGGAATTTAGACTTCAAACACAGCAACAATACTTAGAGAATCTATACTACAAAGACAATATGTGTTCTAAAAGTCATCCACAGCAATGTTTAACCAGAACCAAACGTTCCAAGTGTCCCAACTATGATATTGTGTGATATTGGCAATAAGAGCGTCCTGAGAGAGCCCTGAGCCATTCCCCTCCCTGACACGATGGGTGCAGGACACAAAGGCAGAGCAGCAGGAGCCTCTGCCCTGGGCACTGGCACCTCTGCCTTTCATCAGCCCCCAGGAGCAGCCTGTCCCCCCTTTCACCTGCCAGGAAGCCACTGGCATGGCTGATGGCATGTGGGCATCAGGAATTAAAACACAGCTTTTATGGCTAAATGTGTCCGAATACAAAAAAAATGTTGTTCAAATCGTGTGGGGGGGAAAGGATTTAACACCCAGTGGTTTTCATAACCAGCACACGATTAAAGAGCTAAAGCAAAAAAAAAAAAAAAAAAAAATTTAAGTGGAAAGCTTCTTGCAAAAATACAATTAAAGGCGTAAAATGAAAGCCTTGAGATTGCTTGCTCTTAAGATGTTTGTGATGGGTATCTGCTTACTCTCCATTCCGAGCTGTACATACACTAAACAATGAGCTTGCTTGTAATAATTATCAGTACTTAATGGTATCTAAACTTCTTAATCCAATTTTACCCAAACAAATCCAATAATTACTCCATATGCTTTTTGATGATTACAATCTCGGGAATCCCAACTGCATAAAAAAGTGTTACGAGCAATTGTAGGTGGATTTTATTAATATAATGAATAGGATCAGTCTAACAGATTTCAATTACAACAATAGCTTTTAAGTACATTTCTATGACATAAGGAAAGAACATGCATAAATGAAAGAAACTGGTTAAGCCACATAATACTGATTTATGGCAGCTTTTTCCTTTCATTCACCTCATTAACATTTTTCTGTATTTCAGAATCCCCCACTCCAGCTCTATAAAACTTGCATTTCTAAAGCTTTCGAGGACCAGACATTCCAGAAGAGAAACAGTTAAACCCAGAAATGCATTCTTGGCTGCTACTGTGACAGGATTTATTTACAGCTTCTATTAAACACAGCAGCTCCATTACAAAGTGCTGGATGTGAGGAGAATTTTTGATTATACAATGCCAATGCCTCACTGCGTTAAACATATCATGCCAGTGTATTATTTTTTTTTTTTCCTTCAGCAATTCGTTCAGGTCATTGTTTGATGGGTTTATGAATTCATTACAGGAAACAGATGGATCCCATAATTCAGAGCTATTCTCCCAGCCAATCATATGGGCAATTTTTTTTCCTCATCTTGCTCCCCCCTCCAAATCAACCTTAATGAAGCCACTTCCTCCACGGCCAGTTCCCTGCACACACACGCTGCAGCACACCCACAGTGGGTTAAAGCTCCCTCCAAACACCAAAAGCTTTCCAAATTAAACTGAGCAGGAGCACGATCCCACAGAAACCCCCCCGAGGTCACACAGGAACTTACCCAAGTGGAGTGAAGACAGCCACAGAACACAGCTCCAGAGTGAGCAAAACCACAAGTCCTCATTAGTGGGAAACCCATTTTTATTTGCTCACAGAAGTCTGTTGCAGGAAAAAAAAAAATTCTTGTCCCCCCCCCTCCAATCTACTTTCAAAGGCTGAATTTTCATTTAGCAAATTACCTCCTTTGTCTCCTAAGTGCTGGGATTTGCTATCCACAGTGACATCTGCTGGCAACAGCAAAGGTGCTCAGAACTATTGCATAAAACACACTTCCAATGTTTTTACACACAAAATGCCAAATTTTCTGCCTGGATCATCCCTTCCCCCAAATTCATGAACTTCTGGGGGGGGAAAAAACCTGCAGTCTAATGTCAAGATTTTCCCAAAACTTATAATGGCTTCAATAATGTAACCAGAAGCTCCTGTTTGACATCAAAGCCCACATTGAGTGATAAAAGTAAAAATACACATGTTATAGTGGCTTTAGAACTTCATCACCATTTATTTAAGGAAATGGCTTGACTTTGGGCCAATTTCTGATGATATCATTTACCCAATACCAAAACAAATAAAGTCTCCTCCTGATTTAACTTAATTTCCCCCCTCACAGCTGACCATGGTGCAGCTTCTTCTGCTTCCTCTTCCAGACATTTCCTCTCCACTTTCTTCTCTTGTCTTTTACATTTCCTTCCTTAGTCTTTCAGCACTCCAGTTCTAAAATCTCATCTATAACTCACTTCTCCTGACAGACTTCTCACTTCTACCAACTTAGACCTTCTACACAGAACTTGATTTTTTAATTTTTTTTTTTTTTTGCCAGGCAACTGGAACTCAGAGTAGGAATTAACAGGAATCTGCAAAGTTCATGGAAAACTTCTAAACCAGTTATTAGGATTTCTCAGCAACAGAAGGTCTTATGTTCTTAACTGCTAGCTTTAATGAAATATAGAAGCACTGAGGACTTCATTCCCCACCCACCTCCACTTTGACTCTAAAGCAATGTAGCCACAAATCCAGCTGACCCCTGGCTCCTGGCACTCCTTTGTTCCTCCCTCCCCTCAGACCCAGTCATTCACCTCAGCTCAAACAAGTTCTGTCTGTTTGCTCACATTTCCACCCATGTCCCACCAGCCAACGCTCACTCTATATATCTAAACTAAGTAATGGCTGCTGAAATGACATTCTTACTTGATATTGTCATAAGCAAAGTGGGGAAATGTGAGCAAAATGTAAAATTGGTTGAAATGTTCTCTGGGAGAATCAATGGCTTGCTGTCAAAACAGAATATGTTTCAGAAGAGATTCCACAGGGACTTGATCCGAGCCTACGCTGTTCAATATTTCTTTAGCAGCTGGATGATGGACTAGAGAATATCCTTATTAAATCTGCAAATGACACCAAGATGGGAGAAGGAACATGGGGGTGGTCAGATCGCTGTGTGACAGGATCAGAGCTCAGCAGTGAGGAACTGGAGAAGCAATGTGACAAAGCCACCACAATTCAATAAAAGGAAAATCACGTCATTAGGCAGGAGGAATTAAATGCAGAACAGCAAACAACTTGCCCCACAGCAGTTCTGCAGAAAAAGAAGCAATGTTTTAGCAGATCACAAACCAAAGAGGAGAAAAGATAATCGAGAAGATTGTAAAAAGCCAAGTGGTGGAATGGGATAAACACCCAGCAACCCATCTAGTCGAGCCAGGAATCACAAAACCTTCCCTGTCTGTGCCCACAGCTGAGCATCTCTCTTCCAGATAGAGCTGGACCACCTGAAAAGGGCACAAAGGAAATGGAAATCTGGAAAAGGGAACTACCACAGCAGACAGAGGTAAGGCAGTCTACAAGACACTGGGTGCACAAATTAAAAAAATAATACAAAGAAAGAAGGTGAAATAATTTGCTCCACCCCACAGTGAGTAAGACAAGGCTTGCTGGGTTTAAATGGCAGTCAGGGAGATTTAGACTTACATTTCCAACAATAAGGATGATTAAGGATTATCTGCAGACATGATACAGGCTTGGTGATCTTGTCTCAGGGCAAGAGGATGGAATAAATGACCTCTCAAGAACCTTTAGAGCACATTTTCTACCACTCTCCATGTAAAACAGAGCTCCAAATCCATCTTACTCAGTTCTCCCACTTCCCTCAGCCATGACAAAGAAATCCTTTTTCTCTCAGGTTGATAGTCACAGCACAGCCCCCCCCCCCAGCCCCTGCTGGATTTTAAATAAGTTTCATATGTGGCCTTTCTTCACCAGCCCTACTTGCAGATCCTCTCCATCTCGTTCTTGATTAATGTACATTTGAAATTGTATCAATCCTGAGTGACATTTTATCCCTTCACCACCACGGTGAACCCTCTGTGTAAGCCCAGCACAGCCCACCCTGAGGCAGAACTTCTGTGCAGCAAAGGGTCAGACCCAACTCTATTCACAAACTGAACTTTTTTCCCAAGAGCTGGAGAAGTTCCTAACAAAAACATAAATTTCTGACTACTTCAGAGCTCATACACAAGATTTTGTTTCCCTTTCTGGAACAGCATCTACATTTTTTTCTTTCAGATCTGTCAGCAGAGAGGGTGACAAACACTTCTTTTGACAGAAAGATACAAAACCTGTTTTGGGTGACTCAACATGTATTTTTAAGTTTTTTTCCAATCCTATTCTACATTATTCAGGTTGGTGACACATGCAACAATCTTGTGAAGAATACTTATACTTTTAACAGTTTTCACATTTTCCCCACTGCTTTCCTCCATGTTAGCGCTGATTATCATTTTAATTTTAAATTCACAATTAATTAGCTGTGCCATTAAAAATGGCACAGCTAATTAGGTTGATAGGTTGTCATCAACAATAGATTGATAATCCAAAGCAAATATGATGCTCTGCCACTGCAAGCCAAACTCTCTCATGTTTATTGAAAGCTCTGAGTGCACACACATGGGGTTTGCCATCAGCTAACTGATGAGCAGAAATTGGACTGTACACATCAGGCCTCAAATTCAGCTAGGAACCAGGACTGTGGCAATGGAAGAGTTAAATTCCCAGAGCTGCATTCCTGCAGGACGGGAACTGATAACAGATGGTAACTTTCAAAACTTCACAATTCATCTGTTCCCTTTCAAGGGAGAGCTCTCACACCGGCAGGCGCTGGGAACTCGGATATCAATATTAATCACACAGCTGCCCAAATGCCACCCCTCTGTAAAGCCACAGATTAATAAATGAATGAATTCACCTCACCAGGAGCCTCTGACATCTCAGCACAGGTGTATTTCCTTTAACACATCATCACACATTTAACTTGGAATTCCTGCAAAGCCAATTCCCACCTCCAGAGCAGGGCAGTACACTGGCCTTAGAAAGAGAACTTGGCTATTCTAAGGGAAAATAATGAAGCTATTAGAAGTTTTTAATCACTTGTATTAATAATGTCAAGAAACAACAGCATTAACAACTGTCTGAAAAGGACAGGAGGGAGATAAGAGTCATTGCTGAGACGAATTAACTGGTGCAGGAAATTACTACTGTAAAATTTAAGTGAGAGGGCAGCTTAGAATTAAGAGAGGGATTCTCAGCAAGTGGTTAGAAATGCTGACAGAATATCTTCAGGTTTTATAAGATTTTCCTATAGAGTGTTCAGAACTCTTCACAGAGAATTCCCATCTTGTATTCCCTCCCAGAGTATTTAGGAACATCTGAACTCCACCAACTCATTGTATAAAGACCCATTAGGGAAACACAGCAAATTCAATCCCAGCAAGAGGACATGAGAGCATCACAAACACAACCCCAACAATGCAGGAACACGGGAGAGGATGTCAGGAGCCAGCCATGGGCATGTGCTCCCCCCTTCAGCCCCATCTCACCCCCTAAACCCTCCTCAGTGCTGCTCCAGGTGAGGTACCCCCAGCAGAACTACATAATAAAAGAGTCAGAGAAGACAGGAAACAGCTTAAATTACACAAAACCAACACTATCATCACCACAAGTGCCAGTGGGAAAATTCAAACATATAATAACAGATTAAATAATTTCATACAGAGCCACAGAAGAAGTCTGGGCAGACTCAGGAAGTGAATCCTTCAATTTTAAAATGACTGTGTGCACTTAATATCATTAGAAAATATTTTACAGAGTTTTCATATGCAAAAGAATTTTTTAAAAACAAATTTACAAATGGCACAGCCATCACACCAGATGTGTTCTTCCTCCTTTCTACAGACCACTTCCAGGCACACACTGAGGAGTAAACATTCTTTACAGCAGAAACCAAACTGTTGAACCACACACAAAAACAGATAAATATGCAATTTCCAAGTAAACAGTACATTCCTAAGGAACTGAAAATAAGGATAACCACAGTATCCACTGATTTACTGCATACAAGAGCCTGTCCTTCACCTTGAACAATGATGGATCTACAGGTACAGCCCACTCTTCAGCTGGGGCTTGAAGAGTGACACCCAGTGTAAATACTCCCAGTTTCATACAGATATCACTGGGAACTGTAAATAAACCCCATATCCCCATCATTTCTGCCTGGGGTTGCCTCTACAGAAATCACTCAGTGCTGGCACACAGTGCACAGATTCTATCCCACCTGCAATATGTGCTGTACCCATGGTCTGTCCATGCAGGGTGGATGCTCCTGGAGTTCCAAAGAGTCCCAGGGTTCACTCAGTGCTGGCATCCCACCCAGGACAACTGGAAATACCAGGCACTCATGCCATAGCAGGTACAACCTCTCTTTCCAGTCTGATTTGAGCTGGAAAGAAGGTAAGAACTGTCTGGCTGTTTTCTGGAATGCCTGGGAACTGCCACTGTGTATTTATGGATCAATATCCTAATTGGGTAGAGAGATCAACGTGTGCAGGACCCTCTGAGCTGCCAGGTTGTGCAGGCAGCCTGTGTAATTTTGTGTGCCCAAAATCAAGTGCCCAGGGAGCCCCAGGCCTGGAGAGCGTGGGCACATCCTGGGTCCAACACCCCAGACACATCACATCACCACACACAGGGACATTTTTCTCCTGGAAAACAGAAATACAGCTCCTTCAGGTGTTTCATTTGTGTTTTTTGGGGCAGGCTGCACTGCTATTTACCTGCTTTCCAACATGCCCATGGAAGCAAAGCAGGCTGTGACTGCCTGCGGTGCCAGGGCTGCTGCTCACACAGGAGCTGTGATGCTGCAGCCATGGCACTGGGCACACATGTCACTGACTAAAAACCTGTGCAAACACAAAGCCTCAGCCCTCCTGGCATGGGCATTTATGGTCCCAAATGAATATTTTACGTGCGACACCAAAATAGCAACAATTTTGTGAGCAACCAATAACAGGGCTCTGTAATTTTGGCATAACCCTTCCAGTACACGTTCTGTCTCAAAAGAAGACTTAATATGTTTATACTACAGCTCTAAAGATAGTGTTGAGTTATCTGAGCTATCATTTTAAATCAGTCAGCAGGAAAAACTGAAGCAGAGCCAACAGTGCCCAGCATGGACCAGCTTCCCCCACCCCCAGGCAGTGTGGATTTATTCCAAGTTCAAGGCAGCATCACCCTGAGAAATTGTACATGGAGCCAACTCAGTGAAAGGTAAACCTGAAGTATTTTGGCCTTAGATGTTAAAATCTTGTGTCCTTATTAGGATCACTGAAGATGTGTTCATTTATATTTCACAAAATTATTTTGAAAATCGTTGCTTTGAACAAGTAGGTCTTTAACAGACAGAACCCACAGGGACAGCATTATCACTTATGGGGACTGTACTAATAAAATTTCACAAATTTTCTATAATAAAAACCTGTTTGGAGTTCTACATCCTACTTTGGATACAGTTCCTAGCATTTGAAAGACATGAAAATGTCATTGTTGCCTTCAGAACAGAGCAGCTGAGAAGAACTTGAAGCCCAAAATGAAGAGTGATCCCTTTTCAGCTAAATCCAATTAAATTAAAGTCGTGCTCTAGAGATAAAAAAACCAAATGAGTGTTTAAGTATGCATACAGATCTGCAGTGGGGGAGAGGAAGAAAATACACTGAACTTGAAAATTATATTTCAGGTTTTTTAATACTTCCTTTTAAACCTAAACATGACATTTCTTATGCAACAGCATTTTTCTGAATGAGCTTCTCAATGCTGGCCTCTTTCCTGGAAGGTTTTTCTTTGGAGCTCCGAGTTCATCTACCTGACAGCCAAACCTGGAGAGTCTGAAGCAACCCCTCATTTCTGATTCAACACCAAATCTGAAGCAAACTCTTCATTAATTCAGTTTAAGCTGAACAGATTTTTTATGTCTCCAGTGCCATCATGCATTAATGCCACATATGAAAAACAGGATTTAAATTATTCAGAAACATGAAGGAAGCAGCTCCAGCAGTTTACAGACCTTCTCCTATTGAGGTTCCTCTGGAAAATTTCTTAAAGAAAAGCAGAATAAAACCTGCTGGGGACTCAGCAATCATTCCCCTGCAATAAGGAGGAGGCAGAGCCCAGAGTGGGTTCCTTGGCTGAGCACATTCTGCAGGACCCCCCTCTCCAGGGAAGCTCTCCCCAAGATCCCAGCACCCTCACTGGGCAGGAGGAACAATCCCAAGGGCTCCATGCCATGCTGGATTGTTGTCCCAGGGCCAGCCCTGCTGACAGGATTGTCACCATAGCAACTTTCACCCAGAACTCACAATGCACCCAAACCAACTCCCAGCTAAATTAACTTATTGCATGTCACCAGTGAGAAATGACTGTTCAGAGGTAATTTTCTGTACTAATATGTAATAGAGTTAACTCTCTAAATTGAATTAAATTAATTAAATGCCACTCCCAGTAAATCAGATTCTATTACATGAATGTTAAAAGAAATTAAAGATGTTTTAATAAAGATTACTAATAATAACTTAATATTATTACTTCATTTTAATTCAAAAATTCTGCTCAGTTTATTTTAGACACATGTCTTCCCCTCACTAGGAAGGAATACCTAATTACTCCACATGCATTACACACAGTTATTTCATAGACATGGGCTTAGACTCAGGAAAAGGAATAACATCAGCATTTTAAGAAGAAATACAGCTTGGTTCAGTAAGTGACATCCTAAGATTCTTCTTCCCTTCACACTCTGGGTAAATTCCACACTTTCAATGAATGTGTCCAGTTTCCAGAGAGTTTCATTTCTGCTTTTTGCAGAAAAAAAAAATGAAAATGTCTTGCAGCAAAGCCAACTGCAAACAACGAGGAAATCACCCTGTCTGCCTAGGCAGGGTACAAAAATAACAGCCCTTTCATGGCTTTGCAGATCTATCTAACAATGCATTATTAAGTTTGTTTTTTAAAATAGATTCTTGCACTTTGGAGGACAGACAGCTGGGAGGCAAATCTATGATGCTCCCAGTTTCTCCTGTATGCAAAAAGTTGAATTTGCCAGCTGATGGTGTTTGTGCTGTCCCCATGACCATGACTTTAACTCATAGACACTCTGAGCAAAAACAGGGGCTAATTAACAATAATCATTTCTCAGAGTTCCTCAGCACATTACTCAGTTTTATCCATTATTTAGTTTTCAGGAAGCTGTGCCTGTGCTGAAGAGGCAGCTGGTGACAGCAGAGGGAGCACACGGAGCTGTCACATCTGCCACTGGCCACAGGGTGACAATGACATCAGCTCAGCTCCACACCAGAGGAAAGGCAGCACTGCCACTAAAGGATATGGTAAATAAGGATTAAAATAACAACCCCGTGGGGTGGAACAAGGTGAGCTTCAACATCCCACCGACATTCCAGGTATCAGTAAAATGGGATTATGGATTTAAGTGTTCAATGTTGCTACACATCTAAGTTACTATCCACAGATTTTAAGTTAGAATTAGATTTTTTTTTTTAAAGCCTTAATAGCCACAATAAGGCACCAAATCACAAAGTCTGCGACAGATCATTCCTGGGAAGGAAGAGATGAACAACTGAGAAGGCTGAAGGCAACCTCTCATTTGATTTCTCACAGTAATCACTGGACAAGATTAGAGATAACTATACAAAAAAGGGGAAAAAAATTAAATCATTACTCTCAGAAACTGGCAGGAAGACAGGGAAGCTGAAGCAAGATATGAATTATGATGAAGCCTATGTCAGAGAGGTGGCACTGAACACATGATTTTCTCCCTGTTTCACTCTGAAAACTTTCTGCTGTTGAGAAAGGAAATGCTAGATGCTCACATGTACAGCAGGGAAAAACTGCCAATACAGGACAGGACAGCCTGACACCCTCAGCACCTGCAGGAAGGGCTCTTGTGGTTTGCCAGTCAAGCCTAAACAACTGCAGTGGAAACTTTGGGGAAATTAAAGCAAGGAATATATTTAAATGTATTCTTCAGGGGGCTACCTGTAGGGGGAAAATGGGTAGTGATTAAACAGGAGAAATGGGGAGTGAAGAAGAAACTACACATTATCAAATTGAGGTCTTTATAGAATGAGGTATCTGAAACTTGGGAGTTTCCCACAGCAAACTGAGTTTAGGGACAGAAAGGTGAAAGAGAAGAAACAGCACTGGATTAAGAGCTATGCAATGGGGTGAGCCTGAAAGGCACAGAAAACAAATCAGCCTTAGGTGTTACCTGTACACAGCAGCAGGATACTGCTCTGCAGATTAACTCAAAGGCTGCTTAACAACTCCCCAGTCCCAGGGTGCTGGTTTGGGCTGGGACAGAGCTCATTTTCTCACAGCAGCTGCTGTGGGGCTGTGGTTTGGGTTGGTGCTGCTAACCCAGGGGGTTTCCAGCACTGCTGAGCGCTCACGGAGACCCAAGGGCTGCTCTGCCCCTCACCCCAGCCAGGCTGGGGGGGACACAAGGAGCTGGGAGGGACACAGCCAGGACAGCTGACCCCAGCTGACCTGAGGGAATATTGCACGCCAGATGGTGTCAGGATCACCACACGGAGCTGGGGGAGAAGGAGAAAGATGGGGATGTTTGGAGTGCTGGTGTTTGTCTTCCCCAGGCACTGCTCCCTGAGAAGGAGCCCTGCTGCCAGGGCTGGCTGAACACCTGCTTGCCATGGGAACTGGGGAATCAACTCCCTGCTTTGCCTGTGTGACTTTTGCTTTATTTATTAAACTATTTTTATCTCAACCCACGAGTTTTCACACTTTTACTCCTCCAATTCTCTCCACATCCTGCCAGGGGGGACTGAGCGAGGGACTGAGCTCTCGCCTGGGGTTAAACCACGACATACAGATACTGCATTTAAAAAATAATTCTGCACTAACTGGAAAGACTACCAAAGAAGAAAAACATAAATCATTATGGTTTGAAAAACAGCCTGAAAACAGTAGCACAAGGGAAAACTGGATGGGTTGTTAAGTATAAAACAGGAGACACAAAAAGGGCTCCGCAGTGAAGGGGAAGATGAGCTCTCCTGGGCCAAGGAGCCAACAAAGAAAGTGTTTAAGTTATAGGAAAGACAGACTGAATATGAAGATGCCTTTCCAATAAAAATCAAGGACATCTGTTGGGCCTGTCTGAGAGAGGGGAGAGGGTTAAGATCATCCGTTTTTGCTCATCTAAAGGGATATATCCAGTCCTGTGATAAGTAAGACCTCAAGGTGGCATTTGAATCTTTAACAGAGTTGAAGAATCATCAGTTCTTTAGATTAGTAACTCATGTGCTTCAAAACAGAAGCTCCTGAGAGCCTGTTTGGCCTCCTAAATGTGAAAAGTCTTGGTTGGCTCCATAAAAACTGATGAAAAAAAAAAGACAGCAACAGCCGCTGAATCAGAAATTATGTCTGAAATTAAGAGTACCCTGGAAACAGGAGGACAGGTCTTCAGGAGACCATGATAAAACAGAGAACAACGTCTGTTAACACGGGAAGAGGCCACCAGGAGCCTGAGTCACACAAAGCTCAGTGTCCCCACTGGATAAGTGACAATGGCAGTGGCTGCCACACCCGGGGCTGTTAAACACAGGTCCCACGGGAGGGCTGAGCATGAGCCACTGCTGCCAACCCACAGGGACAGCATGCCTGCAGGGAAAGTCACCTCCTGTCCGGATGCTGGTGCACCCTGCACTGCCCCAACCAGATCAGGAATAACCTGAAGGATCAGGTGCACCGTGCACACCTGAGCAGCAGCTTCGGAGCGTTTACCACAGTGGGAGCTGGTTAAACAGACATTCGAAGCAGGATTTGTAAAGTATGGGCTACCACCTTTAGCAGCTCAGGAAAAACATTAAAATAATCTAGCAAAACACAGGGAAGCTGAGGGTTCTCAGAGTAGAGGAATGTCAACACCAGATAGTCAACAGGAGAACACAAGGTCCCTCAGGCCAAACGCTTCACGCACAGTGTAAAAAAAAAAACAAACCAAAAACACGTTTTCATTCCCTTCCTTTTCCCAAGATAACCCTCTCCAGCATCTGTACAGTAACTATTCCAGCAGCACGTACTAGTGTTACAGCTCCAAGTGGATTTCATCCTTCCCAAGGAAGGGATCAGGTAACCTTAGAAACCCAGCATGTATCTCAAAACAATCATTACCAAAGTGAGCTAATACATTTCCTGATGAACCTCTCCTCCAGCTCACAGTTTGCAGATCTTATCAACATTATATTTATATGCCTCCTCCAGGTAGCAAGATGATAATCTAATAATGGAAAGTGGTCAGCACGCTGCAGATATATCAAAGCTGATAGGTCATTTTTTCATGGGAAACTGTTTGCTGCCTTGTCCATGAAAACCTGCATGAGCCAGGCCTCAAGACAGAAAAGAAACTGCCTTTGTGGACACGTTTCTTTAAAAGAAGAATAAAAGTGAACATCAGACTTTAGTTCAGAAAGTAAAAGGGGAAAGAAGCACACTGAAGAACAGGGGAGCTGTGCTGCACAATCACTTTCAGGGAAACAAATCAGAGACTCTGCTGGGTGGGGAGGGGACCTGGGATGGCTGCTTGTGGCTATCAGTAGATACAACAAAGGAAATTTCCATTTTACAAAGGGAATACTAGGACGTATATGCTCTGATGGAGGGCAAATATCAGACAACATTCTATTTATAATTGGGAAACAGTTATTTTACAAGCAGACTGACAGGAGAATAGAGGATTTGGCAATGCCTGAGCTGCTGCAATGCCAAAGGAGCAGCAGTGTGACCATTTCACAGCCCACACCTGGGGAACAGCAGCAGGGAGCAAAGCACCCACTGTGGGCAGATAAACACCCATAACCCAGCGTGCAGTTTGATCATAACCAACACCATTATCCTTGTGCAGCTGGGTTAAAATTTATCTTCTAAAATATCCAGCTGTCAACAGCTGTATCGGCAGTTTTGTTGCTGAGAAAGCAAACTGGGATTTCTCTGAGAGCACTCCCCACCAAGGGGCACCCTGACAATCAGTCCAGAGTAGAAAAGCCAAGCTGGTGTTACCCAATCTGTGCTTGCTTTCTCTTCAAAGGGTATTCCTGGAGAAATAATGTCCTAGGCTAGAAATGCATTTGGCAATGGCCAATGTAAAGAGAAATCTCATGATGCACATTGTCCTGCTGCCTTTAACAGGGCATCGACCCTTACAACCTAGAGCTTTTGAAAAGTGCTTTTAACCAACTGTGCCTAGAGTTGGAAAACTCTCATTTTTATCTAATTCTAGAACAAACTATTTACAGGTCAGGCTCTTGCCACCCTCAGCCTGATAAACCCAAATCATTCCTAACTGAGGAAACAGAAAAAGCAATATTCTGTCTGTACTTGTATTATGAGCACACATCTAAATTTGCATAACAGCAAACTACAACAGACCATCTCTAAGGAGAATAAAAACTACCTGAAGAGCACTAGAGTATCTACTTGAGCCCTTACCTACATTTCCATTCCCAGATGAAGAATTTGCAAAGCTGACAAGGCAAGCACTGACCAGGACTGGAGATGCTTTACTGGAGAAAAGCAGCAGCAACTCCAGGCAAGGCCATCAAAGCACCTCTGAGGAGGCAGCTGTCCTATAAATCCAGCTCCAGCTTGGAGTACATTAGGAAGAATATATTTCATGGCTACTCTTTTGTTTTCAAATAACCCCAGAGTTATATTTTTGTCTGTTTTTCTTTAAGAGAGAAATGTTTTTCCCAAAAACCTGTACTAATTGCTTTGGTGTGTCGTTGTCTGAAAAGAGTATTTCTTTGAAAGCTGGGGAATCTACAGTTTCCCAGGAGCTACAGAAGATTTAAACCTTCAGAACTGTCAGTGCTTGCTTGCAGGGCTCAGGGTGTGCAAAAACACACCAATTCTCAATGCAAATCTCCCCTGGGGCTGGTTTGACTTGCAAACCAGCAAAGCACACACAGAAAGAGCTACAAGCCCAAATAAAGTTTGCCAAAGATTATTTATACATTTACTGTTTACTTTTTCTCCTTCACTTCACAATGTTGAAGATACTCATAATATTTCTGGCATTTATGAGAGCAAAAAGTCTATTAAATACCACTGAACTACTGCCTGTCACAGGCACTCCACCTGAAAGAAAAGCAGGTAGGAAACCAAGGTTTTTTCTAGTATTTAACTCCAGCTCTCTCAGCTCATCCTTCTTGTTTTGTCTCTTTTGACTATGCAAATTGCCCCTCCTGTCTGCTCCAATCTTTTTGCATTTTCTACTCCTCATCACCCAGTACTGGACTCACAAATTACCTCCATCCTCTATTCTTTGCAGGCTGTAAAATGGTAATTACTCCTCTATCAGAGAAGTGATAACTCAGTGGGTTTTATGAACAAATTCATGTTTGTTTAAAGATACTTACAACAGCAAAGCACCCCCATGATAACATTTATCAAAAAGAAAACATTTTTGTGTTACAATGCCTTAACGTATGGCCACAGGTTATCATTAAGTTATCAAGTGACTGCATATTAAGATCTGATTGAAGAACTTATTGCAGTGCTCCCCCTCCTTCTGCAATGATGATTTATGGCACATTTTGTCACTACAATGTGCAGCAGTTCAGTACAAACACAGCACTTAACTAACAAGATGACAGAGGCAGATATTCAAGCACAAGCTATAAATACTCAAATGAGTCAGAGGTTGTAAATCTGTTGAAAATCATACCTGATTTGTAGGCTGGGACACATTTTCTAATCTTATGGAAAAAGCTTCTGCTGGTTCCTACAATAATATGACACGAACTAGAAAAACTCCAGACTTTTCTTTTTCTGATTGTGTTACACACTGTCATAATTCTACTTAAAATCCTGAGGAGATTCTCTAAAAAGTTTCATTATCCCTTCTTTCCTATGGAACTACCATTAAACACCAGTAACATCTACCATAGCCAGAAGGAGGACATTATAAATACACACAAACTTCATTTCTGTATGAGCAGAACGGAGCTTACAGGAAGGAGATTCTCACACACATGTGCACAGGCAGAGAACATTCTAACAGCCCATTTGGACAGGGTAAGGAAAGAATCAATTTTAAAATATACAATAATCTACATGGCTGATTTGGAAATGAAAATAAGCCAGCTTTGGAAACAGGTATGCTGCTACTCCTGTCATCCCAACAGAAATGGCAGAGCAGGGGATGGGATTTCAGACATTTTTGTCCATTCTTTTTTTCCTTTTAACTCCCCTTTCTAATAGAATGGACCATGTTCCTCCAGGTAAAATATACAGCTCAGCCTGTGGGATAACAGATAACCTGAAGGAAGTATGCCAACATTTTTGACACCACAATGGCTTACCCAGCAACCACACGCTGTTAAATGTTTTCTGTTCAGTCCCCCAAAATAAAATGTACGAAAGCATAAACCTTGGCAGAATAATCTCCCAGTCTGCAGACAACCTCCCCGGCTCTGCGAGCTGCATATTAAAATCAGCACACACTGAGGAGTCCCAAGGCACAGAGCCCAGACAGCCTGGGGGAGGGGACAGCTCCACAACACACCACAGAAGGGAGGGAATGATGGAGCCACTGCACCACTGGAACAGAGCACAGGCAGTGCTGGACAGGCTGCTCAATCCCAGCATCACTGCAGCCACCCCAGCTTCTGCAATCCTGCTTCATCATCCCCCAGCAGTGAGCTGCAATTCCCATTTTTCCCTTGGAAAGCCCCTCTCTCCCTCCCTGGTCCTGTGCCATGAACATGCCAGACAGACCTACGAGGATCACGGAGGTCCAAGAGGCACAGATTAACCATCTCTGCTTCACAATAAAGAGATAAAAATATTTTCCATCTAACATTTCTAATCAAAATATTTACCAAAATACTTTCTATGTTAGACTGTGGCACATAGACTTGACTGTTTTAACTTCTCTCTTTGCAGATTTAGCACTTACCTTTATTGCAGATAATGCTGGAGGGTCGGATGGATACTCTGCCTTTCAATTACCAGGGTGGATGTTTGAGTAACAAACCACTTAAGCTACTTTATATCAGCTTTAGACAAATGCATTCAGCTGAAGTGGGAGAGAAGCAGGCAAGGAACTGATCACCTGTGCTGACTAAACCTGCAGGAGGATGGCTAGAAGAGAAGCAGGCAGCAAAACACACCCTGATAATATTTATAACAAGCACAGCTCCCTTAAAGCCCCTGCAGTTATTAAATAACAGCCATTCCCATACTAGTGACCCTTTTACCATACAGAGTTCACAATTACAGCTGAATGTTTTCATTAGAAAAGCCTTTATACACAAAGTTTCTTGATCAAGTGCACATAAACTGGCAAGAGTTTACATGTGTAAAATAAACACTAACAGTCTGTGCTCAATAGTCCTGCTCTCAAAAAAATTACCATAGAAGAACAACAACTTGAATTTGCAATAAAAACCTGCTCATTTCCCACCTCATCTAATTCTGCAGTGCTTCTCTCCAGCTGAACAGGAAGACTACTTTCATTTGTTTTCAAGTAATTGAGAAACATTTCAGGTCTTTATCAGCTCTGCAATCTTTCTTCCTTTCACACATTCCCTAGAATTGTTGCCAACAGGGTATTTATAAAAGATCCAGCCTCACAAAAATACTCAGGCAAACAATGTTGTAGGAAAAAAAAAAAAAAAAAAAGAACTTGAAGGAGCTGTAACATAGAGAAGACTTGAAGGGTTGGATTATTGTTTAAACAGAAAAAAATTATTTGTTTCAGTGGA
>JAWWMU010000055.1:7915057-7927760 GCA_035048155.1 Cinnycerthia olivascens
CCCAGGGATGGATCCCAGGGATGGAACCCAGGGATGGAACCCAGGGATGGATCCCAGGGATGGATCCCAGGGATGGATCCCAGGGATGGATCCCAGGGATGGAACCCAGAGATTGATCCCAGGGATGGAACCCAGGCATGGCTCCCAGGGATTGATCCCAGGGATGGCACCCAGGGATGGAACTCAGGGATTGATCCCAGGGATGGCACCCAGGGATGGAACTCAGGGATTGATCCCAGGGATGGCACCCAGGGACTCCCCTCAGTGATTTCATGGGGCTCTGGCCAAGCTGGTGCCAGGGGCAGCAAAGCTCCCTTCCCAAAGCGCTGCTGAATACAGCTCCAGGCAAGACACCAGGTGTTTGAAAGTCCCTTTTCCCAAAATCTGAGATGATCTGGCTACTCAGAAAAACTCCCATGAAATGGCAGGGAAGAAAACGAGACGGAGCTTAACATTTTGCTCCCACTCCAAAGAGGAAATGAGGCCAGCAAAGGCAAGAACAGCTTAAAAATTCTGGAGAGAAATGGGATTTGTCCCCACTGGCTGGGCCTGCTGTCATTTAGCACAGGAACAGCAGTGTCTAAGTCACTGCAGGTTACCTCAAAGCACGAGCAGGGGGGTGGATGGCACTCTGGAAGAGCAGCAGATGGCAAAGATTCTGCATATATATAACTTAAAAGGGAAGAGAATAAAACACCAGCAAGAGCTAACAAGGATTTGTGGAGGAATAAAAAGTCTGGTTTTTTTTCCTACAGCACAGTCACAGGTATTTTTGAAAAATATGGAAAAGAAGCAACCAAACTACATAACTGACTTCTCAATCTGCATGGAGATTTTTGTTAGTAAGAATATGATTGTTTCGTCATTTAATAGTTTTAAGAACTATTATTTAATAATCTTAAGGTACATTAAAAAATTACAATAAAAACCCACAAAACTCCTCCCCAAGGCAGGACCTGATGAATTTTTGCTGCAGTGTTTCACACGTCCAGCAGCAAAATTTTTATTAATCCCTCTGCTGCTGGAAAAGTCTGTCCACTTATTTAGTTTCCAGAATATATCAAGTCATGGGGCTGCAAAACAATTGAGGAATAATATTCAGAATATCCTGATGAACTCAAAATGCAGAAAAAATCAGAGAATCAGTGAGAAAACTTGCAGGATACCATGTTTGGCAGGGAAAATCCCATATAAATACAGCATAGGGAGCAAGTGGCAGCACACCAGTTTTGGGGAGGAAAAAAAAAGCAGGTGCTACAGCGGATTTCACTCCACAGGCAAAGCAACAACATCACAGATGGTCAAAAATTCATCAGCTGCTGTGTTGGGTCCAGTTTGGAACAAGCCACAGCAAGAGAGCCCAGAAAACAGCACCAAGGAAATCAAACAAGCACAGGCCCTTGGAAAAAACTTCAGTCTTGGATTCACTTCATGTAAAGAGATGGCAACCCTGTTACTCAAAAAAGGTGTTAAAGACAGAGGGAGAGGAGCATGGAGTAAAATCCTTCTCCTTTAGCTCTGGTAAGTAGCACTGAATATAAATTGCAACAAAGAAGATTTGGATTAGGTGTAAAGCAAAATCCTCCACACTGAAGCATTTTAAAAAACCCCTACATTAAAATGTATATCAAGTCTTTATAAATATACATTTGGAGAAGAAAAGAGGGAAAATAGAAAAAGAAAACATTTCTTTTTTATGAAGCAACACTGATACAAGGCCACACCAACTCCTAGACACAAAAACAATCAGACAGAGAACTGGAGGCCTGTACCCATTTACAAAGTGAAATCCCAAAATCTCCTTTCCAGGGAATTAGTGGGGGAAAAGCCCCCAGTCCCACCACTGTGCACAAGTTAAATCCATGGGGCAGTTACATGTACAGCTGTGATCACACAGCTTGAAACTACACCCAGTCATTTGAAAGTCTGGGTGCAATTTTTGTTCCTGTGGGGAGTCATAAATGAAGTTCAGGGATGTTTTTTTTGTTTGACCTCCATTTATGATTTCTTCATTTCCCATGTTTTGGGGGTTTCTCACTGTCCAATTATGGCCCCATACTACAATTAACCCTCCTGAATGGATTATTTGGCTTGACAGGGGATTCCTTCTCTGAAATATCAAGATACCATCCACTGCTAACAGCTATGAGCTGGGACTTTGGTATCTCCAGTTTCTGGTGAACTTGTCTTTAAGTGTCTAACAGAACACTGATCTCCTGAACAGGGGCAGCAAACAAGATTCCTGCAGTCACAGAAATTCCACCAAATCCAGAGTCTCTGCAGGAGCAGAGTGTAGCTGCCATTCAAAACCAAACAAGAACCTCACAGCAATTAGCTGAGAACATGGTGTGAAAAGTAACACACTCAATTAAAATTGGTGAAACTAGAGGCAGATTTTAGGTTGTCCAAGAGATTAAATGAATGATCCTCCTCCTACAACCTGTAAAATAGAAAACAGGATCAGAAAGAGCTTCTGTGTTCCATGCTCTGTCTCAAGGCTGTGTTTCCAGCAGCAGCACATGCTGTTTCTAACGTGCCACTTTCCAATATTGGTTGAAGGGCAATAAAATCTTGGCAGGACCCCAAGGAAAGAAAAGGAGAATTCCAGGTGGTACATGCTGCAGGACCTGGGCTCCCACTGGAACTTTCCAGTGCACCCAGTGTTAACTAATTGTGACCCTCCTTTATGTACACGTAAAGTAAATAACCACTCAAGCAGATGAGATTAGAACAAAAGCAAAGCAGAACAGGTAGTTATTATCATTCAATTCAAGATATTTTTCAAAAGCACACCGACCTGGCCTTGCTTTAGCTTCTACTGGTTATTGCCAATGACTGGAAGGGGGGGGGGAAGTTCCAGAGAAGAACAAGTTTTATAAACTAAGGATGCAGATGAACTATGACTGGTGAGCCAGAGGTTTGAAGAGCCCATATTTGAGCACTGCCAAGTCTCAGTAAGCGTTTGCAGGGCTTGGAGTTTTTATTTTCCATCTAGAGACTTCCTTTTGGTTTTGTTTCTCCTGGTGTGTTACCTGAGAGGGATGTACTGATGGGAGCACTGGATTACAACTGGGAATGTTTCACATGTGTGTCACACCAGAGTGGATCTGCAGAGCAGAACTGCCACTGCAGAGGATTTCCTACCCACACCACCCCTCTGTCAGGTGGAGCCTGGCTCCAGTCTGCTCCCATGCAGCAGGAAAGCATTAACTGCACCCTTGGAACTCATCATCCAGTGACATTTTATTTGGAAGGAATCTGATAAGTGCACTCCAAGACACATGACGCCAATCAAAGCACAGCAAGTGAGGACAATCATTTGATCAATCATGGAAGCTCCAATCCAAATGAAGAGATTCATGTGGATAATCCCACAGCAATGCCACCACACAGGTACATCCCCTCTCCTGTGAGGGTGTTGCTCTCCACAGTGCAGGCTTATTAGTGTACATACAAGCTCCAATGTGGGGCAGCTTAAGGAGTCAGGTAAATCTGGGCATGGGCTAAAACACTGAACACCAAACCTCACTCATTTATGCATTTCAGCCATGAACCCTACCAGAATTTGCTCCCTCAATCTGCTGACAATACCCCAGCAGACCTTAAGTCCAGGGGTACCACTCAGGCTATGCAAGGACCAAGAGAAAAAAAGCCTCACACCCAAAAAAAAAAAAAAGCTTGCATTAAATTAATCACTCAAGGCATCCTACAAACAGCAAGAAACAGGCTATGAAAAATATCTCTCCTTCCCCAGCAAACACAGACTGATGGAAAAATTAAGCTACACACTGTGAAGAGTGCAGATAACCAGATTTACTCTCCCAGCACTGCCTCCCTCCCAGGCCTGATGATAGTTACCAGCAGTTGATCTGGCATCTGCTCCACAGCTCGTCCCCAATCTTCCTGGGACATAATGCACAAAGGAAAAGCTTTGGAATCCAGCAGCTCAGCAACAGCACAGCATGTTTGTCTCTCCAGATATTGCTGGCTATTTTGGTTTCTGTAAATACTTCAGAAGATGAGAGCCCTGTGCCAGTGCCCCTCACTGACCAAGTGTCACCTTTAGCTGACCCAGCAGCAGAAGAAACCCCTGGGCAAGCTGCTGGCTCCGTTTAGCTGAACTCCAAGAACTCTTTAGAGGAGCAGCTTCCTGGGGCAGCTGCACAGGGATCCTGCAAGGTAGGAGGCCAGGAAATTGGAACAGGAGCAGCAGCTCCACAGGATGTTTTGCCACGCAGGCTCAGAGCTGACCACTCCCAGGGACGGAGGCTGGTGGAGCCAGTCTGTCAGCTGCCATCCTGGAGGGACAAAGGGCTCAGGAGGGACAGGCCAGAGCTGGGAGCACTGTGCATTAAACCTTCAGAGCCTTCCAGCAAGCACAGCTAAGCCTTTATGCTCCTCTGCTGAAAAAACTGAAAAGCAAGTTTGTGTAGAGTGATGCACCGTTTTTCCTGTAGGGATTTCCAACATGCCTAATCCTCCTTCCCCCTTCCATCAGGGTTAGGTGCCAGTACTCCATTTCTGAGCCAAATCACTTTGTCAGCAGCAGGTTAAAGCACAGTTAACTTATTTATTGCCAGAGCTGAAGATCACGTTGGTGCTCTCACACAGGTGGGGCTGGACAATGCAACCTACAGCATCAAGAAGTAGGAAACCAATTTACCCTGAAGACAGGCACGTTTATGGTGCTGCTCTTGTGCTTATTCTGGGAATAAGGTGGTGCTGACACCCCCAGCTTACAGCAGCCACAGGCACACAGGTCCATCGGGTGTCCATGAGTGGTTCCATTAAACAGCATTTTTAGGCAGCCTTCCTGCCACAGGCACAGTGGAAAAATGCACACCCAGTGCCCTCCTTCCTACCCACAGGCAGGGAAACTGCACCAGCCACGTCCAAGAACACCAGTACAAGTCCTCTCCAGCAGGACAGTGAGGAGCAGCAGTGACCACACACGTGTCACTCGACCTGGACACTCATCTGCCCATCAGGAGCCAAGGTCCCCTCCAGCCCAGGCTTTCCTGGGATATTGAAATCATTCCCTAGATGTGTGGATAAGCTGTAGAATCTCTGGGAAGACAGGGGGTGAGATCTCCAGGGGTCACCTCAGGAGGCACGAGTGGTGGGAGATGCAGGAGCTGCAGCCCCAGCTTCAGGAAGCTCATGGAGAGCCCTGGATGGGGGAATCAAAGGACAGCAGCCTCACAGGGAAGGGGTGCCTCGAGATCTACAATCAGGAAAAAAAAAAAGGACATTTCCTCATGCTGCAGAGGATGCTCTGTGTCCACACTGCCTTGGGAAGCTGGAGTCCCCCTGTGCTGTGTCACCTCACACCTGCACAGTCCCTGACACAACAAGGCAAAACAAGATGGAAAAGGGAAAAGAGATGTCAAAAGAACTCCTTGTCTTAGAAACCAGAAGGGAAATACACCTAAAGCAAGTATGATGATGGAGATCTAAGTTTTTTAAGATGTTTATTCTTTTAGATTTCAGAATACACAAACCCATAATTTCCTTCTTCTGCATTTTTAAATTTGCTGAGTGAGCTCATTGAACATTCAAGCTGTTGTCTTCAAGTTTTCCAAATACCATTCTATTTAAAGGCACTGTGAATAGGGAATTCAATTTATCAAATGAATGAAAGAAGAATTCTTAGCAGGAACCCTGGTGAGCTAATCAAGAGTCACAATAAAATGTCAGGGGTCCTGGAATTCTCGGCAGGAGGTTAACACCAAATTTGATCCCAGTCAAGGAAGACAAAACACACTATAGACTAATAAACTGTACAAAAAGTTGTGCACTGCAAATTCATGAAAGTTTAAACACAAACGAAGAAAATCTACTTGGTTTGTACACTCCATACACTCCTTGTATTTCACTACAAAAATCAAAACCCACTGTTCACCATAATCATGTCATTTACCTTAAAGAAAATACTTTTTGAAGCTTCTAATACATTTCAAAGCTTTTAAGTTTTTGTTCCACTGCATCTTGAGCTGCAAGGCTGTTTTGAAAATTAAGATGGCAACATCATTTGAGTAAGATAAGAAACAACTACTCTGTACCTAACTTTAGACTGGAAACTGGATTCAGTTAAAAATTTATCCTGTCATCCAAAATTAAGGAAACAGCATAATCCATGCTAACACCTTTCCTTCCACAAACCTACCACAGTTTAGAAGATTAGCTCTGCAGTGCTGAAAGGGTAATCCTTAAAACTTGACGAACTTAATGGAAATAAACTTCTCTGTCCCTCTACTTCGTTTTCCATAGTAAAAGCATAAATTAGAATATCAGACTCAGCATCAGAATGGGCCATCATCCATTTTTCAACTTAGCAACTGAATAGCAGCTCAGTGGGGGAGCAGAGAAAGGGTGGGGGAAGAGATGGGGAAAGGAAATGGCCATAAATGATCTTCCAGGACAGGAAAACTAGTTGCAGTAAATACCACTTTGGAAATCAATTTATGGTCAATTATGATGTTAGTAATAACTATTTTATGCCTTCATTTAGTGCATGAAATGCCCAGGGGAGCAAATCTTCTCAGAAATATATCCAATATGTCTCCAAGTACGTTATCTGATCAGTAGATGCAGACAGAATTCCAGAAAGAGCAGCTCTTGCTTGTCTGGATGCTGACTGAGAGATTGGGGATGGGGCAGGATGGAAGCACAATTTCAGTGCACTTGGACAATCAGTGTTGCAATATCACCCAGATAAAAAAGATTATATCTGTAAGTCTGAGTTGGTGGCTTCAAAAGCAATGAGTTTTGTAATCACTGCAGTATTTCACCCAGAAATTTGTGAAGCACGTTTCATTCTCACAAATGTAAGAAAAAATTAAAGTTGAGGGTTTTTTTTTTAAGCAAATCATTATGTAAACATCCATCCACTAAGCCAACCATTGCTTTATTCAATCATTACATGTAAATGTGATAGCAGTTTATAAAGACTGACATCTCTAATGCACTGGTGGTGTAATGAGACTGACTTGGACCATTCTTTTCTCAAGTGAAGGAGTTGAGCTCTATGAGATTGATAAGAAGAATAGAAAAAAATTACACATTCACCAAGCTCCACTAAGTCCCAGATAATAAATCTTTCACCTGATCAGTGCTATTTATACAGACTCTGCTCCTTAACAGCAGCAGTTCTATTACTGTGAGAGACCAAATTTAACTCCACACCTGGATCAGACATATTTTATAATGATCATACTTGAAAACATTAAATAGCATTTAGTTTGCTACCACTAAGTTCTCCTCCTTCCTTATCAGAGGATGTTGCATCTTCCATATTAATTTATTTTTGAAAGACTTAAATAAACATATACTTCATTATAGTTTACACCAGCAAAGAGAGACCAAATAATTTCATAGGCAGGAAGATGTGAACAGCACACGTATGCCAACAGGTTATTTTTAACTAAAAGCAATTTTTTCTGCATCACAAAAAAGGAATGAGGCACAGTACTGGGCACTTACAGCATTCTCCAGCATAAGGAGATAAGGATGATTAGATTTGCAGAGATGGAGCATCTTTTGTAAGAGAAAGAATTTCAAGTGCAGCACCCATTTCAAAGCTGACGATCTGGTAAAAATTCAGACACCAACACTGGAAGCAATTCTCCTGTGTTAACTAAGTTTGTGCACTTGGTGAGTGCAATCAAAAACACTGAGGGAAGAGGAAAGGTGAGACCTGCAGATGGACAGAATGATGTTAGCAGAGGGATAATGAGGAATCCTGCTCCTGCCTTTGGTAATACACTCGTGTACAGAGACACACACCCCCCATTGGGTTGTGCCTGCAGTGCCACTACAGTTTTTAGCTTCACATTTCACGTGTAGGATCATCCTCAAGGCTACTGTGAACATACACTGAGTTCAAGCAAAAATATTCCAGACACCACCAAGACCACTTTCTGTGGTCTATTCACGACCTTGTAGGAACACAGGAAAATGGCAGTCGGCACATTATGCATCTGTACAGCTGATTTCTTTTTTTTTTTCCCCTTGGCATCCTCCCTGAACCGCTCCTTTTTTCTAGGATGGTTTGTGTTAAAGCACTGGGCTGATGCTCTTTTGTTTACCAGTAACCAGCTACTGTTTAAAAACAAGGATCTCCATTGTCAGTACCAATGAATGACGTGAGCATCAGCCATGAGAACACTTTGGAATTCTGAAGAACTAAAAGACCTGAGAGTCGGAGGCTTGAGCAGGACTGAAATCAGACTGACACAACACAGATATCTGGCTGAGCTTAAAATAGACTTGGCAGAAATCAGCCTGGACTAACAATCGATCTGTGGATGTACTGACCACCCAGAACGTATCCAAGCCACAGCAAGCACTCCCTATCCCTCCACCAAAACAAAAAGCTCTCCCACTTCCCATCAGCAGACCTTGGAAATGCAGGATGAGAGAGAAAATTGTAAACTTTGTGCATGCAGAACACGGGAAGGGAAGAAAGAAACAGGAAGGAAAACAGCACATCTAAGAAAAAAAATCAGGTAAAAAAATCAGAGACTCCTCTTGGGCAAGACCGCAACAAAGGCAGCACCACCATCCCTTCAGAAAATCAGCAGGGGGAAACATGAACAGACCCCACGAACAAGAAGCTGAGGGGAGAGAAGTGGAGGGAAGAATGGATCTCCCTCCAAAAACACCCAAGGGCAGCCACTAAACATAGCCCAGGGTAGTTGTTTTCCTTGCAGTGGAAGGGGGGTGGCTGTTATCTTTTCCTAAATGAGCCTATAGCTGGTAGCTGCACGATAACTATTTTGAGATATATAAACATATTTTTCTCTGGGGCTTAATTACCACAAAGGATGCCAACCGATCTGACAAGTCAATTTTTCTCCCAAATAAAAAAAAAAAAAAAAAAAAACAAACCTGAAAAACCTCATTGTCTAGCAATGCAGAGCTTAAAAAACAGCCCAAACATCCAAGGGATAAATATTAGGTATTTTCAATACAAAACAATAAGCAGTTGTTACCATTGCTCATAACCAAGCTCCTAAAACATACAAGTTCCAGACTGAAATCTAAGTAAATGTACATCTAGTCTGCAATTTTTTAAACGGCTGTACATTTCAAACCCCAGCAAAAGCAGGCTGCAGATAGCTGTTTATTACAAATGACTTCCACCTCCTCCACAGCCCTCAAAGGCAAACTATAAAGCTGTGTGCAAAGCCAGACAATCTGGGCAGCCAGCCATAAACCATCACTGCTGCAGCACAGATAACTGTTCTCCCTCTCAGCCATCCTTGGCTGCAAACCCACGGGGAAGAGCTCCAGAAACCAGACCTCAGCACCGGCAGGGCTTCTAATATTTTATGAACTTGAATTACAACTACGTTCAAGACCTCGGTGCCGAAAAATTACAGCACAGATTCACAGCCAGGGTTGAGACCAAAACTCACTCAGATTTGCCTGGTACCCTGAGATGCAGGAAGAGCCAATTATTTATTTTACAGCTGCCTTCGGTGACAGAAGCCTTTTTATTGGGAGGAAGAGAGAGAAATGCTACTCTTAAAAAAAAAAAAAAAAGACAAAAGAGTCAGATGCATATTTTAGAGTAGTGCTGCATTTTCTACCAGGTTGACCCGACCTCAAAGAGCACAGTGACTGTTCCGTGCAAGAACAGGCAGTTGGTTTGTGAACAAATCCAGACATTTTTATCTGGGGTGGGAGATTTTAAAACGTGTTAGTGACAAGGTAGGAAGGTGCACAAATGAAGTTTCATAAAAACAGTTCTAACTTTATTTGGGAATCCACAGTGAAGTTAACCATGATTAAGTAATGATAAAACAAGCCTAAGTACATCTACTTCTGGCATTTAATATGCACAACTCAGCCATGCTTTTAGTTGACAATTTTCCTAACTAGCACAGATTCCTAAAGGGAGATCAAATAATACTTTGATTCCTCTGCTTTCATACATTAAGAATAACCATCCTTCATTTTACCAACAGCACTTGCCAGTGAAGCTGGCACAGAGCACATAGATCATTTAGTAATGCAATTTACTGTCACTTCTAGATCATCTCCCCATTCAATAAAGTATACTTTTCTTCTAAACACTATTGGCCCTGGCTGATATCTTCATAATACAGCTGAAAACCTCAAGCCATTATCACTGGAAGGCATCAGCTGATCCTAAATTGGCTAGACTGCAGCGTCACAGGCATTTAAGAGGTTTCCTTATCATTCATCTTTAATACTGAGGGATCGACACACTCCTACCTGCAGCTTCTAGGCCAAGGGGAAACCTTCTAATGGCATTACCATTATCTTGTAATCTGAATTTTAAACAATTAAAACAATAGCACTTTTGTGTTGCAGGTCTCTACCATTACCAAAGATTATACATTTTTCATCAGTTCTCATGTTTAAAATCTGCATAAAGCACTGATTTTTTTTTATTTTTTTTTTTTAAGCAGAAATGTGCACTCTGCTTTGAAGCTGCTGAACCTTCAAAGAAGAAGCAGCACCGTAACAAGGCACTTAAATCTAAATCATCAAGATAGACCATTTGGTTTACTCAGGAAAGGTCTGGTCATTTCATTTTAAATCTGCAGTTCTTTTAGTCAATACGATCTGGCAATTCTTTCCAAATGAAAGCCTCTTTTTACTGAAGCAGGGGATGGCTCCACCCCTGACCTCCTCCTTCAGCTTGTTTTGGAAAGGGGCCAGATGACAGCATTTGGAAAAGCGCATGTTTATCTCGGCGAGGCCAGCTGCTAAGTTAACATATTACCCGTTCCCACATCCCCCGCTCTTAGTTAAGTCTTCACAGCTAAAACTGAAAGTAAACGCTGCCATTGGGCTTTTAATAAATGTAATATGAAAGAGAAAAAGAGTCTCCGTGGCACGGAGCATCTGAAGGGGCTGCAGAGGTGTGGGTCATTTGGAGTGAGCAGCAGGCAGTAACTCTGTCAATAAAATCCCTGGCCTTTCTGAATGAAGTGAATGAAAAACTGAAAATTAAGCGGGTTTTATTTCTAGACTAACTTAAAGCTACGCTTTCTGTAAGGCTGTCACTCAGCAACAGTTTGCTCCACTACACAAGGAGATTATAAGCCCCTGCTTGACAAAACCTTTCACTTTATCTTGTTTTATTGTTAGCCCATACTTGGCAAGGTATGGAACATGGGAGCTTTGAGAGCTTCAACAAAGAATCTTCAGATTAAAAGCAGTCTTATGCCCAAGTTATGTTTTTCTCATTTAAAGGAAATTCCATCTTATTATTTTCAAAGTCTTAAAAACCTCCTTCAAGCAAAAAGAGTACAGAATTACCTTACTTCCCACAAACATCAGTGAATTATCAAAAGCAGAGTGTGTTATCTTATTAGAAAAGACAAATCCTGGAAAAGAAACCAGAAATTAAGGCAGAGGAGGGGTTTTCATTGATGCCAGCGAGGTCCAGCAGGGTTTGCAATGGGCAAACCCCTCCACTCACAGGTGACCAGAGACAGATTTTAGGAGGAAGCCAAGATGCCATGGTGATCCTCCAAGTCCCCAAATGGTTTTTAACCCAAGGGCAGTGCCCCAGAGCAAACTCCACTCAGCTGTGGCCAGCGGGGAAATGGCACAGCCCAGGGCTGCCCACAAGGACATTCCCAGGCACTGGGACTGGCAACCTACACCACTGACAGCTCCAAAATAATCCATGTGCTTGGAAAGCTGATGTACAGCACACACAAACCACCCGTGTTAACACCACAGTTCTTAGTCTGATGGATACCCAGACTTCAACCTGTCAATATGGGAATCCACACGTAGAACAGGAACAATAATATATCCTAAACATACCCTGCTGCAATCCAGAGGGGCACTCAACAAAAAGATCTGTCTGGTTTCTTTCATCGCTACAAACAAAACCTTCCGACAAAAGTACAAAATATTGCCTGAAATACAGCCCCTACAGCCAAAATATAGCCCTTTATACCCATCCTGGAGCAAGTCCTAGGGCAGCACCTGCTCTCCGGGGGATGGACTGTAATGAACCTTCCTCATCCCGGGAAGGCAGGCAGATCACTTCTAGCCAGGAATGATCCCTTCCCCTTTGAAGATAAGGACAAAGCCACACAAGGCATTTATTACGCTACTGCTGGTGCCCTTAAGCACTCATTTTCCCCTAAAAAAAAGTTCGAATTAATCTGATTTACTACAGCTTTTTTTCACAGACTGAGTCCTGGGCTCGGAAGCAGCCGGGTTAGGTTATCCAGCAGCCGGACTTCTGCAAGCTCACCCAAAAAGCAGCACAGTGCTAGCCCAGGGCAGCCCGAGCTTCCAGAGGCTGGAGCAGTTTCCTCACTGGAGTACCCAGGGCTGGCACTGATGCTTTCACGCTCTGGAAAGAATTCCAGAAGCCAGAGCATTCCAGAGGGGCTGTTCCTCAGCACAACATTTGTAGGTCAGACATCCCCCAGGGATTCCTGAACCCGAGGAACCGCGGCTGTGGGTAACTCTGATGTGCCAAGCACAGGCTGCACCCACTCCTGTTTCCTTGGAAAACACCAGGGGAAGCAGCGAGAACCTGTGTATGCCTTCCCGCTACCTTCTCGAAACCATTATTTTTTTATCTTTTTTTTTTATATTGTAATATCCGAGAGGAAACTCCCGTTTAAATTCTCAGTCGTCGGGGAAACAAAAAAAAAAAAAACAAAAAAAAAAAAACCAAAAAAACCCCAAAAAAAACCAC
>JAWWMU010000055.1:7940524-7960130 GCA_035048155.1 Cinnycerthia olivascens
ACATCCTGGGGGGATATCCTGGGGGACATCCTGGGGGGATATCCTGGGGGGACATCCTTGAGGAATATCCTGGGGGACATCCTGGGGGATATCCTGGGGGACATCCTGGGGGACACCCTGGGGGTACATCCTAGGGGCAATCAGGGGTGTACATCCTTGAGGGGACATCCTTGGGGGTAGATCCTGGTGGTACACCCTGGGGGACACATCCTGGAGGACACATCCACAGAGCCACATCCTGGGGGCACATCCTGAGGGTACATCCTGGGGGTACATCCTCGGGGGGACATCCTGGGGGACACATCCTTGGGGGCACATGTGGAGAGAAGCCAGAAAAATTTTAGATCCTACAAATATGGGGGAGAAGAACTTGAGGGGTGTCTCCACCAAGTGCACAGCAACTTGCTGGCTGTGCTCCTGGTCTGACTAAGAGCTAGCCAGGCTGATAGAGATGCAACTTCTAAATGCTCAAATACCAGAAGGAAGTTGCACAATCTCAGGCTATTTATTTGTTACTTATAAAGAAAATAATTTTGAATGCACTGACTAAATAAGAATTAATTGTGTTAAAAATTGAGGTTAACAAACGCTGTAAGGGGAAATAAAGGGGAACAAACAAAAAAAAATCTTGGACACTAATGATTAGAGCAAAACCCTGATGTTAAGAGGACTTTGTCTCATTGGAAGCAAGTTACTCATCTTTTCCAGAAGATTACATGCATGCATTGCAAAATGTTTATTTTGTACTCTCTGAAGTGGTTAATCTACATGCAAAGCAATGAAAAGGTGCCTTATTAGGCTAATTGCTAATAAAAAAAAAAAAGAGAGAGAGAAAGAAAAAAAACCCCAGAACTACTGTGAGCAAATATTTAAAAACAGATGCAAAAGGCTGTAAAAACAAACACAATCTCGTTTTTTTCCATGAAGTTTTCCCACCAGAAATCAGCCAGTTCAAAGAGACGTCCGGTTAATGCGGTACCTCCAGGCTCCCGGCGCTGGAGCTGTTCATTAGCCGCTGCCTAATTCTGTGATGCAGAACTGGATTAATGGAAAGGTGACTGGGAAGCCACCAAGGGACCTGCTAATGATACTGCTTCGTCCTTAGAGAAGTCCTCTCTAGCCTTGCCCACGTGCAGCAAAACACACACACACCATCAGGACACAATGCCACATTATCACAAGAAAACACTTTGGAGAGGGGAGGAAGATGTCATCACCGAGTGGTGCTGGGAGCTGGTGAAACCCAAGATGGAAAAATAATTGCATGCATGTTTTTTAATACAACAGGATTCCCCCAAGCTCATTAAAGCAGATGGAACTTTTAAAACCTGTATTACTTTAAAAATTAATTTACAGCTGTGGGGCTTGGTGGCCCAGAGAACATTAAAATGATAAATCTGGAAAGGTGATGTGAGCAGAAAGGAGGATTGCTTTGGTCACAACATGGCCTTGTGCAGCTGGGAAGGGGAGATGACACCGTTTTGTTACTGTTTGACATTTACCTCTGCTGTGCCATTCCTGGGCTTAACCCAGATTTTAAAATACTGTAACAAACCATTAAAACTTCCTCCCAAGTGATGTGTCAGTCAGAAACGATCTTAGTGCCTCTCTGCTCCATTAGATACACAGTGGGGGAACTGGTATGGACATCTGCACTTTGGACCACAGGAGAGCCCTGTCAAAGCTGGATATGTGCCTTGGAAGGTGGCAGGGTCACTGCCTGGACATCCTCCCCAGCCCATGGCACAGGGTCACAGCCTGGGCACCCACCCCAGCCCACGGCACTGGATCACAGCCTGGACAACCACCCTGGTCCATGACGCTGGCTCTTGGCACCAGCTTTCCACCTCCCAGGGCTGAGCAGTGCTGCTGCTGCACTCCCCCTGCTGCAGCCCCAGCCTGCAGCCCGACAGCCCCAGCAATGCCCTAATTCCCCTGCTCAGCAGCCGCCTCCCAAGACAAGCTGTGCCTGTCTGAAAGCACGGCAGCGTGGCAGCGTGCCCAGGGCCAGGATGGGGGGCAGGAGCTTGGGGGCAGGTGTTTGCACTGCTGCCGGCACACCGAGCCAGTGCCAGGAGGGGAGTCCTTCACCCTGCACAGCCACCACCCTCAGCTGGGACATCTCTGGCTCTGGGAAAGGCCAAGGATGAAGCGGTGGGACAAAGCCAGACTGCTCCTCCGATTCCCTGGGGGGATGGAGTGTCTCTTTCCTGCTGTATATTTGTCCAATGCCGAGCACCAAGTGCTGGGATGGGCGAGGTAGCTCGGAACAAAGGCTGGAGGCAGGTTGTATTCAGCTCACACCAGCTACCTCTGCTTGCTGGGAAGAAAGGAGCCCTTTGTTTGGAAACAGCAGCTACTCCCACCAAACCAGGCACGGGCCTCCGCACTGCAGAGCCCCGTGTTACCTACAGGACTGGTTTGGCACAGAATGGTCCCTGTTCCCCCCTCCCCGTGCTGCCCCCAGCCTCACAGGTCTGTGCAGGGAGCACATCCTGCCTCTCCAAAGGTCGGGGTGTGTGCCCAGGGATGGGGATGAAATCGCAGCCTGGGATTTACCCCTTTGCTCAGCCCCACGGAGCCCGCCCGGCGGGCAAACCACGGCAACTGTGGCTGAAGGTGCTGCCCTCCCCTGCCGGCGCTGCAGCCCCCAAAATCACGCTCCGGGCTCGCAGCCAGCTCGGGCTGACACGGGTCTGGGGTCCCGGTGCCCGGCTCGGGGCTGTCCCGGGGGCACAGCCCGGATGTGGTCGAGCCCATGCGCATCCCTTCACCGGCATCACACCGCCACTGCTCCGGGGCTTTGCTGTGTTCAGGTGGTTTCTCCCTGCATGGAGTGTTACTGGGACCCCTGGGCTGTGCCCCGAAGCACCGTGAGACCCCAAATCCACAAGGTCCCCGTTATCCAGGCATGAGGGACAGCCCTCGCTCGGACACTCCCCGCAGCCTCTCTGCTGCTGCGTTTATTATAACATGCTCCTCGTTTCCCTTCTCTCACCCAACACATTATCTTGAACAGTAAATTAACTTTCTCCTGTTGCTGGTCAGCCTGTGGGATGGGGGCGAGGCGGATTTTCCCCCCAGCCGTTCCGGGAGGCCCCGTGTCCGGGCAGCAGTGCCGTCACTCACGGCCTCTCAGGCCGCCTATTGAAAGCACCAGAGCCCGAACAAAGCCCCCATTCACTCCCAAGGCTCGGCTAGTTTTTCTTTGAGCCCTCGCTGCTTTATTTTTATTCTTTCCCAAACACTGTTGGGTAATTTCATTGACAAAATTCATAACTTGGGGTTGGAGAACTCGCTCCTATTCAGCTACGAGCGCTGGGGGGTTTTGTTTTTCTTTTCCATGCTGCCCGTCTTGCCTCATTCTCCACATCATCCCGAAGCCAGTTTCCAGCCTGTGCCATACTGGGGGATGACAGCCCTGCACAGAGAGTTTAGGTGCTCCTCAGTTTTTTGGGTGGAAAAGGAAAAGCACCACGGCAAGGTCTGGTCCTGAAGCACAAGGGTGACTCTGAGGGCAGCATGGACAGGACTGGAATCATGCACTACAGACCTGAGTGACCCCTGGAAGCACACAGCAAATATTTAAAATCAAAAGCCTGTTAAACTTTTATGTCTGCAGTACTCTGCATCCAGTCCAGTTAATTATAGCCCTTTAAAAACATCTGCATTTCATAAAGGACTAAGTTTCCTTCCCCTCAGGCTGCCCCTCCTGAGACATCCCTCTCCAGGCTGCTGGGTTACACAGTAATTGCAATCCACAAGTACCTGACATCACCACCAAGTGCAGTGCATTATGGTTTCGAAAACAAGAGAAACAATATTGCTCAAGATGGGTCTGAGCCAAAACCCCAGCTCCAAATACCATCATTTTTTCTGGCAGAGTTGAGAGCCAGAGCCCTGCGTGGCAGGCAGGGCCCCCCTGGAAAAGTCACAGGCAGAGAACAGAGGAGTCACTTTGAGCTTTGGTAAGGCAAGGAATATCTCTCCTGTCTGCTGACTGGAAGGATTTAAATACATGCAGGGCATCACTGGGTGACCTGCAGCCCCTCTGCTACCTCTGCCCTGGAGCCAGGAGCCCCTTTGTCCCACCCAACCCAAGGCACATGAAGGTGTTGGAAATTGCCAGACCATCATTTTGGGG
This sequence comes from Cinnycerthia olivascens, assembly GCA_035048155.1. NCBI lineage: Eukaryota > Metazoa > Chordata > Aves > Passeriformes > Certhiidae > Cinnycerthia > Cinnycerthia olivascens. The sequence goes on from JAWWMU010000055.1 coordinate 7,944,669, forward strand.
AGGGATATGGGTTGGATGCAAAGCAGCTCCGGGGTGGAAGCAGGCAGCACCACCTTCCACACCAGCCCCACACCAGCACAGGCAGCCAGCCCAGGGAGCCTGGTCTGGGGAAGGCACTAATGTCAGTGCAAGAGGCTGTGGGTCCATTCCCTCCCTTCCAGCTGGGAGGAGGCAGAGCCTGCCTTGAGAGGACCTGCAACAAGCTTATCTGTGTTCCATACATGTACACATAAGAGATACACATCATTTGGCTTATGGCCACCAAAGTGCTCTCAGCTGGTACCTAAAGCAAAGTCCTTAATGGTGTTTTATGTGGCAAATCCCTTTTCTCCTCCTCTCCAGAGACAGAGGCTGGTTCTGGGGTGAGAGCAGGGCAGGAGCATCAGCCCCACTGACCTGCAGGAACAGCTCCCATGACCTGCCACCTTCTTGCCTTGCTGAGCTCTTGAGGCCAGGTCTCTTTCCTTGTTCATTTATCGGCTTGTTTCCCCGCAGAGAGGAGCTGGTTAGAGGAGAAGGAGTGTGATTTTTCAGTCCACAGAGAAAGCAATTTACTTTTTAAGGTTGTTTGCCAAAACCACATTCCTGCTTCAGCTCCCAGTCCAAGCAGAGGGGAGGCTGAGATCAGAAAAAGGAGTCAGGGGCTGATTTTGCTCAATTGCTTGTGCTCTCTGCCTTGTGTGAGAGCTGAGCTCACTCAAGGGTTGAGGCATCCTCTGTACCTTCACATCTGAACAACAAGCAGGGAAAGCAAAAACCACAGGATTTCCTCTGCTGTCAGCAATACCCAATAAATTCACAGCAAGAGCGAGCCTTTAAAAGAAAAAATAAAACTAAAAATCCCCCAAACCAAACATTTTATCCTCTCCTGGTCTAATTGGGGAATAAACTTAATATCTAATTTTAAGGGTGAAGTGAAAAGGAAAGGGATGAAAGCGAGTTGAGGCAGGCGCTGCACCCAGCCGTGATCACAGGCAGCAGGCTGGGGCTGCATCTCCAGAGGAAGCAGCAGCTCTGCCTTGATGTGCTCTGAGCCAGAGGGGTTGTGCCAGGAGTCAGGCCCTTCTCTGCCCCACACAGCCAGTGAGAGCCTGTGCCTGCCACCACCAGAACCTGGGAAACCATGGAAAACAGGAGAGATGAGAACTCCGTGCTTGATTGTATTTAAAGAGCAGTTTACCAAAATAATCCCTGCTTTTGAGGCCCGTTTCTTCTTTCCTTGTTTTCTCTTCCACAAACCACCCCCCACCTCTGCTGCCTCTGACGCAGCCTGGCCATGTGCCAGAGCAATCCTCCCATCCCGGGGTGCTGCTGGCCACCCTCTTGATTTTGGGTGTTATATCACTCCAAGAACAATTTAACATGCATTGGATGCTGCTCCTTGCTGGGTTTTCCACGTGCATGAAGCTCTGGGTCCTGCAGGGAGGTGCTGTGACCCCTCATGGACAGGGTGAACAGAGTCCTGGCACCCTGGTCCATCCTCTGAAAGAGCTGGTGGCCCCTTCCACCAGCAGTGCTGGGGTTGCTCTTAAAATAAGTCTCATGGCTAATTATTTTCTCTCCCTGTTGCCCTCCCCTTCTCCTGTCTATAACCCTTCCACCTCTGTGTGTTTGGTTTGCTGCTCCAGCTTCTCCCCCTGCATATGGGGTGCCCAGACATCAATGGGTTGCACCAGCTTTTGTCCAGCCAGGAGCATCTCAGAAAAGCCTAGTGGTGCAGGGGGAAAGCCATGGTGCTCCTCAGTCCCTCTCACAAAGCCAAAATGCCACCCAAGGGCATAGAGCACAGTTTCTTAACACTCAAACAGAGGGTTCCTCTCCATTTCCACAGTGACACAGGGACAGGGGCCCAGCTTGGCAGGCTGGCTTTTCTTTAGGGCAAACACATCCTTCAGTGGGAAGAAGAAGGATTTGTCTGTGAAGGATTTGTCTTTCTACATGCAGAGAAGAGATATTTACGTTAAAAAAAGAGGCTTGTAATATACCAGAATACCTTCCTCCCTCACCAAAGGTCAAACTTAGATCCAATTTCAGTCAGGAGGGAGACGTCTGTCAGACAAGCACTAATCACTATTTAGTATTCATATTCACCTATTAGAAGCTCCATGCTGTAAACATGTCTATGAATTAACAAGGCATCTGGCCTCTCTTATACAATATGAGCAGCTTGGATCATAAAGTGTCTGCAGAAAATAAAAAGTGCCTTCCATCTGTCTCTCCCAAATATCACTGCTATCACCAAAGCAAACAGACCGGCTCTTCCAAAGCAGCGCCGGCCCCCTCCCCCAGAACGTGTTAGTCAAACAAAAACAAGCGTTTCACCGAGAGCACTTGACAGATCTGAGACGGCTCCGAGGAGCCAGGCGCAAATTAAGAACGGGGGGGAAAATTAGCTGAAAGATAACTGGGGGAAAAAAAAAAAAAAAGCTTCCTAATAACAAGGTCTTTTCTTAGCTCTCTGAGTAATTACCCGCAGTGCTGGCGCTGCTGAAGCCATGGGAAGGTCAGTGGTGCCCGGCAGAAGATGCATGGGCATGCCAGGAGCTGTGCCAGGGCAGTGCCACCGTGGGAATTGCTGTCCCCAGCTTTGACACCTTTGCACTTGGCGGCAGAGCAGGATGCTGTGGGGTCACGGTGAGCCTTGGAAGGGCCAGAGGCTTCACTCAGCCCTGCAGCAGGGAAAAAGCAAACCCCAGGTGGCCCTGAGCCGTCAGGGAAAGGCCTCGTGTGTGGCTGCCCAGGGGACAGCTCAGCTCCAGCAGTGCCACCATGGCAGACTGGCTGCAAGTCCCATCCCAGCTCCATGGGTTGTGCTTTCCCTCTAATCCAGAACTCTTTGGCTCCTCACTCTGCTCCCAGGATGTCTGTGTGGAATACATGAGAGCTGAAGGTGGGTGATTTGTGCCTGTCCCCAGTCCAGGGGCAGATGGGGCAATGCCAGAGGAGCTGTGCCTGTGCAGGATACCAAAATGAGCTGCTGGCACCAGCAGGGAATTGGAGCTGCTGTTGGAGGGAAGGGCTGGGGCAGACCCTGTGATGGTCTCTGCTGGGTTATTGAGGGTCAGTGGGGACAGCCAGGGGCCGGTGGGACAGCAGGAGAGCATCAGAGGTGGGCAGGAGACTCCCCATCCCCACAATACCCAGCCACTCCCCTTGTCTCCGTGTTCCCTGTCCCGCTGCCTTTCCTGGTCTGCTTTCCCAGCCCGCTCCAGATTCCAGCTCTGGTGCTTCCCAGGCAAACCTGGCTGCAGGCAAACGGGCTGGCTTAGCTCCTGCCAAGGACTGGATGGTGAAGGCAGGGCTTGGAGCAGTCATCACTTCTGGGGGCAGCTGCCCACCCAAGAGGCTCCAGGTGCCCAGGACATCACTCGTGCCCTGCTTAAAGCTGGTGGCCTTAAACCAACTCAGGCTTCTCCATCTCAAGGGAAGAGAAGCTCTGCTCTAAACCCCGGGTTTGTTTTCTGAAGATAAATTTAAACCAAGGGAAAGGAAGAACGAGGTTCATAAATCAGGCAGGCCTGAAAATGAGGCATGAAAAATGAATGAACAGAGTGTGTGTGCGAGCTCTGCCACCCAGCCCTGCCCCGCTGGCACAGCCCACCCTGACTGGCAGCCCCCAACCCAGCACCACTGCCCCAGGCAGACCTGGCAGCTCCCTGTCACTGCTGCCTCTTCCCCAGCTCACATCCACACAGAAAACACCTCACTGGCCTTTAAATCTGAGCTGCTGGGGCTGTGATGGGCTGGGTGGGATCCAACTCGTGTGCTCGGGCTCTGCCTCACTCCACTTCCCTTTCCGGGTTTAAACAATTTTTTTTAAGCTGATTGGACTGTGTGAGATGTTTAAACTTAAAACCAGGGGAGCAGGGGGGAATACATGGCTTTCTGGAAGTGGTTCTCACATCCCCTACATGCGTGGATGACAGGGAGAAGAAAACCAGGAGGCTTCCAGACCTCCCAGCTGCAGACATCTGAGGAGTTGGCTGGATCTGAGGAGCCTCTCCCAGCTCCCTGCCTGGCCAACAAACTGTTCCTGTAACAGCAACACAGAGTAGTCTGTCTCCTCCAAATCATCCCCAGGGACAGCATTCCCTGGGAATGGGGCTGCAGCAGCCTGGCTTGGTGATGAACTCACACAGTGGGAGGGGGTTCTGCACCTTGCCCCAGGGCTTTGCTCTGTCCGGTCCTCAATGTGCAGACCTGGCTTGGATCTCTGAGAAACCCTCACAGTTTGTATCTCCGAGTGCATCAGGGGTTGTGGCCACAAATATTTGCATTTTGCAAGGGAAAAAGGCCTCAACCAAACCAACCCAATGTGGCTGCAGCTGCTGTGCTGGGATGTGACAAGGCAGGTTCTGAAAATACCCACCTGTGTCATTTGCCATGCAAATAATTTGAAGAAATAATTCAACCTGGGGCTTAGGGAGAAATAGTGAGAGGGTGGCCAGTGGCTGAGGCAGCCCAGAGCAGCTGATGAGGAGCTGGGAAGGAGGGAGAAGGAGGAATAATGATGGGGAAATTTGGCTTTGGCTGCCTGTGGGGTGACCTTAAATGTCCCCATCTGAGGGATCTGTGACTGGGGAAAGGTCTTATTGAGCATCACCATTCAGAACATCACTGGAACCCTACATTACATCCTTCTGCTGGGGAAAAGCTGCTGAAATATGAGGGGTTTTCTTCCTGTAAGGATTTACCTGCCTCTCTTGTATCCTGTTAACCACTTGCACTGCTGCAAAAATCTGCCACAGAAGATTCCCAGCCAGTCCCAGGGCCAGGCACCACCTCCACAGTCCCCCAGGACAGCAGCAGCTGCTTTTCCCAGCTCTGGGATGGCAGCAAGACCCAGTGCTGTCCTCAGCCACGCTGCTGCCTGACCCCAGTCCCAGGCCACCAAAATCAATAGGGAATTTGCCACCAGCCCCAGTGGGGACAGGACCAGGCTCTGCATGCACAAGGAAACCCCTCGAGCATGAAAGCTAATTTAAGAGGAGCTCATCTCCTGGTGTTCAGAGACGTGGAGCAAGGAAAAAGCATGACAGATTTTGGTATATTTTAACTGAATTATTGTCCACTGGGGATTGAGCCAAGACCACAAACATTATTTCACTTTCTGGTGAGGCTGCAGTGATGAATACGGGTTTCAAAGGAGAAAAGCTGGGTGGTTCTTGTTTCTAACCTTGAGTCATTCCTCCTCCTTTGGATGCTGAAACAAAGACTCTCATTCCTTAGCAAGGCTTCAGGGTCTGCAGGTGAATGCAGCAAGGTTTAAAACACACGTATCGAAATGCAACAGAATTTTGCACTAGGCTCTGTTAAAAATATTCTGTTTAATTGATTTTTTAAAGAAATCTATTATGCTGCTCTGGGCATGGCTATCGATCTGCAGTGCTGGAGAAGTAATGAAGAAGCCTTCAAATCAATAAGGCCAAAGTATATCTCAAACTATATCTGCTCCACCAGCACAACAGGGATGTGGCCAGTGAAATTCCCCAGTCAGGACCGGGAGTATGAACAAACCTGTTCTGATGACTGCAGAGATTTATTTCTATTGGCATAAACATAACTAATGAAACCTCAGCGACTCTTCACTTCCGTGAAAGCTGATAATATATTGTGGTGCTCACAATGAAATGAGCAAGAACACATTTGCAAAGGAAGGGAAAAAAAAAAAAACCAACTCCCTCAACCGTGAGCTGTATTTTCTTCTTGGTGCCCTTGATTCTCCTCCACCCCCTTCCCCCAGACAGGGTAATATTTCTTCTCAGAGCTCTTGTACAGGCTTTAACAAGGCTTTTGTAAGTCTCCAAGGCTGCAGGTTTAGGTTTTCTTTTATCCCTCGCTGTCAGGATGGAGTAGGTAGGCAGCTAAAATCACAGGCTGATAATATTGTTTGGGGCTAACAGCCTTATCTTATCTTGTTCCTATTATTCATATTACCTTAGATAAGCCACCTGGGGCCGCACACAAGCGAGATCCAGGGGAGTGACCTCATTACAGTTCAGGTGCCCATTTACTGTAATAAGAACAGCTGGACTAACACAGCCACACTTTGAACTTGGCTGGCACTTTCCATCTGAGGCTTTGACTCGCTCCCTTCCACACTTCAGAGCACAGAGGAGCCAGAGTTAATCAGCACGGCCACTCTTCCTCCCAAAGGGGTTACGGGAGGCTTTTGGCCACTGTGGAAGGGTGAGGGATCAGCACGGGCTGCACCCTCAGAGTTGGGGAGGGGCTTTTGCTGAGAATCCCCCAGCGATGGAAAAGAGATGCTTAAAACACTTAAAACGCAATCAGCCCTTTATTCCCCACCTAAGGCTGACGTGGGAGAGATCAGCTGGTTCTGCATTTCCACCCCAAACAGACCCAGCACGGCTTTGCCCCCTGCACAAGGATTTCCTCCTGCCTGCCTCGGGTGCTGAGCTTGGCAGGAATTCCATCAGGTTTCCACGGGCAGAGCCGTGTCCAGGGGGAGAGATGCTGCTGCCAGAATTGCCCAGGAGGGAGGGCAGGGGTGGCACTCTGGGGGCAGCCCCAGCAGCCACACACTGCTCAGTGCCACGCTGGCTCCAGCTGAGGACCGTGACAGTCACTGAACACTTCAGGGGCTTTCAGCCTGCAAATTAATCTAATTTTTTTTTTTTTAAAAAAAGGAATCTCCTAAGTTTAAAAATATGGTAATGCAATTAGTGGCTTTGGCAGGCTAATGAAGCCACTTTAAACCCTTGCAAAAACACCATTAAAAGAGAATGCTTAAGAGCCTCTTCAAACTTTCCAAAATGAGAAGTACGTTCGTATTCAGAAGATGCCAATCTAGTCTCCTTTCTCCAAGGTTCAAGATTAATTAGGGACTTGTTTAGTGCATGAATGAGGAAACAAATGAACTCTTGGATCACAGAGCACTGGAACCAATTTTTTAATCATTTTTTTTTCTTTACAATTACATTCCTATCAAGAAAGTCTTCATTAGACTTTCTGTCACGGGGCCACATCATGCCAGGTAACTGTTACAAGTGCTCGGCTTCTACCAAAAGACTGAACAATATGAGTTTTCAGAGAAATAAATACACGTGAAATACATTTAACGCTGCATTTTCTCATTAAAATGTTATTGCATTTTCATAATAAATACATATAACCTTTCCTCCCTCAAAACAAATGATTTAGAAAAGACCAACAGCATCTTACCCTTTACAAAATCTGCCTGGGTATTGAAAGATTGCCTTTGAGAAGTACATTAATGTGTGATCTCAGAAGCATCATACAATAGATGAAGATTACTCAGGTAAGGAATAATAGATTGGAAGAGAGAAAAAAAATATGTTTGAGACTAATTTTTAAAAGAATGGGGTTTGCGTGTTTAGAGAAGGAGAAAGGAATAAAGTAACTGTTCATTTTTTTTTTTTTTCCAATGAGTTACAACCTGTCCTGGAGATTGGAGGGATTTGTTTGGCCAATCCCATCCAAAATGAGATGCAGATTTAGATCAAAACTGTACCAAAATTCAGGCATTTCCTGCTCATGGTGAGGATCAGCTGAGAGAACTCACTCCTCATCACTCCCTTACCCACACACCAGGTTTGTTTTGATGCTGAGAATTTCTCCAGAGAAAAAAAAGAAAAAAGCACTAAAATAGATTAATTTGCAGAAAGATGCAGCTGTAGTCATGCAGAGAAAGGGAACCAAAAGTCCAACCAGGCCAAGCTGCAAAGCACAGACTCACAAACCACGTTGTGAGCAAATGCCAAAGATGTGTTCTGTCACCGCTGCTTATGAGCTGTCACTAATTAAAATGTTTAATTGCACTCAGGTGAGCTGCATCCAAAACGCAGATCCCAAGATCCATGGTGCCAGGAGCTCCCTGGGAGTGAGAGGGGCCCTTGTGTGCCCAGGTGTGCCTCTCATTTCCCTTAGCCAGGTGATAAAGAGGACGAAGGTGCCTCGCACAGCTGGGGAAGGGATGGGTAACACGAACCAGGACTGGCACATTTCCCCCCTCCTTCCCATTAGCACCCATTTATCATCAGCCAGAGCTCTAGCAGGATGATGTTCTCCATAGTGGAAAAGCAAGGGTATAATTTTCATATTTGTTGGTCTCTACCTCGCTGCTGTCCTTGGGGCAATCACGGAGCAGAGCGGCGCTGCCCAGGCCTTTCCTTGGGCATTTGGAAATGCAGGAGCTTCACCTCCTGGCCAGCCCCCCTGACCCCCCTGCTGCCCCACAGCCTCATAAAATCCACACAAAGGATGCTCCTTGTGCAGGGGCCAGGCTGCAGCAGGGATCCCACTCATTAGCTCCTTGGCACCAGCAAAATTTGAAGCTGTGTGGGGACGGGAGGATTTTGTGCAAGGGTCGTGAGGATCTGCAGTCTCTTTCCAGAGTGACCATGGCCAAGCACTGAAATTCAGACTTGTTTTGCTTACAGACTTCACAGCACATCTCTAAGAAAGCAGCAGCAGGTGAATCCACAGGCACCTGAGCAGTGGGGAAGGTGCCCCTCTCCCACCACCAAACCTCCAGCTGGGACCCTTTGCTGAAAGGCCAGAAGTCTTTGATTCAAAACCTCTCTTTCCAGGATTATTACATTAACCCAAGTGATTAGATGGGTCCAGTTGCTGATGTGTTAATCTGGATGGACTGGTCCTGGGTGCTGCAGTAGCTGACTGGGCTGTGCTGTCTCCAGCTGGGCGTTTCAGTCATGTCTGTGACAGTTAATGGTGGCAATTTATAGCTCCATAATCCACAGTCCCAGGATGCCAATAACCTAAGGATACAAACCTCTGAATGTTCTGATAGGAATGCAGAATAACATCCTGCTTGCCTGGATCTTGTCTTTGCCAAGTACTCAGCATCTCAGGCAGGCCTGGAGCAGTTGTGGGATCCCAGAGACCTCACAGACTTCTGCACGTTTGGGTTGTTTTCATTTTATTTCTCCCATCCCTCTTAGTGCTAGTGACACTCATTTCATGCAGTGACACTCATTTCATGTAGCAGGGAGGTGTTTTTATCAGATTCTCATCTTTCCTGTCATGTTTTCTACCCTTACTAGGGAAGTGGTGGCGTTGCCATCCCTAGAGGTGGCATTAAAAGAACATCTAGACATGGGGTAGTGGTGCCCTTGACCTTGGGTTAATGGTCAGATTTGATGGTCTTAAAGGTTTTTTCTGACCTAAACTATTCCATTATCATCTCTGGAGGGCCACACCCCAATGGCTCTTAGATCACTTGAGATCTTGTTTGTTGGACTTAAAGCAATTCCTGGTGGTTGGACTGTCTCTGAGGTAAAATCTGGCAGGTTGCAGCTCTGCCCAGGAAATTCCAGGCATTGGGATCAATTCCTTTCCAGAACTGACTCACAGAGGCTGTATGAGGAATATCCTCTCTTAGCCAATATTATCAGGTTGTGATGAGCACCACAGATTCAGATTTGTATGTCTGACCTGCTGGGTGGTTGCTCTGCCAGTCTCTGAAGGGAGAGATTCCACATTTCTACTTGTGTTCCAACCTGTCTGAAACATACACAAGGCAGAGAGGGGGAAATGCACCCCAAATTGCCAGTGTGCCAAATATCTCCTCAAAAAAGACACTGCAGCTTTCACCTTTCACATGACTGCTGAGTCTGGTCCCACCAAGGGATGCTGATGCTAAAGCAGAGCCATTTAATTAGGAGAGCCAAAGTTTTCAAAGGAAGAAAAGAAGGGAGTGTGAGATGTTGGTGCAAGACAATAAAGAACTCTGCCAGGTGCCAGTGAGATGCACAGATCTCAGCAAATTGGTCACAGATCACTTATTTACATCAAAATTATGAAATACTTGACTGAAGGAGAAGGGCTGTGCAAATCTGCCATTCTTCTTGCCTCATCATAACCCCAGGAGCCTTAAATCCAATTCAGTGAAACTCTGAGGATGTTTTGCTTTCTTGAGAGTCTAAGTTTTGCATCTCAGATCCCTCCTTGCCATAAAACATCTGTGTGCATTAAGTAACTGTTTACCCTGTCCCAACAATAACACTGTGAATTGGACAAGGATGTAAGAAAAGCTGATACTCCCAGTGAGGATGGGGCTGTGTTAGTGCAGCAGTTTGAAGACCAGGCTCACCAAAAAGGCCAGGCAGAGGTGTTTTTTCCCCAGTGCAGATGCACTTCCCTCAGTGTTTTATTCTAAGCTGCCTGGATGGGCAAAGTCTGTGCTCACCTCGCCAGAGCAAAGGGGCTGCATTGTCAAAAACCAGACCCAGTGAAGAGGAACTTGGCATTGAAGGTGTCAGACATCAATCACCAGAGGGCTTGTGCCCAGAATAACCCTGCAGGAGACATCTCTGCTCTGTGCACAGCATCTCCTGTCAGCCTCTTGGCATCTTCCAGAGAGGCTTTTTCTGGGGCAGAACCTGGGCTGCCTGGCTTTGTCTGTGAAACGTTGGCTCCTGCCTGCTTCAGTGGGAATCTTGCATCTGTGCTGTGATGTTTTGCTGGGTCTGGCAGTGTTTGATCACACCAGGCACTGGCAGACCTGCCCTGAGTGTCAGGAGCAGACCCCTGAGCGGCGGGCAGAGAACAGCAAGTCCTGGAAGTGGAGCGTGGAAGGAGAATTTGCAAACTGCTGTGGCTTTTGCTCTTTGCAGTTCAGGAATATGGAGGAACATCTACAGCTGGACTCTAAATAACCAGGTTAACTACCCTCTGCAAATAGACCAAACCTGCTGCCCTGATCCCTGCTGCTCTCATAGTGTTTTAATAGCTCCTGCAATAAAAAACAGTGAGTCCCAAAGGAGAGCTCTCCATTTATTCAGAAGGATGTTGCTAAATTCCCATACACAACAGATTCCACTGCTGGAATAAGTGCCTCTTCCCTGGCAGCTCTTCTTCCTGCCAGCCAGGCAAAGGCAAGGCACAGAATTATCTGTGTAATCTGATTTGGAAGGTTAACTTCCCTGGATCATAAATAAGCAGGGATTTATGACCATAAAGGTGCACTACCTACAGCTTCAAGGGAAAAGAGCCACACTCACACCTCCCTTCTCTTCTCCCACTTCTAAAAAAGGGAGAGGATGCCGAGACCCAGAAATTACCACGGTGTAATGGCAGATCCTCAGATAGGCTTGGTTTAATTACACACTTCTATCATTTCCTGCACGCTCCCTGTCCCATTAGGAAATTACAGCAGTAACTCAGCTAATAGAATCTCACTGTGCAAACTGCCACGGGGCTGCAGGCTCCTGGATCCCTGCTCCCAGCTCTGCTTCCAGCTCCTGAGTCCCTGCTCCTGGATCCCAGCTCCTGCTCCCAGCTCTGCTTCCAGCTCCTGAGTCCCTGCTCCTGCTCCCAGATCTGCTCCCAGCTCCTGGATCCCAGATCCTGCTACCAGCTCCTGAGTCCCTGCTCCTGGATCCCTGCTCCTGCTTCCAGATCTGCTTCCAGCTCCTGAGTCCCTGCTCCTGGATCCCAGCTCCTGGATCCCAGCTCCTGGATCCCTGCTCCTGCTCCCAGCTCCTGAGTCCCTGCTCCTGCTCCCAGCTCCTGGATCCCAGCTCCTGCTCCCTGCTCCTAATTCCCAGTTCCTGGATCCCAGCTCCTGGCATTGCATATGTGCAGCAATCCCCGAGCACACAGCTGGTGGGGACTGGGGGTCCTTCCTGCCACAGAGAAGGGGTTTCCTTGCTCAGGGGAACATCCAGTCTCCCTGGAGGGAGATGCAAGGCCCTTTTCCAGATGCAAACACAACTGGAGGGAGCCCTGTGGTCTGGGATTTGCGCTGGGAAACACCCAGAGGCTGCAGAGTTCGAGGGCAGGTCTGAGCTGGGCACAAGAAGATTTGTTGCACAAGGACAGGAGATAAAGGCTATTAAAGGAAAATGTCACTCACCCCTCAAAAAAGGAGGAAAAAAAAAAAAAAAGCCTTTTTTGCAAATTTCTTTCCTGTTGAAGGTACAAATGTGCCGGCTGGAGCACAGCCTCTGCTCCAGGGCCCATCGTGTGCGATACAATAGCACAGGAACTACAGAGGGAAGGACGGGCTTAAATCAGGCACCAAATCTCTTCAAACACCACGTTTTCTGCTCAGCCTTTCAGCTCTTCACTCATCCTTGGCAGTGGAGCTGACCTGGTCATTTTTCCTTTTTTACTTCTCACCGCCACATTCCATGGCATTTTCATGAATTAACGCAGCGGTGTGGTTTTGTGCTTTACAGATGGGAAAAAAAAAAAAAAAAAAAAAAAAGAAAAACCCTTTCCCCCTTTAAATAGAGACATGTGGCAACTGACATTTCTTGAAAACACTTTGACTCCTATTAAGCTTTGTAAGTCCTTTCATTATCTTTAAAGACTCGTAAAAGGCAGGTCTGTGGCAGCAGGAAGAATGGAGGCAGGCAGCCTACCTGGGGGAGGCGGAGGGCTCAGGGATGTTTCTGGCTCCAGGCTCCATCCTCAGCCAGCTCCAGAGCTACTTGGGACACCCATCACCTCCTCTTGCCCCGAGCAAAGAGAAGCACTGGTGAGCACAGCAGCTGAAAAAAGTGACAAGTGTCACTGTCCCCTTGTCTTGAGCTGTGGAGGGAAGCACAGCCAGGGGAGTGAGGGTGGAAGTGGAGGCAGTTTGCTGTGCAGAGGATTCCTGTTTTCCTGCTGGGTTTTAGAAAGCTTTTCCCTCCACTCCTGGCTGCCAGCTGCCATCCTGAGCAGCACAGTCACTCCCTCTCTCTCTCACTTGATGCCTGTGGGGCCAGCACCTTCCCTCAGTGGGTTCCTGCCTCCCAGCCCTGCTGAGAGGTGCTGGTGGTGCTCTGCTCCCTGGTGCTGCCTCTCCAGACCTGTCCCTGGTCACAGCAGCTGGCACTGAGCCCCCTGGGTTTGACTCCAGTTTAATTCCTGAGCTGTGAGCAGCATCCCTGGACACACCGATGGATCTGGCACTGCTGTGACCCACCAGAACTCCCTCTGCTCTGTGCTGGAAAACGACTACAACTTCCCTAAATGGACTCCAAAAAGCCACAAACCAAATTATTTTGAGGAACGAATGAGGAATATAAAACTGGTTCCAACGGGGGTGACAGCACCGATGCCCAAGCAGAAGTCAGGGTGCAGGTCTGTGTCCCAAGCCCACCACATGGGCAGTGCTGAGCTGACAGGAGGAGAGGAGCCACTCCTGCCCTGGCACAGCCTCTCAAGAACCTCCTCTCTGAAGCTGAGCAGGGTGTGGGACACCAGCTCCCCTGTTCTCTCCACTGGTCTACTCCTAACTGCCAGCAATATTTTATTACGTTTATTGAGGCACAGACTGTCCAGAGAAGCTGTGGCTGCTCCCTCCCTGAAAATGTTCAAGGCCAGGTTGGATGTACCCCTGAAAAATCTGGTCTGGTGGAAGGAGTTCCTGCCCATGGCAGGGGGATGGAACAAGATGTTTAAGCCCTTTCCAACCCGAATGATTCTGGGATTCCTGTGATTCTATTCCACAAAACCTCCTTTCACATCTGTCCTTTACAGCTGTGCTCCCCAGGACAAGGCCGCACTGAACCCCTTGGCCTGAGAAATGTGAAGTTCAAAGGGTGGGAGGTTAAATAAGAGGAGGACACTTAGGGGCAAGAAACGAGCCAAGGAGAAGCAATGAGGGGAAGGGGATGAGGGAAGCACTGCCCACTTCTGAGCTCATGGAAAGACCAAAGTGTGTGTGGGTGGTGCCTCATTGCACCTACTCAGGTAATGCTGAGCCACACATATCCACGCTGCACCAATCCAACCACGAGTCAGGGAAATCAGGCATTTTGATTATCACTGTTTTCTAAAAATGATTTTTTAAAAATAATTTTATCTCCTTGTATCTTTTTTCCCCTCCGTCCTTCTGTGTCAGACTCTCAGCATGCTTTCCTGCCTGGTAGGGGACAGGAATCCACAAACTGTGGCCCTGAGGTCACTAAGGCTGGTGAGGATGGTGGTGGGTGCCAGACCAAGGTCGGGGTGGTGGCAGTGGTCAGGTCTCACCCCTTGGCTGAGAGGATGGTGCAGGTAAGGGCACTTCCTAAAGGAGCCAATGTGGAACCCAGGGGTAACCAGAGCCAGTGACACCACCCCAAAATGCTGCTCCAGGGCTTTCACTGGGCTGGAGGGTCCTGCTAGGGAGTGGTGGGTTCCAGGTGCTGCTGTCCAAGCTCCAGCCTCATCTGACCCCAGCACCAGGCTGGCAGTTCTGCCTTTCCCCTTCCCCACCCCTCAGCAAACCCACACAACCATTTCAGGTTGGGTTTTGCTTCCATAGAATGATTCCAGACCCCTGTGACCCCACACCACCCACCCTGGAGGTGAAGGATGCTGCTTTCCATGGGGCTCTTCCAATCCAACCTCCCCAGAACCACCCTGTGGCTTTGCAGGGGGGTGGCAGTCCCAGCTAAAGCCCCTTTGCCAGGCTCTGTCCCAGTTTATGGGCAGGATGTCTGAGGCGACCCCAGCCCCGCTGGCATCGACGGCGGCACAAAACGATGAAAGGACACAGATTCCAGCACGAGTTTTCCAAGGGGAACCAATTAAAAATAAAAGAATCGGCGAAACCGTTCAAAGCCTTGTGAAAAATCACTGGGCAACGTCCTTTTAAGAAAGGATCATCTCACCTGCCTCGTGTGCTGGATGCTGGGGCAGCCTCCCCAGCCCATTGAAGTGGGCATCAGAGGGATGTGGACAATTAAAATTTACCTTGGACCAGGCTGCTGATAAACTGAGTGGCACTGGGGCTGCCACAAGGGAAGGCAGCATGGCAGGGCTGGCTGGTGACATCCATCCTTGCCCTGGGCACTGTGCAGCTCCTTTCTCCCTGGTTTGCCCCAGGAAGAAACACCTGAGGAAAAAGATCTGAGCCTCAGCACCTCATCCCTGCATTATGTACACGGGGTTTAGTGCAGACCCAGGGTTTGACCCTGCCTGGGCATAGCTCTGGGGGTCCTGTTGCTCTTCTTCCAGCCCTGGTCGTGGCTCTGCAGGGTTAAAGACACACAGAGCATTGTGCAGCTCCTAGAGAGCCACAGAGGAGTTCATATCAAAGAGGAGTTCATATCAGGGTCGAGCTGGGCAGGGTTTTTCCCAGCCAGAGCCTTTGTGCCCAGCATTGGTGCCCTGCGTTTGGGCAGAGGCTCCTCTGAGTCCCTCCCACTGTGCCCAACAGGGCAGCTCAGATCAAGGGTGCAGGGTCAGCCCCCTCCACAGCCTGGGAAGGATGAGGTGGGATTTACCCAAGGCAGGACAGGCATTTTTCCATCTTTCCTGCAGGAGCTGCCAGGGAGGGGCAGGCCAGCCTCCCCTCTGGATTGACAACACATCCAGAGCTCAGCAGGGAGATTTGGACACAGCCCCTGGGTTGTCCCCCAGGGCAGCTCATCGGGGGTGTCACATCACCCCCAGGTCCCCCTGGTACTGCAGGGAGCTGTGACCCGGGCTGTGTGCCCTGCAGTGTCACCCTGAGCACTCCAGCAGTGCCTCCCGAGC
>JAWWMU010000055.1:7966639-7984156 GCA_035048155.1 Cinnycerthia olivascens
CAGACAGGTGAGGGTGTGCCTCTCTCAGAGGTACAGACAGGTGAGGGTGTGCCTCTCTCAGAGGTACAGACAGGTGACAATGTGCCTGTCTCAGAGGTACAGACAGGTGAGGTTGTGCCTGTCTCAGAGGTACAGACAGGCGAGGTTGTGCCTCTCTCAGAGGTACAGACAGGCGAGGTTGTGCCTCTCTCAGAGGTACAGGTGATGGTGTGCCTGTCTCAGAGGTACAGACAGGTGAGTTTGTGCCTCTCTCAGAGGTACAGACAGGCGAGGTTGTGCCTCTCTCAGTGGTACAGGTGAGGTTGTGCCTGTCTCAGGGGTACAGACAGGTGAGGTTGCACCTTCACGGTGACCTCTGCAAGCCCTACAATATTGCTGGTGCGGGGCAGCACAGGTGGGAGCCACTTGCACATCCCTACCTATGGAGGGCCCTGAGGAGAGGGAACCACACTCTGCTGCCTTTTTTACCTCCTTTCTTCTCTTTGCCATTTGGACAGGGCTTGCCCTAAGCTCTCCTTGTCCCCCAGCCCAAATAAACCCATTGCTCTCCTCCTGCCTTTCTGCAGAGCCTCCCTTCACTGTCTCACCCACAGTGAATTTATCCATCTCCACTCTGAGGGCTGCTTGCAGTTCATTAAATATATTAAAGGTGTTAATGACTTCTTTAAAAAAAGACCCAAACTGTCTGATGTTTTTCCAGCTCATTTCCTGCTGCTATCTCCCCAAATCCAGTGGGCAGTCATGACACGTCTGAGGCAGAAAATGGGATTATGATGAACAGAGTGAACTCTGCTGATATGTGGACAACATTAAACATTTCCAGATTCTTTTCTTTACCTCTCCCTTCTGCAGGTATCTGTATAAACACATCCTCCTTGCACTGAGCTGAGCTGTGGCCTGCTGAAGGAAGCCAGAGGAGAGACGAGGAAAAGCTTTATGCAAACAGAAATTTTGCTAGGAAATCACTGTTTATCTCACCAGAAACAACATGTTGGGTAAAGGCACATTTTCTCCCTCCAAAATGCTGCTGGGGTGCCCATGGCTTGTCCTTCCACAGACAGATGCTGCAAATACAACAGAAGAGAGAGGGACCATCCAGGACTGCATCTTCCAGACACAAAAGATTTTGTGTTTTACTAGGCAAAGGCAGGGAGTTGTGGAAAAAAAGGCAAAGTCCTGGCTCTGTTTGGCCAGGGAAAGGCCAAGAGGTTGAGTGACTCAGCCAAAGTTCCCCAGCAGAAGGGGAGATAGAACTTGAATCTTCCGAATTGCTGGAATTACGTTTCAAGCTCTGTAACTTTTTGCTCCAAAGATCCTTCAGAAAGAAAAGCAGCCCTTTCCAGAGGGGAAAACAGGCAGCCCCTCCTCATTTAGTGAGTCTGTGTTTGTGTGTGTTTTGCAAAGCCTGTAAGTGAGCACCTTCCTGCCTACTGTGGCACTGAGGGAAGAGAAGGATTTTTCTGGAGTCCTGTTTTTCCTTGTGAAATGTGTGTCTGAGTGAGGGAGAAAATGATAGAAAACATCTGGGAGTTTAGGAGAAAAATGTATTGGCTATGGTAAGCTTATGATTATCAAAGGTTCATAACTCAGATGAATCAAATCCAATTTCTTGCAGAACAACGAGGAGCACTTCTCAACAGCAGCTCTTCCTGGGCCAAATTTCATCTTTGGAAATGACACCCTGCAAGTTCTTCTCATATAACAATAGAAAAAACAGATTTCTTACACTGCCTTGCCTGCTGCAGCCAACCAAACTGCCCTTGCCCAAATATGCCAACTATTCAGCTTTGTAGAAAAACCCAAACCTGCAAGACTTCAGCTTGCCCAGGAGACAAATGTGTGGAAAAGTTATGTGGAAATTCAGAGCAGGGCTTGGGGGGAGCTGCTCCCCTGTCCAGGCACTCCCAGCTCTCTGCAGGCTCCTGCACTTGTTGCAAACTCCTGGTTGTGACTTCCAGTTCCTCAGAGAGACAACCATTAAACCCCAAATATCCACCAGTTTGGCACTGGATGTGTTTAAATGGTCACCTACTTGCCTTCCAGGTACCAGCACAACAAATAGGAGCAAAGGGGAAAAAAATGGGTAATAAATAGAGAAGTGGTGGTGCTGCACTGTAGGACAGTGGGGATGCAGCTCTGCCAGGCAGCTTCTCCAGGGTAAGGAAAAGGGCTTGGAAAAGGAAAAGGGCTTGGAAAAGTGGCACAGAAACCCTGGGGCCAGCCTGCCCCACCACCACAGCCCCATCTGGGTTGTTTTGCTGCCCTCTCCAAGCCCTTTAGTTTCACTGGGGTTCAGAGGGAACCAGGGAGCTGGGCCAGCCCTGGAGCTGGGTGCTGCACCACTGGCCAGGCAGCTTCACCCCTTTCTTAATGGTTATTCCCAGGTCATTTCAAAGCTCAGGGATCACAGGCAAGGACCTAAACCTGCCTCAACGGCTGGTAAAAACACCACTTTGATTCCCAGCAAGGGATTTGCTGCTCCAGAAGCCCTTTTTCCACGCACTGCCCACTGTGCAAAGCTGCACTGTGCCAAGGCACCCTGGACATCATCCCTGTGCTCCCACAGGGGGAAATAAAGGCAGGGAGAGCTCGTCTGAACCACCCAAAGGTGGGAGCACAGGTGATGCTGCTGCTGCCCAGGCTGGCACCTGAGTCCCCCATCCTGTGCTGAGAACCAGGCTGGCCTCAACCCCACCACACTCCTTCATCCAAGCCATTCCTGGGAGAAAAATTAAGCAAATACTCCAAGGCCTGCCTCATCAGGTGAATAAATGACTTGCTGAAGTTTAACAAAAATAAGAGATGTTTCTCCCTGCTTTCTTCATCTTGCCTTCTCCCCCTCCCCGTGAATCCGACCAAGATTACAGTTTTAAAAAGCACTTTCTCTTAAATGTGGGAGGAAGATTGCCTGAGCTCTCATGCGTTCACTGCTATATTGTATTGTTGCTGCTTTTAACATGTTTCGCTCAGTTAAATAGTAACTGATGACAGCTACACACTTAAATCCTTTGGTGTTTTTATCATGGATTTTATATATATCTCTTATAAAGAACAGCATACTGCAAGGCCTCTTACCATATCAAAAACAACAAAAAAGCACCCTATTTTTGTGTAAGGTATCAAAGCAATAATGCGTGCCCGTGCAGCAGAGCCAGCCTATCAGAGGTTTATCGGGTTTTATTGGCCTTGGGCAACTCTGCACATGACGGTCTTTAGAGTGACATGGAATTTATTAAACTTTTCCACAGCCTGACAGTCTTCTCCCAGCTCGTCCCCACCCCCAAGCTCTTTTCTTTTGAAAAATGATTTCTGCCAATCTTCTGCTTTTACCATTCCCCCCCTTTTCTTTTTTTCTTTCCCTCCTCTTTTTCTTCCCTCTCTTCCTTTTTGATTTCTTTTTTTTTTTTTAATCACTGCTCGCTGGAGTACTACTTCTCAAGCATCTGTTTAAAGAACACCATTAAGGTCCCACTGCAACAACACCAAAAACAACAACAACAAAAACACAGAGAGAGAGAGAGAGAGAGAGAGGCAGAGCAGCAGCCACACAGCCCATTACTGCCTGGTTCAGCCTTATTGCACTGCATTACTCGATATGACAAGCTCTGCATACATATCACACACACCAAGGGTTGTTTGGTTTTTTGGGGTTTTTTTCCCCATTTTCCTAGGTAGCCTAATTTAGGCTTTGTGTGTGGTGCCCTGCAATAAATTCCGTCCCTCACACAACAGCCCGTCGCCTTCAGCTGCCTGCCCCTTCCATAACCCAGCGCCAATAAAGCATCTCCTTCTCCTGCCACTTCCCATCAGAGCAGCGGGTGATGCCAGCGCTGCTGACGGGGTCAAGGTGCTGCCGGGGTTTCCATCAGCTCCCTCCCTGTTTCCCCTGTCTCCGCACATCTCAGCTCTCGCAGGCGCTCCCGGCAGCCCGGGGCTGTGCTGGCGTTGTTGCGGGGGTGTGTCTGGTGTGTCTGCACACACACACCCCCCTTTATTTGCAACTGCTCCCTTCCTGTCCCGGAGAGGGCAGGGAGAGCATCCCCAGCTTTGGCTGCAGAGGTTTGCAGGCTCTGCTCAGCCGCTGGGTTGGTGTTTCTGCTCTCCCGTGCCCTGGAGTGAGGATTTCTGCTTCTGACCTCCCAGCTCTGGGGTTCTCAACATCAGGAGGATGTGGAGCTGCTGGAGAGAGTCCAGAGGAGGCCATGGAGATGCTCCAAGGGCTGGAGTCCCTCTGTGCTGGCCAGGCTGGGAGGGCTGGGGGTGACCTGAAGAAGAGAAGGCTCCAGGGAGAGCTCAGAGCCACTTCCAGGGCCTAAAGGGGCTCCAGGAGAGCTGGAGAGGGACTTGGGACAAGGGACTGTGGTGACAGGACACAGGGAATGGCTCTAAACTGAAAACACTGCTTACCTCCTCTTAAATCTTAGTCTCTGGCATTATAATCTCCCCGTGTTGGTTATTACCCCTCCTGACCAGCAATATCAAACTGCTGCACAGCTCTCTGTGCCTCCTGCCCCAATCAGATGGCAATCTAACTTCCAAATATTAAAACTGAGTACACATTCCCTAAGCAGAGTGCACTGCACACACTACCCTGGCACCTCACTCCTCCAGCTGCTGCCAAGGGGCCACTCAGGCTGGGTCTGGGTGCTGACATCTCCCTAAAAGAGGCTGCCTACCCCTCCCCTCTCACAGGAGCTCCTTAGCAGTGCCCCTGCAACCAGTCCAATTGTTGGCAGGGGTGAGCAGGGCACGAGGCGCTGTTTTCTCTCAGAAACATTCATAAAAGAGTTTGCAGCTCCAGGAGGGAAGAGGGGCAGCAGGGGACTCGATGCTCAGGCAACAGGCTCAGGTTTCTCCCAACCCTCCCCTGGGCAGGGATCACTATGAACATTTTCTCTGCACTTTGCCATCAGTCCCCAAGCTCAGGGGGCCCTGGGGACACGGGCCAGCACGGCAGGAACTGCACCCTGGCAGCTCAGTGTGCTCAGGATGTCTGACACTGTTTTGGGACTTGTTACTGGCACTAAACCCCGAGACAGCTGAGGGTGTGGGAGGCTGATGCTACCTGGGGAAAGCAGGAAGGCTATCAGCATCCTTTCCCACATAACAATGCCCCTGGTTCCCCAGTGCTCCCCCCACTCCAGACATGCAGAAGTATCTGCATCTGTGCTCGTCAGCACAACCGCCTGTAGGAAAATGAGCACATTTAAAGCACAATCCATCTGACCTATTTTCTGACATGCACCTTAGGAGGAGCTGAGTTGTGCACTAGCACTGCCTAGCAGCTGAACAGGGAATCTGGAGGGACAGCTCAGCTGAAGATCCGGGTGTTGGAACCCAGGGATCCATCTCAGCTTCCAAGCAGAAGCAACTGCCAAAATTTTGTTTGCTGCATTTGTGCTCTTCTGCTAAAATCCAGCTGTCTCACCTTGCACCACTTCACTCTCCTGCTTCCCACAGGATATGAAGGAGATGCTTAAAGACAAAGCACACCTCGAGGGTGGCTGGCCAGGATAAAAGAGAGAGCTGGGGGTGTGGGGATGGATGTTGGAATCCAAGCCTGGAGCCACATCACCTCATATGATGTCATCCCTGTGCTGGTGCTGCCAGCCCAGGACGTGAATCCAAAGAGCAGTGCAGCCCTTCAGCAGTTATCCTGACCTAGAGCAGTTTTTCCCAAATAAATGCTTCAGCCACGAGGACCACAGCCCCCTCTGATCCAACAAGCAATTGCACAAGTGACAGCAAGTGACAGCCCAGAGCTGCAGAATCTGCATGAAGCCATAAAGCAGAAGACACTCCTGAGAGCTCGTCTTCCTGCAGAAAAAAAAACATTCAATGCTCGGCTGGGTAGCTAAGCAAAAAGAAAAATAAATAAAGCAGCATCATTAGGATGTAAAAAAGTCCAAGGAGCCAGCACATCGCTGTCAGGCAGCAGCTTCAAATGAAGATCTCACATTTTTCACCGAGCTTCAAAACAAAATTGATAAGATAGAAAATAACCCCTGGTATTTGTGCCATTTCCGTGGATTCATGAGTCTGACAGTTGCAAGCAGAGAAACAACCCTTCCTGGCAGGAAAATGAGTGCTGTTCCCTGGCAGCCCATAATGACACTCCTCTGTGACCGTGTCACACGGACGCCTTCCTGCCCGGGCCAGTCCCTGTCTGTGCAGCGCTGCGATTTTTCTCACAGTGTTACATTTCTGTGATTAAAATAGGCATTAATGGAACAGCCACACATTTGGTACAGCAGGTTTGTGTCTGAAATGCTTTCATCCAACAGAAAGGAGCTGAGGCTGCTGCTGGGTGAGCTCTGCGGGTGCTTGGGGCGCACTGAGGTCCCTGAGATTGGGAGCACAGCCCCGATGTGCCCCTCCAGCACTGCAAAAAGGATTTCTGCTCATGTCTAGAGCATCCTGGCTGAATGCAGCCCCTCCTGCCAGGCAGCTGGTGACCCCCAGGCCAGTGTCTGCTGGATATTGGGATCCCCAACAAGCCCTGAGCCTACTCTCTGTCCCCAGTGGGGTGTGACAGCAACACCTTTTAGTACAGGGACCAGCTGGGGAGGCTGCAGAGCAAGCACAGATTTACCTGGGGAGGGGATGTTTGAGGTCTCTTCCTCTGCTGATGGGTTTCAAATGAGCCTTGCACATGAAGAAGCACCAGAAAGGGTTGGTCCTACCTGCACCAGGTGGGCCTGGTTTGGAGCCTTTTGCCCAGAGCTGCTGTAAGTGCTGGGACATTGCACACCTTTATCACATTTTTAGGAGAGGCAGGATGTTTACTGAAGCCTGGACACACGAAGAGGAGTTTGGGTGGGTGAAGGAGGAGGAAATAACAGCTACAGTTCAATCACCTAGAGCAGGCAGTGAGCAGGAAAGGGGCTGGACCCCACTCATCAATCCTAAAGAAATCCCCACTAAATCCTCAAGGAAGTCTCAGTCCAAATCACAAATGAGATGTCCCAGCCCAGCTTTCCCTCCCTCCTGCCCTCAGCCATGCCTCTGGAGTTGGAGTTTTTTGCTGCTGCCAATGTCCCCTCTGCAATGTCCTCTCCCAGCTCCTGCCGGAGCAGGAGTGTCAGAGACTGAAGTGCCTTGATATTTAACAGATCTCTCTCCACTATGCATCTCCTTTATTAAATAAAGAAATAAACCAGCATCTCTTTGCCCTGGAGAAGCTTTCAATAAGATGGATAAATATATATAATTAGCCAAGGAGAGAGCAAACTCCAGTGAATACAATACACCCTGTGAGACAACCCTCCATTAAAAGCCTCCTTGTTTAAACTTCAATATTTTAGCAATAGTGACAAAGAAACATAGAGAAAAGCATTTATTTTTCACTTTTTATTTAATCCCATTATAGGGGTTGATCAGATAATTCCCTGTCAATTTCTCACGCCTTGGATATGCCATCCCCTCTCAAAAAATTCAGATTTTCTCAGTTTTCCTCTCTAAGCTGGAGACCAAAAACCTCTAGCAGAGATTTCCTGTTTCAGCAATGTGCAAAGTCTCTTCTTGACCTCCTCATTTTTACAGGGCTGCCCTGGAGGATGCAGAGTAGAGGGGACCTTGGGACTGTATCTTACCAAGAGCCATGACACAGGGATGGTGACTTTGACACAAGGGTGGCAGAAGAGACCTGGCCAATGCCTGCACAGGCTGATAAAATCCACATATATATGGATTTTAGGTGTATATATTTATATACCCCTTTTACAGATCTGCTTTCCCAGCTTGGCCAGCTGCCACCAGGACAGCCATGTTCAGCAAAACAGGGAACAAAAAGACCTTCCCTGAAGAAGAGGGAAGCACATCCTGGTGCTGTGTGTGCCCGAGCCACGGCGGCACAGGAGCGCATCCAGCGAGGAGCTGGGGCACTGCTGCTCATCCTGCTCCTTAAATGCTCTATTTTCCGACCTAGAAAATGGGAAGAGCCCACTGCGAGGCAGAAACCGAGGGGTGAGAGTTGAGGAGAGGTTCGGCTTTTGCATTATTTCCTTGGCAGATGAGATCTGGAGTGACTGCAAACATCTCCCAGGGGAGCGCACGGAGCTTATTCCCCCTGCCCTGGCAAACACCTCCAGCTCCCTGTGCTGCAGAGGCCCCAGCCAAAGCTGTGTCATTACCAGCAGCAGCCCCTTTTTCAGGGCTGTTGTACTGAGCAGATCCAGAATATTTCCCCAGGGAAGAGCCAGTCATTCATTTGCACTGTCTGCTAATTTAAAAATGTGAATCTCCGCTCGATTCTGCACGCCAGAGCTCAGCCTCCGACATTTAGACCAGTGTGAAATTTAAATGCAGGCAATGGCAGTGTTCTCAGGGCACAGCAAGGGGAACAGTTGGTGGAAAAGATGCTGCAAAGCCCAAGCTAAAGAAAGGGATTAGCAAAGTACTCACTCGGTCCAAATAAAACATGATGATATCTGTGGCCCAAATGAGATTCAAATCAGATAGAAAGAACCTGGACTCTTCTAGAGAAATAAAGGGCTGAAAACCAAGGATTCAAAGCACCAAGAACACTGCGTTAGAAAAAAGAAAGTGTGGTTTTTTGAGTCTAAAATGGCAGTACTGCTACTTTTTTAGAGAGCAGACTGAAGGTAGGGCTCGTGTCTGTGAAGCCACAATGCACACAGCCCTCCTCAACCCTTTCTTGCCCCGTTCTGGTTCTGGTCTACATAGGAAAAGGCAATTCCTGACATTTTAAGGTCTCTCTATAATCTCTAAGTGGATTATAATCACCCTAATGAAACAGAAGGTTAAGACCAAAAACTCACTTCTTGTCCAAGTTCAAATACTGCATCAGCCACGACCCAGAATCAGCATCCCTTCTCTTTTATCTCAGCCTTTATTGAGTAAAAAGTGAACAAAACATGGCATAAAACACTAAGTCCATTATTAGCTGGATTTCTGGTTTAATTTAGTTTACATTCTGAAGGATTTTCATGAAGTTGCACTGAAAATACTGCCATTTCCACAATGGTTTATCATAGTTATACTATTGCTACAATTACCTGTCATTACAATCAAATTTATATCAGGACAAGAAAATTATTCCTCAGAAATTAAACAGCACTCCCTGGTGGGATAATTCCTTCTCCTGAACTTTCCAATAATGAAAACTGTAAGTAAATTTGCTGTAATTCAGACCACAAAACACCTTCCACTGTTAAACCAAATGCTAATGTTTTCACCAGGACAGTAACTTGATGTTCAGCAGAAAATTCCCAAAGGTATCTAGAGCTGTAAGAGGGTTCCCACACAAGGTTACAACATCCCTAAGGAAGTCAGGCTCCAAAATCAAACAGCTGAGATATTTCTGTGAATTCCTCCGAAGCTTGTGCAAGGAATGGCTTTTTGCAACTGTAGGCAAATAAATACCTTTGAAAAATCTGCCTGTGCATGGAGCTGAAATGCCAGGTGTGGGGTTTTGCTGGACACATCTCCAGGACTGACTCTCAGGTGCAGATGGACTTGTGGACAGCCTGGCCTGAGGCTGGTCATGGTCACAGTAGGGGTTCAGCACTTTCAGGTCAAATAAGACACAGCCACTGAGACCCAGAACTTTGCAGTGAGGAACATCTCTGTTAGCCTTGCCAGCAGCTTTTGCCCTCCAGAATTTCCCTCTAATGAAGTGGAACCTGATCCTCTGAAGGCCGTTTTCCCACAGGGATTGTGCAGTGGGCTGCACGCTGGATAATCCCCTAAATGGTGTCCACCTTCACAGGGAGATTCCTTCTATGAGTTGCCAAAGTTAGATGCTTAATTTAAATCTGGACTCGAAAGCTCCATCTATAACCAAGAGAAAAAGGAATACTTCCAGACAATTCACTTGATTTATCACAGACTGGGATGGATTGCCCTGTTCTTCCCAATTACTAAAGGCAGTCTACACAACCAAGTCATCTCAATGACCTGTTCCTAAGGCAGGTGGATTCAGACTAAGGAGTCAAAAATGGACATTACTCCAGCCTGGAATGAATCTGTGAAGAGTGGTCTTAGCACAGACAGTCCCCAGACCAGTAGCCTGTGTGGGACTCCACTTAGGAGCTGTATTTTTTATTCTTTGCGTACATCAAAGTTGCTCTACTCTGCTATTCTACCTCAAAAACCTGAATTCCAGAGGTCTGACAGGTTCTCACCACCTTCCCACGGTGCTTTATGAAATGTCATTTACTAGATGCCTGGATTTGCAGCACCTCTGGCCAGACTCCTTGCTGGGTGGGCAGATCCCTGCTTGGTGCCTCTGACCTTCACCTGGCACTGGGATCACTGGAGGGCATCGGGTCAAGCAAAAATGCAGAGGCAGGCAGGGGATCACAGCACTGCTGCCCAAGAGTGTCTGCACGAGCTGGGTGTGGAGAAAGGGTGAAGTGACCCCCAGAAGGTCAGGGGAACTGTTCTCAGCTCTGAGCATCAGGGATTTTCCAAGGACAGAAGGTCCCGCCTGGCTCAGGGTGCTGGAGTGACCTGGACACTTTGCTGACTCTCATTTTCAGGGAGCTTTACCCTCTGGCAGCCTCTCCTGTCGGCCCCAGGGCTGGGATTTCTCCCCTTGGGTTCAGACCCTGCCGTGGTTGTGGTTGCCAAGGCTTTGCCAGGTCTTTACCCCACTGGATGTGCACTCACACCTGCCTGGCTCCACATCCAACCCCCTCCATCAGCCCTGCCCTCCCTGCAGCCCTGCTCCCCTCGGTGTCACTGGGGAAAGCTGTGACACCAGCCCTGCTGTGGTCCCAAGGGAAAAAAACTCACACTACTCAGCATTTCACAATTATTTTTTTTTATCCTCTGAAACAGTAATTCTCACGCTGAAAACAGAGATTCTCTGTAGGGGAAACAATTTGGGGGAGTCCAAACCTAGAGCAAACCAGAAAGTGAGACTGACTGCAAAACCCACCACTTCTGCTTCAGAGGCTCAGCACAGCCCTGCCCTGCCTTTCTCTGACAGAAACATACATCAAGGAAAGTATTTAAAGCATTAAAAAAAAAAAAACCCAAAACCAGAACCCTGACTTATACCCAAACAAGACACTCCATTGCACGCGCTTCTCCCCCTAGGAGACGGTGAAAAACCAAAATAAACCTGTGTGAGTGCTGCTGGTCACTCTGCTCAGGGCACTGCTGCAGGAAGGGGCTGTGCTGGGCTGTGCTGAGCCATCCCTCAGCTCCCTCGCTGAGCCAACACACCAGGATTTGTACATTCGTGGAGGCACACACAGCCTGCTTAGGGCACAGCATTCAGGATTGAAGGAGCTGGAGCCCCCCTCGCAGAGGGAACCAGGGCAGGGATGCACTCACTCGGCATCCTGCTGGCTCCCACCTGCACTCTGGGGTGGGAGCAGACCCTTATTTGAGCAAACCTCACATCAAGCTTTGGGGTTCAGAGCAGTCACACCCGGCCTTTGAAGCTCCCGCAGCCAACCGGGGTGCCAGCGTGGGTGGGTGCGTGGTTGTGTCACACCAGCGGCCCCAGGGCAGCCCCGGGGCCCGGGGGGGGGGAGCTGGCAGGGCAGAGAGGAGATCAGATAACCTCAGCAAGAACTCCACCAGCCCCATAATCCTGCCTTTCATCCCTCACCGGGACCATGCAGCCACCCTGAGCCTCCAGCCCTCCTCATCCTCAAGCAGAGACCCCCTCAGTGTCTTCCCCAGTGCTGTGGGCACACCCTGCTGCCGGTAGCTTTGGTTTACTGATTTGTAATTTTGCAATTAAGAGCAAAGCAGGTTTAAATCGCTGCCAAGAACAGTTAAACTGTTTAACTGCAGTTAAACAAAATTTAAACTGCAGTTTTAAATCACTGCCGGTGGTTTCAGGCCTGATGGAGATGCAGCACCTCAGGACACCTGCATCCCCATCCCCTGCATCCCCTGCATCCCCTGCATCCCCACTGAGCACCTGCTCCAGCCCCTGCAGCACCACTGCACCACCCAAAACAGCACCAGCAGAGAGGTGCAGGTGCCCTGGGGAGATGGGAGGATGCCCTTGTGGCTCCCCTCTTTTGTTTAATGTAGGTCTGGGGAGACAAGGAAATGCCAACTCTCCCACCCAGGGAGAGGGTCCGAGCTGTTTGTACCCTCCTTGATTGAATCTCCTCTCCCCACTTGTGGAGCTGGATGTTCTGGGGACCCGGGTGCCCTTTCAGGCCTCCCCAAATGCTGTTAAATGCTCTCCCAGCAGTGCTGCAGATGTCCCATGGACAATATCCAAACCCCTCCTGCCCAGTCCCCTCAGGTTTCTGTCTCACAAACCCCCTGCCTGGTTTCTGTCTCACAGGGAAGGGTGACTTCCCTGATTTACCTTCTCTGTGCCACTTACTGCCGCCTTTTCCATGTGCATGGATCATATCCCCGCATATTTATCTCATCTTCAAAATAAATGTTCTCCCTCATCCTTCAGTCTCTGCTCATCTGCAAGTCTCGCAGTGTCTCCAATAATTTTTGTTGCCTATCTCTTGACCCCTCCTATTCCTGCTGTATCTTTTTGAGATGGATTGACTGGAAACGAACGTGCCACCCCAGGCAGGACCACGGCGCTGATTTATGTGCTGGCATTAGAGTACTCTCAGCAATCTTTTTAACCCCATTCTTCCTCAAATTTCCTTTGCTTGTCAGGAGGTGACTGTACACGGGAAGTGGAGATTTGCACATGCAAGTCTTTGTTGTTGCTTCTCCCCTCTTCCCGAGCATTTACAGCTAATTTAGATCTCATCATGTGCTCCTTCCCACCTGCAGCATGCTTTGCATTTGTTTCTCTGCCCACCAGCACGCTGCCCAGCCCTCCAGCTTCATCAGGGAAATCCCTTGGGAGGTTTTTTCCACCTCTTCTCTTGACAAACCAAAGGCACTTGCAAGTTTCGCTATTCACCCATTCGCTTTTTTCCCCCAGCTCGTAAACAACTGCGTGAGATGGCACCACGTCCTGAGCACATCTCTGTGGTAAACCTGCAGCAAAATTCTTTTTCCCGATGGCTTTCAGATGGTTTCCCCCCTCATCAGTGGCCTCCCCTTCTCCCAGTGCTCACATTTTCCCATTTTCAGTCCAGGTGGCACAAAGGGCACGAAGGATTCCCCTGCCGAGGCCAAAATGGGGAGGCTGAAAGCTTTTCCCTGGGGTCAAAGATTTGAGGCAGAACAAAGACGGAGGATGGGGAAGAGGCTGGGGAGCACTGATCTGAGAGCCTGGATTTGGGCTCCAGCTTTCTTGCAGAAAACCACCACAGCAATAAAGCACAGGGGAAAGGCTCACAGGCACCTGGGGCTGAACAAAGCCACTGTCCAAGGAAAGTCCTTCCATGCACCCATCTCTCCCTTGCCTGCATCCAAGCAGATGCATGTCCACACTTTCACCCACAATCCTGGCCAGCAAGGATTCCTGCTGGGCAAAGCTGGGAGCAGAACTGGCTGCTGGAGGCAGATCTCCACTCAAGCTCTCCGTGTTTTTCCAAGAATTGGAAATGTGTTTTCCCCCTCGCCAGACACGTTTCTATTCAAATCAGTATCAGCCATTCTGTGAGATATTTGCCTTCCTGCATTTATTTCCCAATAACAAAGCTGTCCTCAGCTTTTTAGAGCTGGTATTTTTATTTTATTTAGTTAATATTTTTAAACATTACTACTGCTATAATAAATGTTAACTATTTGTGCAGAACTCTCATTGCCTTGGCAGGGGCCTTTATGTGTGCAAAATAACAGCAAATCATAATAAATAATAATAATAAATTATTATGGTTGATTACAAGGGAATGTGCTACATTTTTATAAGCTCTAGACCACCTACAGCTCACAAAATATAATGGGAAACATTAAGCCTTTAACTGGTTTTATACATTCCCTTCCCCCTCTTCCACTCCCCATGTTCTGTAATAGATTTACAAACAGTGTAAGGGGGGGAAAAAAAATCTTCCCTTATAAGAATAGCATCAAAATTCTCCTCAGCTTTCCAGCTGCTGAGTGTTTCTGAAGCCTTCAGTGAAATGCAATTAGTATCTTTTACCGCCTGCCTTCTGGGGATACTGACATTATTATCTTATTGCAGTTTCACCTTGACATGCAGATCACAAGGCAGCGAGCTGGATTCTGTCTCCAGACGCCTTGAATTGTGGCATTGCCCCAGCTGGCTCAGCGAGTCGAGAAAGGAGAAGGAGGAAAAAAGGAGAGAAGAGCCATTTTCTCATCATGTGGATCTCAGCCTTTTTTTCTTTTTTTTTTTTTTTTAAAAAAAAAAAAGAAAAAAGCGTGAATAAATACAGGGAAATAGGAGCTGTGTGGGGAAAAAAACGTGTTCCTGCTCAGTTCCAAGGAGGATGGGCATGGGCAAGGGGGGATCTGCTCAGTGCCAGCCCTGAGCTGCCAGCACAGGTCTGGGTTTCCAGCAGGACCTGCTCCCCTCCCCTCCAGCTCCCAGCAGGGTTCAATTCCATATGGATCCAGTCCCAGATCTCTGTATTTCACTGCCAAAGGGAAGGAAAAAAAGAAGGAAAAGACGATGAGAGGGGGAGAACCCCACCATCAGAACTGCTTAGGGTGTCAGGAATGATCAGAGGGACACACCTGTCCCTCCCTGTCCCTGCTGGTGAGGTTGGCCCTGTCACTGCTGAGCCATCCGATGGGGAAAGGCTGCAGCCAAGCATTTCTTGTCTGAGGCTTTTTCTGATCAGCAAAATGTGACATTAGCCCCCAGAATATCCACCTGAAAGGGTCCAGCTTTCCTCTTGCTTCCAGGCAGCATTTCTCCAGCCCTCAGAGCAATTTTGGGGAAGCCTTGAACCTGTGTCTCCCCATCCCTGCAGCATTTTGGGTGGGAGCACCAGCCCCAAACCTGCCCTGGAGACCATGAGATGGGTGAGGATTGGAGCCCACCCACATGAGCATGGTCTCCTCTAAAGCAACCCAAAGCTTAGAAACCCAAGCTTCCAATATCCTGGAATTTAAATCAATAACCACTCTGCTAATCTTACTGAACACTGATATCACAGCTGGGTAGCAATATTTAGTGGGAATGAACAAAATGGATGGAGGGAACCTGGGTGGCTTCACCTCCCACAGGTCTGACCCTGGGCAGATGTGGTGACCCCTGTGTGGGTCAGAGGAGCCACAGCTGGAGATGTGGTTCAGGGGCAAGGCCTGTGCTGGAGCTGTAGCAATGGTATTTCAAATTACAGATGGAATCAGCTGAAAATCCAACCTGTTCCCTGCTTTTCTTCAGCCCATGCTTCTCTCTTATTACTATTAATTAACACTGATTCTCTGCATACAACTCCAATGGTCTCATTCTCCTGAGGAACCACTACGTGATCACATTCAAGTACTGAGATCTCTGTACTCCCAAGAGGGATGAGACAGGAAGCCCCAAAGGATTCACACCCAGGGATATCCCTCCAGAACTGCCTTTCTCATCTGAGGTCCTTTTCATTCCAGCAGGGAATTTTCAATCACCCCAACAGCCTCCTCTGGACTGGCAGTGAGGTTGAGACCAGCTGAGCTTTAAGGCCCCTTCCAACCCAAACCATTATGGGATTATGTGAAAAGGGAAGATAAAGTTTTCAGGCACTTGGTTACTCCCAATTCCCTCACCATCCGAACCCAGAGAGATGCAATAAAAAAAAAAAGGTTTCCAACCTCCCGGTGCCCCTGATGCCCTCCCCTGTTCCTGGCCAACCTACTGACTTTGGGCTGGCACTGCAAAACCCAGCCCACAGCTCTGCCTGCTCCACGCAGCAGCACCACATCCATCTCAAAATTGCACCTCTTTGTCAGGGTAAGTGATTAAAAACACAAAATCTAAGTTACATAAATGAGATCTGGACCAAAATAGAGCTCCCAGCTGTTGCCAGAGTCCACAGTGCCTCTCTGGAGAGGTCCAGGCAGGATATTTGGTGTCTTAATGCACTAAAGCACTGTCAGAGCAGGCTTGTAAGACCCCAAGCATCCCCCCAGCTCCCTTGCCTCGTCCCATGGTGGTTTCTGACAAATAATCACAATAGCCCAACCTATGACACTCTCATTTTTCTATCCAAATGGGGTTGGGGTTGTAAAAGAGGCGCCATGCAAGGAATCCCTCTGTCTCTTGGAACGTCTGTACATTTTTTTGCATTTAAAAATATTTGGAAAGAAGGCACAGTTAAACAAAGAAACAAATACTAAATAAACCTCCTTGTTTTTCTGATG
This sequence comes from Cinnycerthia olivascens, assembly GCA_035048155.1. NCBI lineage: Eukaryota > Metazoa > Chordata > Aves > Passeriformes > Certhiidae > Cinnycerthia > Cinnycerthia olivascens. The sequence continues at coordinate 7,982,813 of JAWWMU010000055.1, forward strand.
CTAGACTGGCACGGGCAGCTTGTAAGAATTAGTGATTCCAGAGAGTAACTGGCTAATTTCCAAGGGAATAGGGAGAGAGGGAAGAAAGGAACAGCAGTAATTTACAGCTTAAGCCATTTGTATTTTCTCTTTACAGCTCTCATCTGAATTACCAAATGCAAATTATTTACGATATTTCGTTGGCAAACCCTTTTAGTGCACTGGTATGTGAAATTCCTTCCAAAATCCCAGTTTTTCAGCTAAGGGGCCGCACCCCTCTTGGTCTTACTTTGAAAGGTGAGCATCCCTCCAAGATTTGGGTGGGCATCATCCCCTCTGCACTGTCACAGGGCACGGCCACCAGCAGCACAGCACAGACCCCATCTCTCATTGGCACCATCACACACCTCCTGAGCTGTTGTTTGCTCCTCTTGTTGTGATCATCCTGTGAATGCAACACGAATGCAAAAGAACACAGCTGGTATAGAGACTGTTGCTTTCAAGATTCTGGGAGAGGATCAAATGAAGGAGAAAATTAAATTTAAAAAAGCAGCACTTAATTATGTAGGCTGCTTTTGTGCTCTCTCCTTCCTCTGTGTAGTAGTTTCCACCTGAAAATCTTTAAGTGCTTTAGAGCTGGTAATTAAATCTCGGAACTACTGCAGAGAAGGATGCAAGGAAAGCATATGCAGCTCACTTGAATTGTCTGTTTGATTATACATTAACTTTGCATCTCTCCAGCCCTGTACTCTACCACAACACTCCTTGCAGTTAACTCAAGGTCTGCACAAATGCTTGCAATGCTGTCCTCAGCGAGGGAGTCTCCTAAAAATGCGGTTGCAAATGGGATTGGTGGGAGCTGGGATGTGTGGATGGTCCTCCTGGGCACCCAGCTCCATGTGCTGGGGCTGGAGAAAGTGTTCTGGGGCAACCACAGAGCCACCCTGCACCAGCAGCAAAGTGTTGCTCCCCAGAATTTCCTGTGCTCCGTGGGGACCCACCCACTGTGGTGGCAAAACCTGACACGAGGGTGTTGACTTGGGAAGCTGTGTCACCTCCCTTCCTCCACTGGTGACGTTTGAAACCAGCAGCTGGGTCAGAGTACAACCTGGGGGGCACCGAGAGCCGAGTTTATCTCTCATCAGAACAATCCACAGGCTCATATCCAGAAATGCCCCAAATCCTGCCGACACGGGGCTTGGTAACTCCCAGTTCCAGGGCGAGAACCCCCAGCTGCTCACAGCTGAGCTGAGCTCCTCATGGACCAAACTCTTCTCATCAGGGAGGGGCTCCTCTATCAGCTATCAGCGTGGATCTCACCCCTCTCAGCAGCCCTGGAGCTGGGATCCTCCCTGCCAGGACAGC
>JAWWMU010000055.1:7984256-7997108 GCA_035048155.1 Cinnycerthia olivascens
GCTGGGATCCTCCCTGCCAGGACAGCTCTTTTGGGATCCTCCCTGCCAAGACAGCTCTTTTGGGATCCTCCCTGCCAGGACAGCTCTTTTGGGATCCTCCCTGCCAGGACAGCCCTGCTGGGATCCTCCCTGCCAGGACAGCTCTTTTGGGATCCTCCCTGCCAGGACAGCCCTTTTGGGACTCTCCCTGCCAGGACAGCTCTTTTGGGATCCTCCCTGCCAGGACAGCTCTTTTGGGACTCTCCCTGCCAGGACAGCCCTGCTGGGATCCTCCCTGCCAGGACAGCTCTTTTGGGATCCACCCTGCCAGGACAGCTCTTTTGGCACCTCTGTGTCATCACCACATTGCTTCAGAGAGGACTGCCCTGGTGGCATTTGAGAGAAGCTGTTGAAGAGCAGCTTCAGCAAATGTGGTTTAAGATGTTATTTTCAGAGAGCAAGGAAAGCACGGGGCGATGCTCATCTGGCAGCCCAAAGCATTAGCAGGAGTTCTGGCAGTAGATCCCAGAGATGATGAAAATTAAAATGTCCTTGAAAGCATAATCAGAACTGTGGCTGGCACAGACGCTGTTGCAACACCCAGACAGCTCTGAAGAGGGGGATCTTCTGGAAAAGTGCAGCTCCATGGCATGACAAAGCCCAGCTCATGTTTTCAGCCCCCTGGTATGAAATTGTGTTTGCTTCTCCGGGCTTGCTGCTCATGCAGAAGCCCCTGGGGAGGGTGAGATGGAGAGGACACCAAAGAGCCTCTCATGTTGGCCCAGGGGCTGCTCTGCTGCTGCCTGGGAGCTGTGGAATCAGCAAGGCTGGGGCCTGAGCTCACAGAGGAGATGGCACAAAGTGGAAGGGGACAAGATGCCAGCAAGGGTCTCACTGCAGAGCGTGGATGTGACATCAGCCCCGGCTGCAGGGCTCCTGCCCACAGGAATCAGCAGCTGAAAGGATCCACTGCAGTAGCCCCAGTGTTCTCTAATAGCGAGGAAATACTTCAGGAGTCAACAGATACTTGACATTTTTAATGGTGCAGGAAGGTTCTACTGTTTTACATTTTGTTCTGGATGCCAAGGGCCTGATTTATTTTCCCCTATTAATTCCAAGAAAAGCAGGACTAACCCAGCAACATTGGCTGGTCTGGTCAGGAAGGTGCTTCTCTGTGCCACCAAAAATGCTCAAAGGGAGACAAAAGCAAAGCTACAGTTTTGGGTGTAAAACAAAATTTAAAACTGGCGAGGACAGTAAACAGCAATTGGTATTGCTAATGAGTGCCTTTATAAGCTTTTTAAACATAGCTATAATATATTTAAAATCTGACTGTAAAGAAAAAAAAATCTGGAGCGGGCTAAGAATGTCAGAACAGATGTTGTTCCTCCTCCCTTCAGAGAAGTTTTGCCAACCATTTTGAAATGAGATTTTGCTGATCTCAGTGTAATTCTATGAAAAACTCCAGGTGAATTGAAACAACCTTTTCCCCTGGAAGCTGTTCCAACAGCTGAGCTCCCTGAAGGGGCATCTGTGGCTTTGGAGCCTGGCCATAGGCAGAGGGGCAGAGGGGCAGCACTCCTCTGCTCACAGCACCTGGCCAGTCCTAACAGGAACATTTTTCTCAGACCCACCTTTGACAACCTTGGCTTTGGGTTTTTTGGTTGGTTTTTTTGGTTGGGTTTTTTTCCCCCCTGGCTTCCTGCCCTCAAACACAATTTTCATGCACAGGATCGGTGGAAGGGACAGATCCTTCTCCTGGTTGCATTACGAGCAGAGGAACTCTGTCCATGCCTGGGGAACGAGATCATTATACCAAGCCTGGTCTCCAGCAGCCCTGCAGGGATCATTTGCTGTGCTATGTCTTCTTCCTCCTCCACACAACCCCTCAGCTCCTTCCCACCCCCTTCTGGGACTGGATTCCCATGGAAAGAAGCAAAAGAGTCAACTCAGCCCCACCAGTGCCAGCAAGGAGGGTCTCAAAGAGCAAGAACCCATCAGAATAAAGCTTTGCAGCCTTTGGCTTGCAAGGGAGGGGAAGAGGAGTAAGGATTCACTTAACACAGAGAATTTAGCTCCAGACTGGAGACTCAGTTTGATTCCACCTTCACCCTGCCAGCACAGGGTACAGGGAAGCTGCCCACAAACTGATGACAGAGGGGATGGATGGCACTGGCTGCATCCTTCCAAGGCAGATTATCTATCCTCCTTCCCAGGAGAGCTTTCTGCTGGAGGCCTGGAGCTGGTGCAGGTGTTTTCCTCCAGCCCAGATAGATGTGGCTCAGAGAAATCCGATTTCAGTGTGCCCCGGGGTTCCTGCTGCATGGCCAAGTCCCTGACACGGGGGTCCTGTAGTCATTTCTGGTGCAGGCAGCTCGGGCAGGTCTCCTGAAAATACTTGCACGGTTTGAGTTTGAGCTGATAAAACAATCCATGGTTTTAAGCGCTCAGGACTGCCAGCAAATATAGGAAATGGGTAGGGCTTATTGGCCAGAGTATTCAGCATTTGCTACAGAGGTTTCAGCCTTTCTCCACCCAAGATACCCAGGAAGAAAAACATTGATAGCGAAGATTTAATCTTTCCCATGCTCAAAGACAATATGCTTTTAAATGCCCAGCAGTACCACCTTGGGAGGCATTTTAATGCCAATTACAGCTTTCATTCCGCAGCACTGCCCCAAACACCCCCCCGCTTTCCCCAGCACAAACCCTGACGCAATAAACCCGAACCAGAAGGGCCAGCCCTGAAATTTCCACTTCTCCAGCGAGACCGGCCCCGATTGTGCTCCCAGGCTCTCTTGTGATGTTAAGGGGCGATAGATAAAAATAACTCGGACTCCATTGTTCTGCTATTTATACACTGGGAAGTCAACAGCACAAAGGCGAGCAGCCCCCGGGCTGTGCGGGGGTTGATGACCCCGCTCCGCCCGCTTGTCCTCGGGGGGAGCACCGCGGGGCAGAGGAAATCAGCCTGTTGGGAGATAAAAAATAAAGCTTTTGAAAAGCCCAAAGGGCAGCTCAGCCTGCAGCTCGCAGGGTAAAGAGACCCATCGGGCCCATTGTGTTGGCGGTGCCAGGCAAGCCCATGACAAAGGCCGGGGGCAGCCCGGGGTGGGGGCTGCGGTGGAGGTGAGGGGCTCCGGAACAAGGCGGCGATGAATGGGAAAAAATCTCCCTCCAAAGAAACAGATGGGGCTGAATACAGATGCAAAGCGACCCTCATGGCAAGGCCATCAAAGAAAACCAGTCCGTCCAGACCTAAAGTCGGGAAGATAATAGGGCTTTTCAGGGACGTAAAAACGGAATTTCCTCCTCGTCCTGCGTTAGCCGCGGGAAACAAAACTCCTCTGGCAAATCTAGCTTCGGGAAATGCCCTCGATGCTCTAAACAACAGTTTTACGTGGTCGTTTTGGTAGGGAAACCCAATGGTTCCCGTGGGTTTAGCGAGGCAAAAGGGACGGGCATGGGGGCAAACGAGTTCAGCAAAACAGCCCCGCAGAATGCGGACAGTGCCCAGAGAGACCAAGCGACCAGCCAGGTACATCTCTGGGGACAACGCATCACCAAAGTGAGAATTAGGCAGCAAAATTCATTTTCAGAGATAGAAAATATGTTCAGCTAAAACAAACACCGTTCAGAATGAAGGGATGAGCTCAGCTCATTTACTTTTAAATTCTCCATTAACTACTGTGCGCTAATTATCTCCCTTTCTGCGTTTGGGCTTTTGGGTTTTTTTCCACACTGGAAATTTTTGTTCATTTTAAAGCCAAATAAATGCCCAGAAAAACGTGCCACTCACTACATTTATGATCAAAATAACAATTTCTTTTGATAAGTTCCTGCAGTTACAGTGGCCCAGAGAAAATATATTCAGTGAAGATCACTCACTGCTGAATACTTTCCTCACTTCTTCCCTCAAATCGGTGATGTTTTCTTTTTCCCCCTTGTACAAACAGGGTACTTTTTAATGGGGTAATTTGTACTACAAACTCCTGAAAACCTGTTTTGATTTTATTTTGCTTTTTTTGCGATTCCTAAAGCCCTAGTTTCGAAATACATGAAGATAAAAGTGCTTTGAGGATTTTATTTCTGTGTCTCCAGATTGCTCACTAGAGAGCCAAAAGTCATTCCGCGCCTCTCAATCAAGGCCCGAGCAAAATTTAGACCCTTGCAGAGATAATCAGACTTGTCAGGTTACACTATAAGGCAGGAAGACCTGGGCCAACATTTTCCTAAATGCTGTCATTACACGCTCCAAATTCTACAGACCTTTATGAAGGATTTAAATACAAACTTATCTGTAGGAGAGGAAAGTTTTACTCTATTTCTAAGCAGAGCAGAGCAGGAATAAAGGAGTGACTCGTTGCTCTAAGAAGGTACCAACCTAAAAAGGTGTGAAATTGAGTTATGTGGGCTGGGACAGATCCTCTTCTCTCCTGCAGTGTGGCTGGGCCGGTGACACTCTGTCACCCCGTTGTCACTTCACACCTCTCCATCCTACCAGTCTGCATTTGCCCACCTCACCCATCTGCTCCCTCCTGTCAGGGAGCAGGGTGGATGGCACAGACAGGGGCTCCCTGGCCCTGTTTTGTTCCTGCCATTTATTTAAGACATCTAATCTGGGATTCTTGCCCAGTGCAAACAGCCACACGAAGCCACCCTGAGCTCCCAAAAGACCGGGGTTAGGGGGAAGCATTTGAGATCTGGATGGCTGAAACATCAGGATTTCAAGGATGTGCCTGGCAGGTGCTGTTGGATCCCTGGATTTTGGCTGCCTCCACCTGCAGTCATCCCAGGAGAAAAGGGGTTTGGTTTTTTTGGACGTGCAGAGCAAATACCACCCCACTGATGGGAGCATCATGGGGTCCTGCAGCCCAGGCCACCAATGTCCCAGCTGGAGGAGCCCTGTGCTGGCCACTGGTCCTGCCCAGACAGAAATGAGGAGAGGCCTGGCTCTCATGGCAGGCCAAAGGGATCAAGGGTGAAATCAGCTGAGCTGAGGGAAATCAACCATTAGAAGCCCCAAACACGAGAAACTTCCACTCCCTGTGGGTAACCTGAAACTAGAGACCCAAAATGGTCACAAAGAGGAAGAAATAAGGGGTTTAAATCTGAAAAAATGCAAGTCTTGTCTCCCACCATCACGTGAACACCCCAATTTCGTCACTAAGCACCTCAAATTTTGACAAGTTTTTATCTTGACTTCCTGGGGACATCCTCTATAGGAATAACCAAACCAGATTAAAGAAAAGTCCTCCTTGAGGAGTTCTTAAAATGTATTTTTTTCCTATTCCCCCAGGGATCTCTTCAGCTCTGTCATGCCCCAACCATAATCCACTGTGTGTGGCCTTTGGGAAAATTATTCCCAAAACATTAATAGGCTTCTGGAAACACAATGTGCAGTATCTGAACCTTGTTGGAAATTATGTAAATTTCCCAATTAATTTTTAATTAGTTGTTTTAGTTAATTGTGGGCAGTGCCCACCTTAAGCCAGCACTAGTGAAGGTCCTTCACAGGCTCTTATTGTTACTTTGATAATTAAATCACCAAACCCTTACTTTTCTTAAAACTAACACTGACAAGCTTCAGTAAACAAAGCCAAAGTCAGCTGGAAGATTGGACACCTGAGATCTTAAATTTAAGGCACTTCAAGGACGTTGGAGTAATCAGAAGATACAGAGAAGATGAAGGCCTGGAAAGCTGGAGATTCCCCATCCGAGAAAAAGGTGATAAAAACACAAAAGAATGTGGAGCAGAGTAGCTCCACATGAAGAGTGAGAAATCAATAACTGGTAGAGGATAAAATACTAATTAATGAAGATAATTATGTAACCTAGAACAAGTGAACATTAATTTCTTTGTTTGTTAAAACTGTATAGATGAGTGAAAAAGTTTTATACCATCATCTGTGTGGAGGGCAGAGCTTTGTCAGCCACACACACCCCTCTTGGCCAAGACTAAAGCAATGCCCTACCCTCTAACACCAAAAAGACAGTTCAGGGAGTTTTATTTATCCCAATGATTTTGGAGGACTTGTGTAACAACCTCAGCCTGACATTCATCTCACCTAATCCCTGAAATCCACCATGAAAGATGAGGCTGGAGTTGGGGTTCCTGACTGGAGGGAAGAGGAGAAGTAGCTGGACAAACCATAAAGGGTTGGAAAAAGCCATCCCAAGTGCCCCCAGTACTTTTCAAAGCCCAAAATTGGTCTTTCCCCCTTATTAGGCACCCATCTGTGTCCCCCAGCTCTAATTAAGCATCTGCTCTGCAAGAAGCTAACAAGTTCTTCTGCTGGTAATCCCGACCAGCTTGGCAGCATTATTTATAACACAGCCACAGTGAGCCCCTGCTCCGGCCCAGCAGCTTCATTGTCAGAGTGAGATGTAGCTATATCATTATTTTAGCAGACATATAAAATATAATCCAATTATATGGCAGATACGTGGAATTCCCAATGATTTCAGAGCACGCTGCTTTATTCAGGAGGGGGGAAAAGATTTAAAGAGACAGGTTGTCACTGGGCATCAAAGGATTTGGGATGATATTTAGGATAACAGTTTATAGACATGGAGCAAATCCTATTATAATGCCACATGGCCATCAGGCTGTCACAGTGGCTGGTACAGTGCATGTCTGGGCAAAGATGCCAGCCAGGGCTGTGGTCACCTCAGAGGTGTGTCCTGTGTCCAGTGGGACCTGGCAGGTTTTGTGTGTAGCCTCTGTGTCACCCTGAGCTCTGTGGTGTCCTCCCTGCCCAGCTGGACCCAGGGCTGTGGAGCACCCTGAGCTTAGCAGGGGTGAATTTGGGTTTACCCTGCAATCCCTCAAGGACAGAGTGTGGAAAGAATTGAACCAGAGGAGTGAGAATGGGTATTTACCAAATCTCAGGATCTGTGACCATGGACAGCAACAGCCCTGATGTCACAGTTTGGTCCAGAGCTCTCTTTCCAAGAGGCTGAGTCAAATTCTGTGGGCAAGGAGCCTCTCTCCATGGCTTCACCCAACTTTGGTTTGGGCCTGGCAGCCACGGGAGAAGCGAAGCTGGGAACTCAGAGAAGCACTCAGAGCACAAGCACAGTTTGGGGCTTTTTTGCACATGACCCAACATCAGCACAACTCCAAGGCAAAGCACTAAAGCTAATTCCTCATCCAGATATCAGGGGGACTCCTGAATGCCAGAGGGCTGAGCTCTGGATGGCTGCACATGGCACACCCCTGTGTCAGCCCTGGCCAGAGCTGCTGGGCACTGCAAAATTCTGCCCAGCATCCACCAGAGCTGCTGTGGCTGAGCAAGGACCCCCAGCCCATGCTGCTGTGGGGAACATGAACCATCTCCACCACCTCTCTCAGCCTCCAGTCAAGCTAAGGAAAGCCATTCCTGCCTCCTTTGCTTTTTTCTCTTTGTTTGCTCTTTCCCCTCAGCAGCTCTCACAGGTTTCTCACTCTCCTGTTGACAGTGGTTCCTCCTCAGCAGCTCCCAACTCTGCTCATCATCCACCCCTCACATTTATATTTTGGGTCCCTGGTCCTCTATGGCACATGGAACCCTGCCATGGTGTCACCCATGTCCCCAGCAAGGTGAGGCACACTGAGATGCCACCCCACTGCGGTGGGCAAAGCTTAAAGGAATAATAAAAATTAATTTGCCGAACAGGGGATACCTTCCTCTGCGTGCAGTCCCTAGGGAGCTGGGGGGACTAGCAGCAGGAATACAAAAAAGTCCTGGATAGTTTATCAAACAAGAGATTCGTTAGTGTCTGAAATATCCAGCACAGCAGCCTCAAATCAAAACCCCAGCCTTGCTGCTGCCAGCTTGTAAGGAGAGTGAGGCTGTCTGCGACTTACAGGAGTGACAAGGGGTTTTATTTTTCTTTTCTTTTTTAAATACATGTTAATCCAGCTGGAGCAGTGACAGTAACACCCACAGCATCCTTCCCTGGGGAAACCCTGGCAGTATTTCCCACCTCGTAACTCAGTCTCCTGTGAGGAGATCCACAAAAGCAGACAGAACCCCCTGCCCAGGTCACACAGACCCCAAGCTCCAGAGGATTTTGGGGCCCTGCAGGGCCGTGTTGGGGGTGAGTGATGTGGTAGCAAGGAGCTGCTCCAGCAGCAGTGACAGGGACGTCCCTTCAGCTGCCAGACGGGCGCAATAAAAGGCTCATTAATGGGGATCGTTGGACCTCAATTTCAGAATGCTGGATGAAACCTCCTCGGTAAGTATCATTATTATGGTGCTCTCAATCAAGTCAAGCAGCTTTATGACAAAATCAAAAGTTGTGATCCAAGCCAGCAGAGGGATGGGGGAAGGAGCCTATTTATTTTGCTTTGGGTTCACAGCAAGGACCCGGCAGCTGCCAGGACACAAGAATGATGGTCACATCCCCCAGGCAGCTGGGGACAGCTTTAAATATCATCACAGCCCTCTGCCCTCTCAACCCCACACCTCTCCGGGTCCACAGTGGGATTATGCAGATACCATTATGCTGGTCTGTACCTCAAAAACAAGAGGGAAAAACCTCATGGAATCTTTAAGGTTGGAACAGATCTCTAAAATCATCACTCCCAGCTGTTAACTCAGCACTGATAATTCTGCCATGTCTCTAAGCACACCATCAAAACACCTTTTAAACCCCTCCAGGGATGGGGACTCCACCACTCGCCTGAGCAGCCTGTGCCAGGGCCAGGCCACCTGTTCTGTGAAGAAATCTTTTGTACTAACCAGTCTGTACCTCCCCTGGTTATTTCTTCTTACCCTGTCCCTTTCCATTGGAGAAGAGATCAACTTCCACTTGTCTACAGCCTCCTGTCAGGGAGATGTTATAGTGAGAAGATCCCTCCTAAACCTCTTTTTCTCCAGGCTGAGCTCACCCAGCTCCCTCAGCCACCCCTCAGAGGCCAAACCCAGCCAGACCCATCCAGGGACGTGAACAGCAGCATCCCAGCCACGTGCTATGATCCTCCTACAGAGCACTCCATGCTGCATTTACTCCCTAAAACTTCCAGATACCTTTTCCCATCAAAACCCTTTTCACTGATTTGCACTCCCCTGTCTCCATAACCTTCTGCCGTTTTCTTGTTCCACATGTGGCAGTTTTGCTCCACTGAACTCCACAGAGTTGAGATGCCAACAGAGAGAGCTGGTGCATGCAGCAGGAACTCCCAGTGCTCATCCCAGTGCTCATCCCAGTCCCAGCCATCATTCCTTGGCCAAAGGTCTGATCTTTCTGCTTCTCCTGGATGTGCAAGGCACCTCCAAAAGAAGGAGGAGCAGGGTGGGTGATCACCAGGCTGGTGAAGGGGGGTAACTCAGCCAGGCTGGTGCCCTGCTGGAATGGCCCCTCCTGTGGGCCACCAACACCACATGGGCCACCAGCACCCTTGGATTTGGGAAAGGCTGTCACTCCTGAGAGCCTCTCAAACCGTGGGTTTCTCAGCTCCCCTGGCAGCACATCTCAGCTGCCATCTCCACTCGAGGCAGGGAGCTGAGATGTGGAGCTGCAGAGCCGCTGCTGACTGCCAGGGAGGGAAGGAGATCAGAAGATCACTCCCTGAAGAATTAGGATCCTAATCCATCTTAAACTGCTCAGCACTGCCACGGGCCCTCCGGAGGCAGCAGCTCCTCTCATCCCATCGGCAAGGAGGAGCAGATGAGGCAGAGCAAGGCAGAGCCTGGCATGGGGTTCACAGCCACAAAACAGAGGCTGGCAAAGGAAGGATCAAGCTTCAATTAGACTTTGCCCTTCGTTATGTAGTTTGCTGTCATCTCAGCTCATTAAAAGCCAGCTGCAGGTAGGAGGAAGCATCACAGGGATTATCCAAAGCGCAGCTGTGTGAGGAGATCTGATCTCTCTCAGCAGCAGCAGGCACAAGAGCCAAAGTCTCTTCCTGCTCCTTGGAAAAGCCACCCAGTGAGGGCACAGTGATCCTGCTGCCTGTGCAGCATCACCTGGGAGCAGGAGCAGCCACAGGCTCTCCCTAAATGTGCTTCTCTTCTCTTTGAATGGCATTTATAGCACCCAGGAGATACCACAGCCCAGAGCAAGGCTTTTGAAAATTCCAGGCACAGGCACACAAGGGAAAAGTGAGTCTGACCCTGAGGCTGCCAAGGGCATTCTGGTGAGGAATGGGGATGGTGTTTCCAGGATGATCCCAGGGAAACAGGGAAGCCCTGCAGGGAATCTCTGGTGCCACAGGAGGCCACACTGGGCATCCTTGTCTGTGGACAGTGACTGTGTGGAGTTTGTGCTTCCTTCAGGGCATCGCAGCCAGATTCCAGCAGACACCACGGGCCCAGTCCCTGAGCTGGCACTGCAGAAATTTGGCACTGGGCAGGAAAGGAACATCTAGAACCCAGGCCAGAGGAGATGGCAAGGGGCAGTGCTGTGTGCCTGCTGTGTGCTCCTCTCACAGTGAGGGGCCAATTTGGAGGCTCAGAGCTGTAAAACTCTGTGATCTTTTCCTTCATTGCTTCTTCCACCCGGGAACAATCTCCTGCTGTTGGAAAGAAGTTTAAAATTTTTTGTATAACATTAGTAAAGGGGTTTTGTTCATCTTTGCCCTGGGAAAAAAAATTTAAATTCCTTTCCAGGACTTTATTTCTGCAGGTAAGGCCTGATGAACTCTACATACCTACAAGCCTGGAGTAGCCCAAAAGATAAAGGGGCATCAACAGCCACCTACGAATATCTACCCCAGAGTCTGCCTCTGGCAAGGGTTGGAGACATCTCCTCAGTTGGAAACTGACAGAAAATCAAAGAATGAAGATGTAATTAATATCAGAAGTGAAGAAATCCAGATCCAATAGGAGACCAAATGCTAAGAACTTCTTGGGACCAATGAACGCTGACCCAATTCGTTTCTATGAGTTTTGACTGTATAAAAGATCTGAAAAATCTAGTAAAAGCCACGTGTCATGGAATGATTCTCTCTGCACACCCAGGCTGTGTGTGGATGAGATTATTTCTGTGGTACATCCTGGCAGGAACAACATGCTGGCCAGATAATAGAGTAATGCCTTGACTCCCTGATTTTTAAAATGTTGTTGGAGGGTTTTTGTTTTTCCTGCAGTTTTGGTGACACTGCCACTGCAGTCTGGCTGCTCAGAGGGACCTTTCCAGCCGAGTGTAGCTGTTCCTCCTGCAGCACTGTGAGCTCAGCTCCGTGCCACAGAGCACTTTTGACTCTTCCCAACCTCTCGGCGCTGGGATGCTGCTGCAGGGTGCCAGTGGGAAAGGCACGTTCCCAAAATACACTGAAATCAAAACCACACAGTCCCTGCTGTGCAGAGAAGAGGAGGAAGGGAGTCAGTGAACAAATATTTGCCTGGCTACACTGCTTTCTAACACAGAGAGTCTGAAGAAGAAAAAGCCCAGCTTTCCAGTAAAACTCAGCCCACTGGTGCTGCCCACACTCCGAAACTGTGGCAGCTTGGTAACTTCCCAGTGTCTGGTCTCATTTTCTATTGAAGAAGCCAACAGAACAAGGGGAAGGAGGTGGTTTCAGAGCACACTAAGCCAAACTGCTGAGTAATAAATCAGCCAACTCCTCCCTTGCTGCTCCAGGACACTGAAAGTTGTGCCAGCATCTTTTTCTCTCAGCATTGTTGGTTTTACAGCCACTCCAGAAGTCCCAGGACTGTTCTCACTGTGTGTCTTGGGTCACATCTGGAGCACAGGGCAGAGGGCTACACTTGCACACCAGTCAGGATGGGCCCCGAGGTGGTGGGCACCTGCTGAGAACACATTTTCCCCTGGCTCAGAAAAGTAATTCCACCAGCAGGAGGATCCCTGAAGCCTGATCTCCCCTGCGTCATGTCTCATTGCCTGGCATTTTATCCAAGGCATTTTGTGGGTTCAGCCCCTCAGCAGGCACTAAAGAATCCAGAAGTGAGACAGATGTGAATGTTCTGACTGTGGGGAAACCTGTGAGACCATCCTGTTCCAGCAGTCACTGCACTAAGAGAAACCTTGGTCAGGAGTAGATGCTCTGGTGCCCAATAATGTGGTTGCACTTTTTGCTTGGATTTGAGATCTTTTTCCCTGGATGGGTGCTGTGATGTTTCACACTGCCAGAATCCACTCTGCAGCCCTGCTCAGTGGGGTTTTCACTGTTCAGGTCTCTCTCCTTTACCTGCTCTGCAGCCTTTATGAAATGTGTAGTTAAAATCACTGAGATCTGACTCTTTCAATCACATCCCAGTGGAGCAAAGCCCTGAGCTGGGCAGGGAATAGAGAAGGATTGACAACCACTCTGAGCTGAGCACAAGGAGTGCAATCACCTAAGCCATGCTTCTTTAGGAGCCGGTCTAAAAATAACACAGAAAAGCTGCAGAAATTGGAGCTGTAGTATTTTTTAGGGTGAAACAAGTGTAAAGTCCTGATGTGAATCCTTGCTCTTGCTCTCCTGACATGCTGACATTCCCCACCAGCCCGTACCTCTCCCAGCCATGACCACTCTGCTTTGCCAGCTGCTGGCACCAGCCAAGGAAATTCCAATGTCTGTGGCAAACTCCAGCTCAAGGAACAGTTTGTTTTCCACTGCCCAGAGCCTGCAGCTTTAAATATGGCCCCCAGTTTGAAAACAGAGCCCTTTTTTTCGTGGAAAGCCTCTTCCATCTCAACCAATTCCACTGCATCCAGGCTGTGTCACAGCGTGGTGCTTCCCACGACTTGCCCAGGTGCAAAATAAAAATGAGAAAAGGGCATTCTAAGAAGAAGGCAGCATCATTGGGCTTTTCCTTCACTTCTTTCATGTCCTAGGCAGGGAGATGGAAATGTTCCCAGATTTTGACCTGCCCCAGCTCTTAGAAACATGAGGCTGGTTACAAAAGCAGAGACTCAGTCTGCCCAGGCAGTGATGGCTGATGC
>JAWWMU010000055.1:8012824-8042030 GCA_035048155.1 Cinnycerthia olivascens
ATCCATCCATCCATCCATCCATCCATCCATCCATCCATCCATCCATCCATCCATCCATCCATCCATGCATCCATCCACCTTCTCCCCCTCATTTCACACACCTCCCTGAGCCGGTGTGGGACCCCTGGTGCTGCAGGGCTGTAAATATCAATTGTTCTAACCCCGTTAGAGCCTAATAGGCTCAGCAATATCTACTGAGGAAAGGGCCTGACCCCGCTCGTCAGCAGTCATGACATGGAACAGCTATAGCATGTTCAGGGTATGCAAAAGGCTTAAATGTACATTTAATGGTTGTCAGGCAGCAGTTCCTATTAATATAAAGACAGTCACATCCCAGGGCTATGGAAAGAGAGCTGAAAAGCACAGAAGAAAAATGAATTTATTTCAATGGATGTTCACGTGATCAAGAAACAACTCAAAGAGCTAAAGCTGCTCTGCTCTTGACATGCTGAGAGATTGAAACTTGGATAATTAGTACAAAAGTTTCCCTGCCCATGTGACTCAGATCTTCAATTATTGACATTTGAGTTCATTATCATTTATGCATTTTCTTTATTTGTGTTTTGCCCAGGAAAAAGCAGCGCAACTCAGGCAGATAATTTGTTGTTGCTTTGCATATCTGCTTTCCAGCATTAAATTTTTATATCTTCTCCATCAAAACCAACTGCACTACCAGCCCTCTCAGCACCCTAATACCATAATACAAATAACTGCAACCTCCTCCCACAAAAGATTAACCCCTCACTATGTCCATAACTCCCCCTTCCCATAAATTTAAAGTGAATAATCTGAAAATATTTACCACTGTATCTAGACTTGCACAGAAATATCCCTGATTCCATTGTGTAAAATGTAAATTTTAGGCAGAGCCAAAGCTGACATAATTTTTTACCTCTAAACTACTTTGTCTAGGAGAGGCAGTTTATCCTCTCTCCTGTCGTGGTTAGGACAGACCTTTTGTAAAGCTTTGGAATGCCCCAGTTTGTCTCTCCTTGCAGGCTGTACGATGTTACTAATCTCAAAATTGATAAATTACGAACACGAAGGCAGAGCAAAATCCTTTGCAGGGGCACAAGAAATTATTTCCATGTCACACGGAGTTTCCTTTCCCCCTCCCTTTCTTTTTTCTTTTGTGTTGTCATCTTCATTTGAACAACCTTCCCAAGACTTGAAAAGGTCAGTGCCCTCGTATTTGGGCCACAGGATTAGAGGTGACGAGCTGTGTTGAAAGACATAATTGAGCCTGGGCAGCTCGGGAGATTTCAGCCGGCCCGGGGTTGGGGCAGCCCTGGCCCTTTGAAGGATCTAAAAGGTGTTCGTGGAGGGAACAGTGCTGGAATTTCATAAAGCTGCAGGCGAGCTCAAAAGGTAATTAATAGAGACTAATTGGTCTCAAGGCCCTGGATAGTGGCTCTGTGTGCAGTTCTCAGTGCTGGCACTTTTCCTTTGTCCTGTTGAGGATCCCGCTCAGCTGCTGTGCTCGAGTGGCTGCAGGGAGAGAACAGGCAGGGACAGAGGGACAGACAGGGACGGACAGGGACAGGCAGGGACAGGCAGGGACAAAGGGACAGACTGGGACAGGCAGGGATAGAGGGACAGGTAGGGACAGGCAGGGACAGAGGGACAGGTAGGGACAGGCAGGGAACAGGCAGAGAACAGGCAGAGAACAGGCGAGGACAGAGAGACAGGCAGGGACAGGCAGGGACAGGCAGAGAACAAGCAGAGAACAGGCGGGGACAGAGAGACAGGCAGGGACAGGCAGGGACAGGCAGAGGACAGGCGGGGACAGAGAGACAGGCAGAGAGCAGGCAGGGACAGAGGGACAGGCAGGGACAGGCAGGGACAGGCAGAGAACAGGCAGGGACAGAGGGACAGGCAGGGACAGGCAGGGACAGGAACAACAGGCAGGGAGAGGAGGGACAGGCAGAGAACAGGTGGGGACAGAGAGACAGGCAGAGAACAGGCAGGGACAGAGGGATAGGCAGGGACAGGCAGGGACAGGCAGAGAACAGGCAGGGACAGAGAGACAGGCAGGGACAGGCAGGGACAGGCAGGGACAGGAGGAACAGGCAGGGAGAGGAGGGACAGGCAGAGAACAGGCAGGGACAGAGGGACAGACAGGAAGAGGCAAGGATAGGCAGGGATAAGCAGGTGCTGTCACTGCAGCCAGTGTTGGTGACAAAAGACCAGAAATCTGCATGGGTTCCTAGTGGGGAGCCTTTTCTTTCAGCCAAAACGTGATGCTGATGCAAAAAAAAAAATCCCAACCTAACTTGATCAGGAGTGTCCTGATAAAATCCCACCACCACCCTTGGGATGTGTTGCTGGCCCCAACTGGGGTTCCAGGAGGAGGTACGGCCTCTCTTTGCTTTTCACTGAGTTCAGGAATGGTTTTTTAAAGTCTGTAAGGAATAAATTTGGCTGATTTTAATGTTAAGGGCACGCTTTTGTGCCTAGAAGTGTTCAACATCAGGGTGAACAGGGCTTGGAGAAACCTGGTCCAGTGAAAGGTGTCCCTGCCCACGGCAGGTGGGGGTTGGAAGTGGATGGGCTTTAAAATCTCTTCCATCCTAAAACATTCTACGATTCCAATGCTGCAAAGAGGACATATTGCATTCCCCACACCAATATTGTCCTTTTTCCTGTATTTCTGCTGTGTTAAAGTCCATTTCTGGCAGGAGCAGACAGGGACTCTGCCCAGAGCAGCATCTCCCAGCTGGGCTCTGCAAGCTCTTAGAAGGCAACCCAAGACAAAATTGTGAAGAACAGAGATTCAAAAACCAGGCATGACTTTTCTCATGTTTGAGGAAATAAAGTGAAGGGAAACCACAACAATAAACCAGTGCTGTGATTAACCTGATATTTGTTTCAGCAGAGGAAAATCCTTGAAGCAGCACAGCTCAAGCTGGCTGACATCAGGGGTTTTTTTTGGATGGACATTAGGTGAATGAAGATGGAAAATTTAGTTTTTAAAGTCTCTGACAGCAAAGGAGTAGCTGACTTCAGTGGAAGAAGCCCACAAAAAAAGATCCATTGTTTCCTTTTACACACCACAGTCAGTGGGTATTGCTCACCAGACAAATGTGGGAAGAGGGAGAGGAAGAAAAGGAATTTTCCATGTGTGGCTGGAGCTGCCCCTTCCCTCACTCATCCCATCAGCAGAGAAGAACCTGAGACATTGAACACAGGCCATACAACTGGGTAGATTTCCCTTCATTTTTTTAATTATCCCATTCTCCACAGTGCCCAGCCCTCCCTCCTGTCTCATCACACTCTTCACTACACACTGTCTGCTTAGCAGAATAAATGCTGTGCTGCCAGCACCGAGGGGTGGAACTGCTGCTTGCTTTGCTAATGGGCTCTCCTTGCCACGCAGCAGCCACGGGGTTAAACAGATCCTGGCAGCTCCAGGAGCTGAGCCCAACAAAGATCAGGTACAGGCAGGCCAGCAAGGATGTCTCCAGCCTGGACAGCTTTCATGGCAGTGACTTTTTGGTGCCCTGAGCCACCCAAAGCAAGTCCTGGAGGTGTTTGCCCTCTGAATTCTCACCCTTGGGGCAAAAGGAGGACCACAAATCCTCCTTGGATGTCTGGCATTTCTTACCACTGAGTAAAACACTGGGTTGAACAGCTCCTGAAACCATGGCCACTGCCAGAGCTGCTGTGTGTCCCTGGCTACCTGGGGTGGGGAAGAGATCCCTCAGTGGCTGCAAAACCAGGGAGAAGCAGGGAGTTTCCTCAGATGCAGCAGCTGTGAGTGGGACACGGTGGGGTGCAGAGCAAATCTCCAACTCTGCCCTGGGGCTCTGGTGCCCGCAAGCCCTGCCCCAGTGCCTGCTCCTGCTCTGCACCCAGACTGTGGGAGAAAGAAGCCTCAGCATCCTCTGGGGGCTCACATCTGTCCAGCCTGAAAGAGGGAGGCTGTGACAGCTGGGCAAAATTAGAACACAGAATCTGTGGGGTGTTTCTGGGTTATTTCTGTAATGATGACAATGTGCCCTTCTCCACTGAGCACTCACTCCCAGTCCATTCCAGGGGCTGGGCTTTCCTACCTATACCTGTGTCTCCACATTTCCTTATAAAGCACAGATTCTTATTGTAACACTTCCATTTGATTTTATTTTTATTTTTCTATGTCTGCAACATGCCTTACATAGATTTTCAGGAAGCCAGGCTATCCTAATTTGTCTGTGGATCGATAGTTTTGGGAAGCAGTGTCTGATAGCAAGGACGCTGTCGGGGGGCTGGAGAGGGGTTGTCCTCTTCCCAGCCCTGGCACTGCCCAGCTGGGTGACCCTGGGCAGAGCTCTACCTCCCATATCAGCCTCCAAGGTAAGAGTGATAAGCTCTGTGAGTGTGGAGCAAGGCTTAATTAAAGTGGGAAAGCACTTCAAGCTCCTCAGCACAGGCAGTTTTAAATAAAACCCATGATAATCACAAGCTGGCTACAGCATGGAGGAGTCTGGAGGAGGGACAGTGACACACAGCAGGGGCAAGATGGCTTAGAGAGCTCCCTGGGACCACCCATATCCCAGCCTATCTTCACCATGGATCCATCCCCAGGTGAGACCTGAGCTCCTCATGTTGCTGGGAAAAACCTTCCTAACAGGGACTGCCCGAGCCCAGCATGCAGCTGCTTGGAAAGAAAGCACTGTGGGGGGAAAAAAAGACCTGAATGCAGCTGAAAATGTTTCCTTGTTGTTCCTGTGGTCTGTGAGTCTCTTGTCCTTTATTTTGATGATAAAAATATCCTCCTGGGGTGTGGGGCTGACAATCCTCCTGCACTGGCCCAGCCCAGTTGGTGCCCTGGTGTGATCCCCAGTGGCTGCAGGCACAGAGGGCAGGGATGCCATCCATTCCATGCCTCATGTGCCCCAGAATGAATCCTCAGGGCTGTTTTGTCCCAGGGCCCATCTCCAGCAGTGCTGTTATCCCAAGGTCCTCGATTACAGATCCATATCTGTGTTCTTCTCCTGTATCCTTAAGATAAACATGTCCTTCACTGTAGTCACCTACTCCATCATAGACTCCTATCAAATGAGCCTTGCTAGCTCGTAAATTACTGTGCAAACCATTCCAAACAATAAAGGCAATTTTACTTACTGAACCATTAAATTTACATACTTAAATTAGACTCAACCAGACGTTGAGAGGGGACGTCTTGCGGCCAGACAAACAATGAATTTAGGGAAAGAGCTGCCGTGTACTTCCCCACCTCTCACATGAAATTAATGAGGTGCTTCAATTTAATCATCATTAAAATTACATCTTTATTTAGTTACTTAGCAGAGTTTGACTCACTGCGTGGCGTGGAATGTGAGGTAATGCCTGCGACATCAACCCTTCCACAGAGGGAGCCAGGGGGGAGGCCTGTCTCCCCAAAATGCCTTTATGCCCCCTGCAGCCAGGGTAGGCATGCCTGCCATGATCCCAAACCATTCTCCAGGGCTTGTCATTAAGGTTAGACAATGAGGGAAGAGAAACAGCGAGGCAGAGTAACTTGAGGAAATCAGGATTAGTTTAGGATGGGTTTGAGGCAAACATAGCCATGTTATCCTTTAGACGACACCAACAAACAGGAAGCTCTTGCAGCATAATCAGCCTCAAAGTTCACTGCATGCAGCATGGAGAAACTCCTGAGAAAAGCAAGAGTTTGGAACAAAGGCACAGTGAAATGGAGACCAAGAGACAAGGCTCCTGCTCTCGTGTGCACTTGCAATTTGTTTTACACTTGTTCCCCCACACACAATTGACTCCTCTCAGGATGCTCCTAGGCAGTTGCAGGGGACGCTGGAGCTGAGGGCTCAGGGACAGGGTGGGCAGCACTTGGGGCAGTGACAGAGTGCTGCAGACCAAGTCTGGTTGTCACCTTTCCCTGTTTGCCTGTTTATCCTGGGGGTGCAGCCCTCAGCCCTGTGCTGTCCTGAGAGAGGTGAGAGCTCACAGCCTGTAAACCCTGCTCAGAGAGGGCTCCTACAGCCACAGGCATTCACTTTGCCACCAGAAACTCATCAAGAAGTGACAGAGATTTCTGGGGACAGCAGCAAAGCCTGTAAGGGACTGTGGGGACAAAGGAGAGATCAGACAGAGGGGACAGGCTGCCCATTTGGGAAGGTTCAGTGCCTGGGGACCTGCTGCCTCTGCAGTACTGAAGATCAGGTAAGAAAGCAGAATAAAGAGATTACAGAGCCCTGTGGGAGAGTAAAGGAAACCAGTCCTCACTGCAGTGGACATAACACATGGAGCAAGAGATGGAAGCAGGAGCCCAGTGACAAAGGTTGTTGTTCTCCCAAGGTCACTCAGGATGTCAGAGGTTTGGTGAGGTCTTCCTCAAAACCAGCAATGGGCTACAGAACACAGACCTTTGTGTTACTCCAAAATATTTTCATCCCAAAAGACTGGTTCTCTGCTCCCCACCTGGGCCATGGAGCTCAGTGATCTCAGTGAACTCGCTCTGGTTTGGTGCTGCTGAGAGTGAGCAAGATTAGACCTCACTGAGTTCCCTCTGAAGAAGTGAAACACTGGGAATGCCCATGGATACCCACAGCCCTGCATGGGTTCCATCTAAGAGTCTTTTCTTCTCTTTGACTCTTTTGATCACTCTTGCTCCAGCAACAAAGGGAGATGTGCTCCCAACAAGCCCAGACTATGGATAATGCCCACTGGGGGAATGGCAGAAATGGAATTTTTAAGGTTGCAAACACTGCCTGTGTATTCAGCTGCTTTCTGGGAACTCTGTTTTCCCTTTGATCCCTGTACAAGTCCTGCACTGGCAGATGTTATGTGCCACCCTGCACCATAGAGAGCAGTTAGAGTAGCTCAGTCCCCAAAACCACAGCTCAGGCAGGGTGTGAGTGGCTTTGTTTGGCATCCCTTTTGGATAGCATCTTCCCTCAGACAGGCAGGATAAATATCAGTTATATACAGCAGGAAGAAGCACTCGCACCTGAAAGCTTGCTGCATTAAAAAAAAAGAGAAAAAAAAAAAAAGCCCACAAAAGAGTAAACATCAAACTGCCAACTGCTTTTTACCTTCTGTAAATCAAAATACACTCTGGAAGTAAAACCTCCCAAATTACACCAGGCAAGATGAAACATTAACCCGCCAAGAGTGGGGATGGCAGTGGCAGGGATGCACAGACTGGAGCCAGGGCTACAGTTTGTCTACATTAAAAATGCAACATCAGCAGAGGTGTCTGAAAGAGTCATTTATCAACTCCTGGATTAGAGAGACATCTTAAAGTAAGTGCACCATTTATACGCACATATGCACAAATTGTCTGCTGGGGAAGGAGAGCAGAGCTGCTCTCTTTGTGCCTTGGAAAGTTCTCTCCCAGTCCTCTGGGTAAATGTAGGGCCACAATGACATTAGGCATGGAAAATAGGAACCTTGCTCATGGTAACAGGGGGTACAATTCATGTGAGCAGCCGGGATGGAAAGTAATCTAATGCTGCAATTTCAGAGAAACAATATAGAGTCGCTCACATACATCATGATTAATGGCTGGATACCATAGTGTGAAAACCATTTAAAAAATGGCATTTTTGTCACTGACAATGTTACACATATAGTAAAGGTCATACATGATAAGAGCATTATCCATATTTCTTCTGCAAACATGCTTAACCTTGTAGAGCACAATTCCCTGGAAGATTGGTGATCCATCTCCAGCTGCAAACTGCGCTCTTCAGAACCTGAGAAGGCCAATTTTACATTTATATCATTCCCATCCACACACATACAGGCGCTGTGAAGCCTGCATGAGCCTTTCCAAGCAGAAAGGGATGGAAATGTTTTACAGCAGCACCTGCTCGGGGCTCTCCACCCTTCACCTTGTCTCCTGCTGTCACCTGACACCGGAGCTGATGCTGGGCCCTTGATGAAGCCAGACTGGAAACAGTTCCCGGTAAATCCGCTCTCCAAAGTCTACTTGAGCCTCTTTGGCACCCTCTGGCCACAGGGAGGTCCCAGCAGGGCTGTCTCTGCTACCTGGCAGTGCCCAACACAGCAGGAAAGGGGCAGCTGGTGACCGGCTGTGTCTGCAGGGAAATCTCTTCCCATTCAAGGATGACCACCTGGGAGGAAATCTGAGAGGAGCCCACAGACCACACATTTATCTTTTTGAGAGCTGCATTGAAAGCACACAGATCCTGCCAAAGGCTTGGCTCAGCCCGTGGAAGAGAGTGGGATTCACCAGGTGAATCATTTCGGGTAAAACTCAGTCTAACTCAGCCCCCACACACCGTGTGGGGCCCACAGGGCTTGTCAGAATTGTTACAGCTGCAGCTTGCATTGTCTGCTAGACTCAACAAAACCCCTGAGCACCAATACCTGTGAGCCTCACTGCAACCCTGCCTTGCAGCCCTGGGACCTTGGGAGTCCTGGCTGAAATTTGGAGGAGCAACAAGCTTCACAATCCATTTAGCAGCAGGTTGTGTGACCCTCTGGAAAGTCCCCAGAAAGTGGCACTAAGCTGACCAAGTGCCATTGTCTGCTGGCTGGCACATGGCCAAGGGCAACTTTTTCGGGGTGTAGTCATGTCCCTGGAAATGTAGTCATAAAATCACAGAATCACAGAGTCACAGAACCATAAAATCATAGAATCATAGAATCACAGAGTCACAGAACCGCAGAATTATAGAATCGTAGAACCATAGAATCACAGAATTATACAATCACAGAATCATAGAATCATGGAGTCGTAGGATCACAGAATTACAGAATCGTAGATTCATATTCATAAAATGGTTTGGTTTGGAGGGGATTTTAAAGCTCATTTCTCTTGTTCCTATCCCCACCGCCATGGGCAGACAACTCCCACTAGGCCAGGTTGCTCAGTGCCCCATCCAGCCCAGCCTGAGCAATCCTACCCATGTTCATGTGAGCATTCCCTTCTGGCTCACACCTTTCCCTGTCCATCTGCCAGGTTCCTCTCCCTGCTGGTACTGAGCTCTCCCGATTAACCTCAGCTCCAGCTGCAATTCAGAGCTGTGCTCTGCGCTAACAAGATCTTAAAGGCATTGTATGAAAATTTCATTATTTCTACAGCAAATAAACCCCTGCCTGAAACAAATATTTGTGTAGTGAGGCGCAGTGTAGAGCTTGTTGCACCAGGTTAGACGCTACCTTAAAGCACCTCTGCTGTGCCTCGATGGGGCAGGGGGTGGGTACCAGGGCAGGGGCTGTGCTCACTGGTGCTGTTTCCCTTCAGCAGGGCACAAACACAGAAATGTGCCACAGCAACCCCTGGGACAGGCTGAGCAGCAACGCAGCTCAGAGCCTCTGCGCGCTGGATCTCTGCTAACAAATAGTCACGGCTATAAAAGGTGCAGGGATGCTGTTAAACATCGCTGCAGCAGGGTGAGTGCGAGTTCAGAGGCTGCAGGCAGGACCTGCCCCCATCCCCAGCTCCCTGCTCCCCAGCAAATCTGCCCCTCCTTTGGAGAGGAGAACATGATCTCACTCCAGAGGAATTTCCTCTGGGAGACACTGGAAAACTCTCTGGTGCCTTGTGACCACCTCCTGGAGCAGAGCCTTTCCCCCCAGCCGGCTGCCAGATGGGGCTGGAGCACCCCGAGGCATTCAGGGGCTGACAACATCAGTGGGAGTCACTGCCAGCCCAGGGATTTGTGCTTTGCTTGGAAAAGTGTGACCCCAGATCTCCCGACCATGTGTCCCCAGCAGCTGGCAGGGCTCAGCCCCTCACACAGCCCAGGATAGCAGGGAGGGATGGAGGGGATGGAGGGGATGGAGGGGACATTTCCACGCTGGCATTTGCAGCTTGTCAGATCAGCTTGTGCTTTCTTATGTGAACAGCACAGCAAAGACTTCCCACTGCGCCCAGGGTGGGAAAGCTTTTCCCCAGAGTAGTTTGCAAAGACTGGATGGACCAAATTATTCTTCTCATCATGAATGCCTCTCTCTGAGCCACCTTACCCATGCAGATACTCAAATGTTATTAATATGAATGAATGCATCTTGTCTCGGGGTGTCTCATGGTAGAAGCCATTTCAGAAACACTGCGAGGGTGGAGGGAAGGAGAGAATACAATCGAACAGCCCTGGCTGCATTTGTCCTATTCCTCAGAAGACAATTTCTCTCTCCCAAGAGCACCAGAGACTAGAGGCACTCACAGATTACACATCATTCAGTCTTCTGCTTTGCAGAATTAGCTTTCTTAGCAAGGAAACAAAGGATTTGCTGTATTGGATCAGTCTACCGACATTGCTGCTGCTGCATCCGAGCTCTGGTACTTAAGGAACACGGCAGCTCTCCCTCCTCTGGCTGTGCTGGCCAAGTCCCTGCCTGGGGAGCTGCATGCACAGTCAGAGATTGCTTCCAGATCGCCACAAAAATTCGTCTGATGCTCAGTAGCAGGTAGTTTAGCTTCTCTGCTAATTTTGTCATCTTACAGACCCACAAATGGCCAACATTATTTAGTCCTTTTAAAAACTCAGCCAGAACGTTTATCTCAATAAGTGCCTTCGGCACTGCCCTCCATAAAGCCGACTGCATACCACATAAAAGGAGGGGTTTCTTTTTACTCCTTCAGAATTTACTGGCCTGCATGGTTTACTTTACAGCTGTTAATACAATGAAAGCTTTTGTAAGGAGAGGATGGTGCTGGAGGGAGTGGGGCAGCAGCTCGCAGAGGAGAAAGATAACAGTCTGTGGCTAATGCAGGGCTCCACATGCCCGGCCCGACGGGAGGACCATAACTCACAACACATTTAATGGCACAGGCGAGGAGAGGGACTGCCGAGCATTCCCCAGAGGGTCGCACGCAGCCATTCCCACCAGCTCTGGCAGCAGGTGATGGAGCGGGGAGGCTTCTCCGGGGCTGCACCCGGCCGGGAAGGCAGCAGCAGCTTTTAATCCTTCCCCTCTTATGCAAAAGGAGGGATGGAGGGGGCTCCTGCCTGCAGAGCCTGCAGCTCCCCGCGGAGCCAAGGAGAAGAGCTCACAGCCAAGGAGAAATATTGAAGGTGATGCAGAGCGTTGTGTCTGCAAACACGGGCTGAGCAATGGGAAATGCCAGTGTCTGACACGCCGGCAACAGCCTCTTTTCGACTGACCTTTAACTCCTCCAGGCCCAAACCAGAGCGCACCAGGCACGCCGCTGTGTTTTACAGAGCCTCGGATCAAACACGCAGCCCAAGGCATGGAGGAGAGGTTTCTTTGGGGATGAGCACACGTGGGCTGTGCAGCAGCAGCTTCGCCTCGTCTCATCCTGGAAACCTGAGAAACCTCCCTTCTCCTCCACAGACCTGCTCCAGGGGCTCCCTGTCTGCAGCACTTGGAGTAAGGGAAGGAAACCTTCCCAGCAGCTGCACACAGACGGGAAAACTCGGTGTTTCCGAAAGGCACAGATCCAGATTCTACAGCAAAATCAGCGCCCTGGCTCTGCGGGAGTGCTGCCCATCCCTGTGCAAAAGGCAGGTCCGTTGTTTGGAACTGGGCGAGAGCCCGTGTGCCCACACAACACCGAACCACACAACTCCACATGGGCAGCAACAACTCCACAGGGACACACGGGAGGATGTGCAGGGAAAACTCCGGAGCCCCTGGAGTGCCCTGTGCTCGGGTGTGTGGTGACACACACACAGTGAGAGCCTGCCCGGAGCCCCACGTGTATTTTCCAGCAGCTCCATCCTCCCCACAAACCCAGAGTTAACTGCTGAGAGTGCTCTCTGCCATCTTTTGTGAGCCGGGAACCAGGAACTGCATAAATCATTATTCTTGCTAATTACCAGGAAACATCAAACAAGACAAGCATTTTACTCCTCATCACTGAATTTTGTTATGCTAATTAGAGTTGTATAAGCTGTTGCTATTAAACCTGGAGAGTCAGAAAAACATTTGCATTAATACCCACAAAGCTGCATCAAAACCTAGTTATTAGTATTTCAATGAGGTTCAGGTTACAGGGAAGCTGCTGCCATTTCAGGGGCTGGTTTGTTGTTTTTAAATCCTGCTGTGAGAGAAAATATAAATAAATGCAGGGTGAGGCCTCACGCAGACAATATTTCTTTTATACGGGGAATTAAAAAAATAAGGCAGCTTTGATCAGGAGGAGATATAGAAGCGAGGGGGAGAGAGGGAAGGCAGAGCAGTGCAGAGATTTTGGTGCACTGCACGTGGGGCTGCCCAGCCAGGGGCTGCACCCACTGTGGATGCCAGGCTGGGAAGTGCTTTTTTGGATTTCTGGGTTGCTGCTGCTCCCAGGCACTTTGCTTGATCTGGGGGTTTGGGTTTGACTCTCTGGAAGGCAGCAGGAAGAGGAGCTGAGCTGGCTCCTGCCTGCCTCCATGGAAGTCACCTGAGTTTGCCTTCACCTTGTGCATCCCACTGACACTGAGAGGATTGGGGGACAGGATTTCTGGGTACCGCAGTGCACACACCAAGCCACGTGTCTAAACCTTGTGGGGAACCAACTCTGTAACAGGAATTGGCAATTCCTTCTTTTTAGTGCCAATCACAGCAGCCGAGTGTTTCATCTGAAGATCTCACAGTGCTTCAGAAAGGCAAATTATTCCCCCATGTGCCCCTTTAATACAACAATTATCACCATTTGATGCATCAAATACATCTGAAAAAAATTAGGGGAGTCCAAACAAGCAACCTGTGAGCAAGGGAAGGGTATTTTAACCCCTGAGGCCCGAGTGCTGGAGTTTCATTTTGGTGAGCTGCTCACAAAGGCACACTCACATTGATGATTTCCATCATGTGGGGGTGCTCATATTGAGCTCACACAATGTTGCACAAACCTTGTCCTGCCCTGGGAAGCTGTGACAGGTTCATACACAACAGAGGGAACCCATGGGGGGAAGGAGCTGGGGTGTAATCCAGGTTGGGAGTGTCCTTATCCCCGAAAATGCCGTGGTTGTTGGAGCTGGGTGAGAGGCACTGTCCTTCTCTCCACACACTCAGAGTGGGCTCCATCCATTTGCAGGTTCCCCAGCCCCTTGGCTCAAACCACGCCACTCCCTTTGCCTGGCATTTATTCCTCAGCAAGGAGCAGACCCTATTGACAGCTTAAAGAACACATCTGAGCTGTCTCTGCGACCCCAGTGCTGTTCTATTGATGGGGAGGACAAGTAATCTGTTGTTAGGGTCCATTTGTCAGATTGCTGGAGAGGGAGAGCCATTCACTCTTTCACTGTATATTTCTATCACAGAAATAAAAAAAAAAAAAAAAAATTAAGGAAAGAAAAGTCTGTGTTGCCTTTTGCCTTGCTGGTGGGAAGCTCGGGTGAATTGAGCAGTGCTGTGCCTCGCTGCTGATGGATTGTGGTGGCAGTGCCCGCACTCCATCATTTTGCTGGTGTGGAGGAAGGTGGATGCTCAGCACAGGCCATCCAGCACATCCCTGTGATGGCTCTGAGCTGTGGGGTGCTCCTGGTGGGGTTCCCAGCCCAGGACCTCGTCCTATCCCCCAGCACAGACCCCACCACTCGCTCGCTGTGCACCCTCAGCATCCTTCCCAACCTCGGGGAGCATCAGGTGCTTCTCTCCAGCCTCATTTCCTGCTGCATCCAGGGAAATATCCCACTGCTCTCTGGCCTCCCAGAGGGGATGTTAAGGCCTCATTCCCTCAGTCTCTGCCAGGATCAGTGTTAGGAGAAGAGTCAAACACAAGGCAGGTGCCAGCATCCCCCAGTCCCACTGTAACACTGCATCTCCCCTAATCACAGGCAGATTAAAAAAAAAATCCACATCAGCCATGCTGAGGAAAGGAGAACTCTAAGAAGGATGAGGAAAATGAAGACACTGTGAAATGCAATAGATGTCAACTTCTACTTATTTTTTAATTTCATCTCTTACAAGCTTTTTGGAAGCTAACATGATTAAGTTCTTCACACAATTTATTAGCATCTTGTTGGAAATCCAGCAGTATATTACACTGTCTGAGTAATCCAATTAGTAAAATGTATTTATTTAACTAGAATATTAGCTGCACACAATCCCAAATGAAGTAAAATCCCTGATCCTGGGGTTCCTCTCACTTCTTGGAATTCATTTGCCAGCTACAGGAAGGCTTACTCTAATGAAATAAATATCAGCCCAATGCTTTTGGAATAATACAAGAACACCAATCTTGTTGCTCAGCTAACAGCTGCCTTTTTTTTTCTGCAGCAGATACTAATGGCACACAGATTTCACAGCATCATAAAGGTTTTTCTGGCTCTTCCACATTCCTCTCACCCCAAATCCAAGAAGTCCCCAAAGCCCACCATGGCTTCTCATTTTTTACAACTACCAAATCATTCCCCAAATTAAGATCACACTTTTATTTTTTTTTCCATTCAGCAACCCACGTGCAAAAGTGAGCCTCGTACCTCTTTACCCTGATTTGAAAGAGCTTTGAGATAAAACCACTGTAGGAAGCAAGGGCTCTCCAGCACCTTTTTCCCTCCTAATGAAGGAGCTGAGTGACAGCCCCCGAGGCAGGAGGTCTGAGGTGCCTCAGCAGCATCCTTGCCATGCTCATGTGCTGGCCTGACCCTGTGCTGAGCTGCAGGGACTGTTCTGGGGGTGCAGACACATGCGTGACAGTTTGGGGGGGTATTTCAGTGATTACTCCAATTTTTTAAACTCCCTCCCCTCTCCTGCTTTAATTTGGTCACTGCCTTGGATGGTCCCAGCTCCTGACAACACAGCACCCCCACCCAGAGCCCCTGGCCACAGCCTGGCTCTCAGCACTGGGGTGGCTGTCCCAGCCTGTGGCATCTCCTGGAGGGCACCTGAGCGGTGCCAGGCAGCTGCCAGCAGGAGAAGGGGCAGGGATCAGCCCAGGGGACTGCCTGCTGTTGATCAATGGTATTTTTCCAGAGCTGCTACTCCAGCTTATCTTCGTTAATTGGCTTAATTTGTTATTTTCCCCAGTGAGCAACAGTGGGACGTGCAGTCAGGAGTAGAAGACTGGGGTGGTGCAGTGACCCCGGTGCTGGGGCAGTTTTGGGCACTTTCCCTGGCTTTGGGTTTGGGCTTGAGGGGAGCTGCAGGCAGAGTTGGGGAGCTGCAGATACCTTCATCTCCTCCCACCCAGACAGAGAGCGGAAATAAAAACCTCGGGGTAGTGCAGCATCCCTGGATGTGCATCCCAGGCACCCCAAATCTGGGATTTGGGGAGTCAGTGCACACCAGATGCCAGCAGGAAAAGGCACAGAGGGGATGGATCTGCTTTGCTTGCTCATAAACCCTTTTTCTCACACCTCATGGAACCTGACCATGTTCTCCATCTCCAGCAGCACCAGTGAGAACTCTGAAAGCCACAGTGGCAGAGCTGGATGGAGAAGGAAGGGACTAATGGCCAGAGTTAATAATAGACATAATTTGCAATGTGCCTCCAAAAAAACGAACGTCCTGAGGCAAAGGAGCTAATTTTGTGTTTCCTTTCAGATCCTGCCTGAGTGCAGGGAAGAGGAGGAGGGGAAGTGTCTGACACTCACCCCGGCTCAGAGTGCCTGTGATGCTCATTCACATGCAGAGAATTTGAGAGAGATCCTCCCATTAATGCAAACAGGAATTACCCGTGTAATCTTGGGATTAGCGGAGCCCAAGGAATTATTTACATTTCCTAAATGAGGGAAACTGTATCAAGTGGGAGAGGCAGAGAGGGGAGCTGAGGAGTGGGAGAGCGACTCTCTCCCTGTGTCTGCAGGAACCTGCATCTTTGCTGTCTTGAGAACGGGTTCACCCAGGGCTGCACCAAATATTTGGTGTGTTTGGACAAAAGCTGCTGCTGAGGTGCAAAGCAGACAGACTGGCTTGGGCTCATGGCCAGGGAGGAAGGCATCAAACTCCAGACTCAAATCCGTGCCTGCAGATCTTTCCTACATCACCGGGTGCTGCTCTTCGTTCTCCACCAATGACTACAGCAGCAATAGGAATAATTAAAGCCATTTTTAAACTTTTTTTTTTTTTTAAATTTCTCCTGCAGAGCCTCTCACAACCACCCAAGTCCTCCTTGGCAGTGCCTGGTGTGAGTGCTGGGTGGGGACACAGACCTGCTCCCTCCTGGGCCACACAGAGCATCCCTGTCACTGACAGCACCACCACACTCTGAAACAGGGCTCCAGTCACCCAGAGCATTCCCCACATGGTGCTTTTCACTCTTCCCTCCTCAAAAGCCACATTGAGAGGCAGCAGAACCCTCAGAGCCCCATCTTCTCCCAAATCCTATAACACCCACCGTAATCACAGCAACAACAACAGTTGCAATAACCCTCCATCCCTCACGCACCAGACAAGGAGTCAGACTCCATTTCCAAACTAAGACATCTCGTGTGCTATTCTCCCTCCCCTCCAGACTAATAGCTGACAATGTATGCCTTCCACATTAATGATAAGGGTTCAAGGGGAAAGAGACTGCTCTCCTGTTTCGCTGACATTACACTCTCCTATGTACCCACCAACATACCCTAAGGCAACAGAACTCGTAATAGGTTCCTCTAACTGCCTCCTGCATCAAATTTGACACCGGGTGCTTTCTTCTCCTTTCCCATCGCTCACCTTATAACTCTGTCATCATCATTGATTTTGACTTAAGGAGAGGAAAAAAAAAAACCCCACCACCCAAGCCTCTCCCCCTGCTCGAGCAGCACCAGGGTGGTGAAGCACAGCTGCTGCAGGGACCTGGGGCAGGCAAGAGGGAGCCGAGGGAGCTGTTTCTGCTTTTGCCGAGTCTCAGTTGTGGAGGGACTGAGGCAGCACGCCGGGAGCATTTGCTGCACCCAGCAGAAGGAGTCTGCAGCCCCAGGACACCCCTGCTGGCTCTGGGGATGCTTCCCAGCTTGCAGGCAGCACTACTCAGGTGCTCAGAGGCTTCTTGCTCTGGGCCCGTGATTGCTCCGAGATCAGGATTTGTTAATCTTTTTAAGCAGAACTCCTTTTTCCTTCTGTCTTTCTTCCACAGAAAAGACAGCTGGAGTTATCTCTACCTCTGGACTGCGTCACTCCCTACACTGAGCCATCCTCTGTGACCTCCCCAAATTCTCTGCATCCCCACCTGCAGCAGAGGTGAAGCTGGGCTCAGCAAGTCCTTGGGGAAGGGGTGAGTGCTGGATTCACCACGGAGGGACGAAGGTCCCTTCCCGGTGGCAGCCCCAGGATGGTGATGGGTGAATCCCATGGGGCAACAGTTTCAGTTCTGTCTAGTTATCAGATGACCAAGGCTCTGAGGAGAGGACCAGACTCCCATGCCAGCACCGGACACTTCCCAGCACAACCCTGCCAGGAGAGACCTTGGGCCAACTTCCAGCACTTTTCTTTTGCAGCTGCATCCCAAGATCTGCCTTGCAGGTGCTGTAACAGAGTTGGAAGGGGAAGGAACCTGTCAAAATTCCCCAGCATGGGGCAATCCTTCTTCCTGCAGCCCAGGCAGACCCTTCCTGAGCGATGAGGGCGAGCAGCCGGCTCCTCTGTCTGCTTTCCTCACAGATCCACAGCAGTGAATCCCCAGAGTGCGGCTGACCCGCAGCTGGTGTTTTCTTTGATTTATGTCAGAGCCTATTTATGTCCTCTGCTTAAAACAATCCAGTTCATGTCAGCAGTAAATGAAACTGTGTACCATCCAGCAGCTGTTTGGCTGCTACCTGAAATGAGTTTCACTCCAGTTCTTATCATGAAGAAATCCTTTTAATCATCAAAACTGCCACGGCTGCCTTGGAGCTGCTGATGGTGTGGTGATTTTAACAGGGGAAGGCACATCGCAAGCCAGGGCCATGGAAAGAGCTCTGGAATTGGAGGTGATTTTCTCTTCCAGGGTTGCAGTCACTTTGGGCACAGTGACAGGTTTAAATAAGGGTTTTTTTCTGCAGAGACCAGTTTGGTGTGAGCCTGGACACCAGCAGGGTTTATCTGGGGCAATAAGGGCCACACTGGGCTCAGAGATGGCCTCTGGGGCTCTCACCAGTGGTCCAAGCAGGTTCCTGAGTTTGAAAACACCAGTGGGTAACTAAGATTTGCTTATTTTGAAGATCCTGTTACTCATATGGCCAATAGGGCAAACAAGGACCAGTTCAGGAAAAATCCAGATGAGATGAGCTCTGAATCCGTGCTGCAGCCACTGCACCCTGACAAGCCTCCTAACGAAGGACTTAACTAACGAGGCTGCTGGCAGAGAGCCGGGATGCTGCACGAGAAGCAAGGAATATCTGCCCAAAGCTATTCTGAATTCATTAAGGAGGATGGCAAGAGCTCTGCATTTGGGGACACAGCGTGAGGCCACATAACCTGCTCGTCCCACCGAAAACTGACGATCACAGCTTGACTAGCGAGGAGCAGGCGCCTGCCACGCGCTGCTTGCAAACAAGCTGCAGACCAAAAGCAATTGGAAGGAATTATTTGGGAAATAATTGTAAATAATGAATGAATGACTGGAGAAAACTGCAGGCTGTTTACAGATAACTCGCCCGCAGAAAAGAGCTGAATTTGCCGAGTGGATGATTCACTATTGATTATTTCCCTGGCTCTAGCTGTAACCTTATAAAGCATTAATTAAGACAAGTCTTCACAGTTCAGCATATTCTAATCTGCTGCAGGTCTTGAGAGCTCAGCAGTGCCCTCCTGGAAGGAAACCTGGAGGTTCACACCCTGCCTGGGTGGGGAGGAGGTGGGGGGACCCTGAGCAGAGCCCAGTTCCGTACCAAACCTAGCCACACTCCCAAAAACTGCTGTAAATATTGCAGCAGGCTGTGGGTTTGGACTGGGGAGAGCCTGGGCACGGCAGGGGAAGGCTGGATCCTACCTGGCTGCAGGATTTCAAACAGGACAGCTGCTCTTTGGGATAAACCCTTTAAAGGCATCCAAGGTAATCTGGCTAACCCACTGAAGCTGCCCTCACATGACCTGTTGCCAAATCTGCCCCGATAGCAACCCTTAAACATGCCCCAAAGTGACACTCTGTACGTGACCCTTGTGCCACCCAGCTCTCCAAGGGGTCTGCACTGCTCCCCCAGCCTCAGACAGACATTGGGGGTGCCCAGGAGTACAGAACTCCTGGAGTTATGGGTGGCATGGGGCAGTTTTTGGAGAAATTCTCTGCTCCCAGGGTTTGGGAGTTCACAGCAGGACTGTGATCAAGTGTCAGAATATTTGCCAGGAGGATGCTGTGGCAACTCCAGAGATGAGCAGCTTGTTACAGTGTGCTGGGCCCTGGCTACTGTTTATTAAACATATTTCTGAGGTTTGCTTATCAGCTGCACCTATCCCTGGATGTGCTGAGTAGTGGCAGGCCCATGGAAATGCAAACACCCCGGCAGGGCCTGGCACCCCTGGGCTGACACGAGCACAGCTCCAGCCCCTGCTGAACCATCCTCCAGCTAATGAGGCACAGGGCTGTGTCCGGGCAATGCACAGACATGAAAATCCAGCAGAGCAACCTAATCCAGCACAGCAAGGCTTCTGATCCTGACCCCAGAGCAGTGAGGGATGCTGAGCCAAAGGGGAGAGCTGTGGCTCCCCAGCTGTGCTCCCCAAGGTGGATCTGCAGCCTCTTTTCCTTGGCAGAGCCACTGGATGCCCTCCCCATCCCATCATTCCAGGACTGCTGGCCCAGCTCTGGGCAAGCAGGAACGTGCCTGCTTTCCCCACATCCTGAAGAAATGAGGATGTGATAACTTGGCACCTAACTGAAGTTAAAATACTCTGCCTTTCAAGGAGCTGATTAACTCAGCATTGCCCAAAGCATGTTTGCATCATTTCTGGGTGTCTTGGAACACAGGGAGAGCATATTAGAATTTCCATTAAGCAAGCCCAGTATTTGACTGATTTTTGTTCTCCTAAGTTTGCTTCAGAAAGAAAAGCTCAGGCAATAAAGTTTTAATTGACAATGAAATCCAGAAAACCAATGACTCTGATCTTTCTATCACACTCCCATGTCCACTGTGAACTACCACAGGCTTTCCCAAGAGTTCTCAGTTCCCTGGGAATGGTTTGCCAGTAGAGCCACCAGACCCTTTCTGGCCACCCAGCACTCTTTGGGGTGGTGCTCACTCAGCATCACATCACAGCCAAGCCATGACCAGCTACATGGGCCACACACAGCCTTAATTTCTCCAAATTTATGCTCAAAAATTAATAGGAAGATTCCAGTAAAAGCCCCCTTTTCCCCCCCATCAGATGCAATCAGCCACAAGCTGTGTCTCACAGGGCTGAGCTTCGAGGTAAAGTTACACTTGACCACTAACCAAGGGAAGATAGCAGGAGAGGAATTAAAAGTTCAAGCAAAATAGAGCATAATCATAATAGTTCGATTTTAGCAGCATGACTAGGTTCCTAATGATTTCAGTGCTTTACAGACTGTTTTAGGCATGTAATGAAAATTATTTCATATCATCAACTTGGCAAGAAAACCTTGTCAAGATTGCAAATATCTGAAATACCAATTTGAAGGACACACAGCGCAACATCTGGTTTCTCCTAATTCAGGTGTTCAAGGTGATCACATTCAAGCAGATAATAATACATCACTCACACTGTGAGTGCATTGCCTTTTACACACACTGACATGAAATGGAGCATCTCCCCCTGCCCAGTAAATCCTTTAACAGCATCCTAAAAATGGAAGAAAATAAACTTGAGGCTGCAAACTGCTGTGCCAGCCCTCATGCCATGTGTGATGGCAGCAGTGGGGCTGCCTGTGGCTCTGCTCTGGCTTTGGCTGAACCACAACCAAGCCAGGCCAGCCCATTCCCTCCCAGGCAGTTCTTGCACTGCTCAGCATCAAACACACAAGCAAATGTTTCTCATGGATATCATCCGAAGGAAAATCCCTACCTGCTCCAGGCTCCTTCAAGGGCTGCTTCCCAGGAGGGGCTTAGCTGATGGTTTGTCCTTTGCTGGAAGACATGAAAAACAAAGAATAAGTGCTTTCCAAACTGCAGTTGAGTTAGAAAGGACAAAATGCTCTTATATGTGGAGAAAAGATGAATTTCGTGTTTAATTCAATTACTCTCTCATTCATTTAATTTTCTCCTTTCACTCATCGCACACACTTAAAAACTTGCAAAGTTCTCTCCACCCAGTTTATTTTATTTTGCCAGTCATCAAAATCTTCTCTCTCCATGAGCAAATGTATTGCTAATTAGGACAGAAGAACAGATTAAGTTCAAATGAGTAGGTCTCCTTGTTGATGTTGTTGCTTTCCCTGCCTCTCTACAACCCCAAAATCAATGCAAATCTTTTGGGGAATTCAAGCAAATTCTCGTTAACATGTATAAAACGTGCCCCTGAAAACAAAAAAATCTGAGTCAGAAATTCACCATGCTGAGAAATGTGCCAGTGGTCAGTTGGTCAGTACAACCAACCTGCTGCCCAAAGGAGATATCCAGACCTAAACCCCACCATGAAACAAATATCTTGGCACAGGAGAGAGCTTTTTGCACCAGATGGACCCCCTGGTCTCTTGGTAAATCCAGTTCTTAGGCTTTGCCACAAAGAAGCTTTAAATTAATTAGCAGATTTTTTTTTTTTTTTAAGAGTTCTGCATACAAGGAGTTTGTGGGAAAGGACATTCATCAGGAGCTTTTCAGTGCTCACAGGCCAGGATGAGGATTTGTAGTTTGCAAGACAGTTACTTTCAAAACTGGCAATTTCAACGTTAAAGGCTTGCAGATGGAAACACTTCCAGCTTTCCCAGAAGGACAGTCAGGAAGGGGGAGGTTTCCTGATTTTCTAAAGGTGACCATTTTAACCAAAAATCATCTCTCTCCTTAGGTATTCCAATGAGAAAATCATCACAACCTCCAGCTACTGAGAGCAGACCCAGGACAACTCCTGAGACAGTTCTGGAACAGCACCTGCCACAGCTGCTCCAAAAACATGGGGAGATGGTGAAAAATCTGCCTAGATAAGCAAATTACTCAAAAAAAACCAAAAAACCCTCTTCAAACACTTGCTCCCATATAGATTCATTTCTTGGCCTCGACAGAACGATTCTCAAAGGCAAAGTGTTGGTGAGGCTTTGCTTGGAGTGGGGTTTTGAAGCTCTGGTTTTCAGGAACTGCACTTTTGCCCCCCTAAAATAACCCCACAAGAGGCTCACGCAGGTGATGGAAATCCTGCCAGCACAGCTCACCTTCCAGAGCCCTCACCCCAACCTCATCAGGGGCCAGTCAGAACCACCACCAACCCACTGCCTTAATTCACACCAGTTCTGTAATCAATGTTTCACAGTTCACATTGATTTGCTAATAATTTCGAAAAAAAGATGCAGATTTGGGAGGACACATCCACCAGTTCAAATTGTTCATCTACTCCCTAGGGCAAGAGAAGACCCATCTCTGCTGGAAGTGAAGCACCACAATACTGTTTAAAGTTCTTTATTGCCTCAGCCCTGTGCTGCCTCCCAGGAGCTCACAGCGCCTGCCAGCACCTGGAAGAGGAGGAAATGCACGAAAAAAAAGTGGATGAACAAATACTGTGCAATGCATGGGGCACTCCTTGGTCTCCTTCAGCATTCCCACAAGAAGGAAACCTGGTTCTGTCAGGCTGCAGTGTTTTCCCAGGAAGAAAAGAACCAGTTTGTGCTGCATTAGCAACACCATCCCTGACTTCTTTAGCCTTTAGTAACTCCTACAAGTATTAATTTACAAGCCCCTGGTGACCAAACCCAAACTAAACAAGCTTTTCCTTGTCACAAACCCACCCTGCACATACACAACAATCAGCAAAACCCCTGATTTTGCTAGGAAGCACTCTAAACTCAGTCTTGCCTTTATTATGTGCTTTTTCCACTTTGATATTTCTGGGGAGATTTCCTCTGGAAGGAGGCTCTTGTCAGGGTTTTGCTGATGGTGTTTGGGATCAGCTCTGAGCTGCACCGTGTTTAAGGCTCTGTCAGTCTGCCCGCTCAGCCATGCTCTCCCCTGTCTAGCTGCTCATGCAGCACCAAAATTTAAGGAGAGCTAACCTAGTTAGAATTTGAAATGCTGTTTGAGGACTCAAGGAACTGGAAATGCAGGAAAAGCTTAGCAAAAAGGGACACAACTTGTAAAAGGAAAAATTATCTGAGATTGGTGGATTGCAGACCTCTCCCTGCTCCAGGTTTGGTCTGAGATGGCAGAGAAATCTAAATTTTATCCTTTAAAATACTACAAAGGAAAACCATGCCTTTACAGGACTTGAGGCTGCACCAATATTTGGAAAGACGTAAAAGATGGGTTCCCAAAGCAGAAATCATTCCCCATTCCTGCCAAGACCCCTAGAAAAAATATTGGGAATACCCGTGGCAGCCTGCAGTACCCATATTACTCCACTGACCCAGCTTTTAATCTCAATGCTCTATTCTATCCTAACAAAGGATTTCCTGTACAATTATCTGAGGATAGGAGAGATGGGGTTATTTGCTCTAAGGAAAGCATAAAGAAGATATTATTACCAGGCTAGACTACATCCAGCTCTAACTGTTCAAGTATTAAATCCATTTTTCACCATCAGGAGTGTTATCCAACAACATGAGAAACACGAGCAGGAGAAAATATTCTCAAGTGAAGGAATTGATGGCCAAAGCCTCAAAGTTTGGTAAAATGCTTTTCCACTTCATGTCCTACAAGCTGTCAGCACTAGGATGGAAAACCACAGAGCAGTAATTGCAAAGGACACTTCTTCTTTCTTACACTGTCTCTGTCTGTAAGGCAAGAGGATGGCAAGTTAATTAATTATCTCCAGCATCAGTTTACTTGAAGATCTTTCTTTCCAGCAGCGCATCAAAGGAGACTGATAGAAGCCTTGATTAGAGGGATAATGAAGGAAATCTCTAATAGATTATATCATTTCTTGCCCATCTGCAGCCATTCGCTGCTTCACAGGGCTGGGATTCACGTCTGGAAAATATCACAAGCATGTAAATCCACCTCCGATGCAAAATTTATGGAAAAATTCCAATAATTGCATGTTTACCATATTTCTGTCAAAGGTCAGGGAAGAAAGATATCAGATCATCTGACTCGCTATAGGGCAGAGATTTTCCATGTGTCCTGTTAAGGTCTCTGACTCTGTGAGGATAAATCCATATTTTGAAGTCACATCAGACATGAAGAAGGAAAATTTATTAGATAATAGAGAGCAGGAGGAGAGCAGAGAAGCAGGAGGAGAACACACCCTGATGTGTGGGTACGTTGGGCAGTTTGATGTCCACCTTGTTACCTCTGTCCAGAAGCCTTTTCCTAACCATGACCATTAGCAGGGGTCATAGGTGAAGGGTTTTATCTGGCTTTTTTCCTCTTTCTGATCTTGCAACACCACATCTCCCCCAGTCCTTGCTCCAGACCTCCAGAGCCTTTGGGGGAGCAGAGCTGCTTCCCACTGCAGAGAAGGAAACTTCAGTCCTGCTGAGTCCCAGCTCTCCATCCCTGTCACACCAGTGCCCCCCAGTTTGCCTCTGCTTTTGCAGTCCCTGGGGGATCCCGATGCCATTTCCCTCTTCCCCAGGCTGTGCACACACTGTCAAATCCAACAGCGAGGGGAAATGAAGTGT
This sequence comes from Cinnycerthia olivascens, assembly GCA_035048155.1. Taxonomy (NCBI): domain Eukaryota; kingdom Metazoa; phylum Chordata; class Aves; order Passeriformes; family Certhiidae; genus Cinnycerthia; species Cinnycerthia olivascens. The sequence continues at coordinate 8,037,306 of JAWWMU010000055.1, forward strand.
CAGGCTCTGATACACCGACGAACCGGGCTGATCCCTATCTCACACTGATAAACCCCAAGCCATTCCCAACGAGTCCCAGTGGCACGTTTAAGCAATCCATTTCTTTTCAGATGAGGCTGAAGATTCTCCCTGGGTGCTGTTTCAAGCTTAATAAATTGCTGGTGGCAGCAGTGGCTCTGACCTTTGGATGCTCAGGCGCCCCAGCACCTGAGGGGTGGACACAGCACTGTGCTAACAGAGGGATTGATTCCAGCAAAGAGCCACAGAGAAGGACCAAGCCACCCATCAGAGCCATCCTGCCCTCTCACACCAGCACCCTGCTCTTGTCCTGGCCAACAGGTGTCAGGGAGAGATGCTCCAGCCCCTGCCCTGAGCCTCTCCTGTCCCCCACAGCCAAAGGCCAGAGTAAATGCCACACAAGTGAGCAGAAGCAACAGCAGAGGGGGACCAGAAAGTGTTTTATGGGGTTAAACATCCCAGGCTGAAGTAAAGCAATTTCCTTAGGTCTCCTGCCATTTCCTTGTGGGGGCTTATCATCTCCAGCTGGGACAATATAAAGGCCCATTTAATCGAGATCCATTTAACACTGAATCACACTAACAAGATTACTTAGCCAGGGCTAATTCTGCATTTGCTGAAGTGCAGTATCCAGGGTGAGTAATCTCTGTGTGCTGGTGGCAGGTTCAGAGACAGGTTAGCCACTGGCTTAGCATCCCAGACAAAACATGGAAAGCACATGGGAGACCATGACAATGAAATTGCAGCCCCTTTAGCCCACTGGGCTCTTTCCTTTCCCCTGCTCAGTGTGATCAGTGTGGAGAGGGTTCACTCATTACCCCATAGGATCCTAAAAGGGGAATTATTTTCTTTGTCCTCGCAAGCAGCTGAACAGGCAATACAGCAAAATCCTCTTCAGTCATTATCTGTTAAGTGCATGGCATCCTTTTGTGAGTTAAATGACACAGTATTTCTTGCATGGGACTGAATTCAAAAGGTTTTGCTTTCCATCAGGAGATAACTCAAGATTTGAGTGCTAATTGAATACATTTATATGCACACAAGTGATAGGCATTCATACAATTTTTTAAAGTAGATTCTCACCATTCAGTCATTTAAAAATATAGCACTAAGGGCTCTATTATTTATGATTATTAAATCACAAATCTGAGTAGCAAAATACTTCACTCGGGGAAAATGTGAAGAGGCTGTTTCAGAGGAAAAATCTCCTTTCCAGAACTCACAGAACATCATCGCAGGAGAATGCTGATAACCAACACTGTTTTACAGCTAAGGCTCTCCAAGTGACTCACTCAGGTAAATGGATTAATCCTAATCACCCCTTCAAATGTTCCCAAACCCTCCAAATGGCCAGAGCTGAAGCTGACGTGTTCTGGGGAGCAATTCACTTTTTTGTACACACTGGACTACGCCATCAGTGCAGGGTTTGGGACATCCCCAGCCATTCCCTCCTGGCTTTCAGAAGATGGGTCCTGTCACTTCATGGGGGATTCATCTCACCTGGTGTCAGAGGTCTGTAAGACAAGTGTCTGTACCGGAGTGAGTCTCTTAAATGTGTAAGTGGAGAGAAATTGCAGTGATTTGTCTGACCTATTTTAGGCAACCACCTCCAGATGAGAGCAATTGCCTGCTGGAGGTGCCCATTTCTCTCCATTGATGGTAAATGAGATCTGAGTGCTCAGTGCAGATGCCAAGACCTGGGTGCCATCAGGTGAGATGGATCCTATCCACAGTAATTGCAGCTTTTCAAAAGAAGAGGCACTTTTTTTGGGTTTTTTTTTCTTCTTTTTTATTTTTTTTTTCTTTTTCCCCCTGAGGAGTTTATTTTAACCATTTGAGGAATCTTCCAAGTTTTCATTACTGTCCTTGATGTCTTTTGGGCCTTTCTCCCCCTTTGGGCAGGCAGCTGTGGCAGCTGGGCTGTTAGAGGTGCTGGTGAGAGAGGCCTGGATCTTTCCTTCCACAGAACACAGCAGGGCTCGTGGTTTTATTTTGCAACCCAGCCAAGAACAACTTTTGTTCAGGGCTCAGCCTGTCAGAAATGGTTCTCCATAGAGAAGCTCTTCTGTGGTGTGAAGGACAAAAGCTCAGGCAGGGCAGAAGGACAGCACTAGAGATGACAAGGTGACCTCCAAAGGTCCCTTCCAACCCTGTGAAATAACCCTGGTTGTTTCATAATTCTGTGAAAAAGGAAAGGCCCTCCAGGGCAATATCTTTCCCCCAGGTATGGAGATCTCCATGCTCAGGGTGCTGCTGGGGACTTGCTTTGCCCCTGCAAACATCCAGCCCCACAGCACTGCTGGGCAGGCACCTCCAGGAAGTTTCAAAATATGAATAAAGTGATCTACAGAGCTGGGGGCCTTTAGAGTACAGCAGGAGTTGGGCAAAAGTCTTCAGTATCATCATTTATATTCAGATTTCTGGGTTCACTTGAATCCAGCCCACCTCCTGTTCTCAAGAAGTGGCTCAGGAAACTGAGCACTCCCTGACAGGGGCTCCCAGCCCCAGCTGAGCACACGCCTGCAAGTGCGTGGTGCTCCTTCATGTGCCCCACAGCCACCAGTTCCAGGAGGAGATGAAATCCTTACATCAAAATTGGATTCTGGCCAGGTGCTGAGGTCACTGGTGAGACTGGGGTTCTGCTGAGAATTTTTATTCTGTTTTTTATTGCAGTCTAGAGCTCAGACCAGACATTTTCTCCCCTTCTTTCCTCCCTGCCATTGCACTCAGGTACTAAACCATGCCTCTGCACATGGGAAATGGGGTTTGGTGGTCAGCTCTACACAGGGAATTCATGAATTTGACACCCACCACCTCTGTGCCTGGGAAATGCCCAAACAGATTTTGAAGTCTCAAAAGTGAAGCAGGCAGGCATGAGGAGAAACCTGAGTGTCTGAGGTTTGTTCCCTTGAAAAACAAAGAGCTCATTCAAAACATTCAGCTGCCCTCATGACTTCATCCCCAACATCTGAAAGCAGAACAATCTTAAAATCTACCTCAAAAATATGTTCAAGTCACACTGAAAATTCAAGGGACTTTCTCTAAAAAGTGTTCAAGTTTTCTCCAGCTGTAAGGAACCAAAACACATCCCACTCATATTCCTTCAGGAATCAGTCCTCTAGCCAAGGGGTTGGATTATGCAGACAGCCCTGTGCCTTGGACACTTTGGAAGGAGCTGAGAATCCTGAATTCGATTTCCAAGCAAGAATTTCAAGGCATTTTCCAATTTTAATGGTGCCCAAAACAATTACAAACATGGTAAAGGCACAGAGTCGCATGGCAAAATTTGAACCCAAAGTTTTCTTTTCTCAAGTTACCTTTTCTGAACCACTCAGAAATAATCTGCTGGCTGCAGGTTGCTCCATTACTTGTCTTGTTTTGACACCATGCCATTATCTCTAATTGCTGGGGTTTGAAAGGTTTCAAGTCCTGCCTGCATGGGTTCCAAGCAGGTACCAGGTGTGACAACCACCCCTCGATGTCACACCTGCTGCTTGGGCAGCAGTGCCTGACCACGGAGGCAAAGTGTCTTTCTCCCAGCAATAGGACCAAGCAGGCTCCATGGGAATCATTATTAACTTGCCTTTAATTATCAACTAATTTCCTCCTGCACAGCCAGTAATTTCAAGCCCTGTGGAAAGCGCAAGGAAACAATAACAAGGCAAAAGGAGCGTAAACAAACAGACAAAACGCAGAGATTCAGAGGAGAGCGGGGTATTTAAATACTGCAAACACAACAATCCGAGAAATTTTCCTCCAGAAAAAAAAAGAGCAGAAACCCTTTTTTTCCCCCCTGTTACTTCCCAGCTAAATATTTCATTTTTAAAGCCATCCAATTTCGCTCAGTTACAGGGAATACCTTGTGGGTGTTTCTAATAGGAGCTGCTTGCACCTGAAATATGCAGAGGTTACCACCTCTCCGTAATAAGCTGGTGCTGTGGGTTGTTCAGCGGCTCCAGCGCTGCTCAAACCGTACTTAGCAGCTGACAGGCAGCAAGGAGAGCTGCAGGAGTGTGAAGCCTTGTTAGTGGCAAGGTTTTCCCAGCTGAGGCTCAGCCCGGCGCTGATTGGCAATTCCGAGCACGGAGCTTGTCCCGGTGGAGCCTCCATATGTTTCTTTCCCCTGGAGGAGCGATGAATGTCAATTCACCCCTTGGGGTGTGTCAGGTGAAAACCCTCCTGAGGGTGAAACGAGAAGTGACAGCAGCCAGCCACAGGTGCCCCGACCAACTTCCACCCACCTTGGCTTTGCCAAGGCTCGGGGAGAGGCTGGAGCTGTGTCTGATGTGTATTGGAGTTATGTCCAATATCACCAGGAGGTTGTCCCTGAGCTGCTGGCCCTCGCTGTTTGCCTGTCTGGCAGCTCCGTGGTGTTTTCACCCCAGTGGTACCTCAGGCTTGCTGGATGTTGCAGCTAAGGGGTTGGAGACGAGTCCATGCATGCAGGAACTCAGGTTTGCTTTTGATGGAGAGGTTCCAAGGCGACAGCGAGGGAAAGGAGTTGGTTCTGATGGAGGGTTTGGACTCAGAGTTTTATTCCTGGCCCAAAGGCCTGTGAATCCAGCAACTGCTCCACCAGAACTCCCACAGCATGGCTGCTGGTTCTTTTAACCAGGGGAGAGGGGAGGGAAGGAACACAGGTGACACCAACCAGGTACAGGGGGAAGTTCTGTGGGACAGAGGACACTTGGATGGCCCAGTGTCTTT
>JAWWMU010000055.1:8057819-8089314 GCA_035048155.1 Cinnycerthia olivascens
CCGCGCCGCCGCCGTCCGGCAGCGATAGAGATGTCGCCGGCAAGGCGAAGCATTTCAGAGCGCCTTGCTGGGAGGAGTCCCTGACCCACTCGGTAATTACTCATGCTAACAGCTCAACTAACATGCAAATTCCTCCGCTGACTGACAGGTAAACAGTGAGCTGGCCCGCCCGGCTTTGGCGGGGAGCGGAGGGGGCAGAGTAACATAGATGTAAAAGCTTGTGTCAAATTCCACATCTAACGTGGCTTCAAAGTGCGACATGATTCATTAGCCTTATTTCATGCCTAGGATAACAAAGTTGTGGTTGCTGTGTTAATTGGGAAGGGAGGAGAGGGAGGGAGTCGCTGGCACAGCAGCTCCGGGGCCACCCCTGTCACAGGGATGCTGGGCACCGTGACTGGCACCTGAGTGGGCGTTTCTCTGGCTTTGAAGGAAAGCGACCGCTCTTATCTCCTGCCAGATTCGAGCAGCCTGCTGGAGAGGCTGGAAGATGCTCCAGGGGCTGTTTCTCCTCCGGCATCCTCCACCCCTCCCAGCAGCCTCGCTCACTGCAGCTCCCGGCAGCAGAGAACGCTGCTTGAAAGCAGCAAAAAAAGCAGGCAGGTTTTGAGCACAAAAATCTTAAACTCTTGTCATGCCGGTTCTTGCAGTTCTCTTTATCCCTCCCTGTGTCCATCAGCTCTCCCTTCCCTCTCTCTTTTAACACCCCGGACACTGTGGCCAATCCCAGGCTCACAAAACAAGCCCAGTTCTGGGTTGGATGCAGAGGCGGAGGCAGCACTGGGGCTTATGGCAGAGGAGGTGAAAGGGAGGAAATTGCAAACTTGAATTCAAGTTGTGCTTTAAAGTGATCTAACACAGCCACTAAGCCCAACAGCTCTCTCATTTCCTGCTCCTCGAAGAGTTTCTGCCCTGAGGTTTGTTGATGCTGGCTCCTGTCCAAGAACCTGAAGAAATTGTACAAATCCTCCTGTGCCACGGTGCAGCACAGCCTCCAAAGGCTAACAGGGGTGGGAAAGAGTCAGGTGAGAGCACTTCCAACAGCACCCTTAAAATGTGGGGAGAGCCCAGATCAGGACAGGACCTCACACACAAATCCCAGCAGTGGTGCCTGGCTGCCCAGCACCAGCTCAGGTCTGTGGAGGAGGAGGATTTTATTCTTGCTGACATTGTGCAGGGGCTGGAGACAGCACAGGCCGGGTGCTGTGGATCTCAGTGACCACAGTGACAGAGTCAAAGGCTGCTGTCGCCCTCGAGCCTTCCCCAACCTTCCCACCCACATGGTGAGCTCAGTCCTCATCAGAGGAGAGAAAACGAGGGGCTTGCTCAGGGCTGCACAGCTCAGTGCCCCATTTCCCAGCCCTGAGACCCCGAGCTAACAAACTGCAACTTAAAGACGACTTAAAGGAGAAAATATCCAACAGCAGGAGAACCCTAAAGCAATCCCAAACTTCAGCTGCTGCCTGCAGAGCAAAGGGAGCAGCAGCTGGTGGGATGGAGCCAGGCAGGGGTTGAGCATTCCCACTCCATGGGGCTCTCCAGAGGGGCTGGTGGGCTCAGGGGCTGCATGGCACTGTCACAACCACCAGCCTCATCTACCATCCCTGGAGGGATTTAAAAGATATGTGATGTGGCACCTGGGGACATGAGTCAGTGAAGGGCTTGGCAGTGCCAGGTTTTGGGGCTTTATGGGGCTTTTCCAGCCTGAACTGTGACTCCATGCCCTGCCAGCCTGGTGCCAGAAACCCCTGCCACTGGACTGGGTCATCCCTCCCCACATCCCTCTCCCTGTGTGTTTATTTCTTTCGAGTGGCTGTCAAAAACCTCTGTCATAAGCAGGAATTCGAGGGGGGGGTGGAGAGAGGAGGGGTGAGCTGCCCTGCTCTCGAGGCTCCTTGCCACAGCCATCGTCTTAATTTTCCTTTTATTTATTTATTTATTTATTTATTTCGGTGCAAACCTCCGGTGTCAGCGCTCTGCGCAGAGCCTGCTTACAGCTCCAAAAAGCACCTCTATTATTCTCAGGCCATTTGGTAGCAGTTGCCATGGAGATCAAAAGCAAAATGGCATGCAAATCAACACGGCCCCGCGCTCGATAACAACGGGAAAAGGGCAGCCGGTTAAAAAAAAAACCCACTTGAAATGCTTCAACCTGCATTGCTGGCTGTGATTAGATCTAGAAGGCAAGAAAAAATATCCTAATGGGTTGCACCAAAGGACTGGAAAACACAACTCAGCAGTGGCCTGTGTGGGGTGTCAGCGTGAACCCCCCACGCACGCACAGGCCCCGTGTCCGCACACATTAAAGCTGAGAAAATACTTTGTGGTGAGAAATTTACGCAATTATTTGCCTCTCTCCCCTTTTCCTCCCGTGCCATCCGTGCACAGCCGCCAGATTCCAGGTGTTTATCAGGAATCTGTGGCACCACTGGGTTGTAGCCGAGTCCCTCTCCAGGGATGGGAGACACAAGCTGCAGTTCTGAGCCTTGCTCAGAGTGCTGGGGGAGGAGGAGTTCCCTTTGCCTGTCCACTTCTGCCCAGCTGAAAAATTTCCTCCTGCCAGCAATTCCCCACTGCTCAGAAGCCTGTGGAGGACAAGCTCCAGGCAGGCCGGGCCCATGCACCAAATGTTAAAATCTAGCACCACCCGCCTGTTTGATTCACAACTTCTACACCGAGGTGTTGCAAGCAATGAGAGGAATGGAGGGGTGTGAATGAAAGCCTCCAGAAAGCAGATTTTTGGGTATCCTGGGGCTGGGTACCTTCTGATGAGGGCTGTGCACCAGCAGCCCCTCCATCCAGGGTCACACAGGACCCTGCCATGTGCAGGGGGAGGATGCTCATTTAACAAGCAGCTCCTGAGTATTTTGTTTTCTCCTAATTGTTATGGGCAAACTCGTGCCTTCACACAAATCAGCCCTGCTTTGAAGACAGAATTACTCATTTTTCACAGGCCTGCCCACAGCATTACAACTACGCTACTTAGTGCTTCAGAAATGTGAATGAATTTATTATCGGCCACAACAGGCAGCATTCACTCCACAGCCCTTATTTGTACAGACACAGAACAAAGACTGGGGAGAGAAAAGCATCAGGGACTTGGGGTGAGGATATTTGGGTTTTTTCCCAGGTAGGTAGCAGCATTACACAGCAGTGCATTTGCCCAGGGGACATGTCCTGCCAGCTTCATCTGCAAGCCAAGAGCCCAGCAACCCAAGCCAAAAAAAAGGAACACATAATTGAGTGCCCATCAGTGGAGAGTTTGGCCAAGGGACTTCAAATATGTCATGTAAAATTTGATTTTCCAAAGGCTCAAACTTAGAGCAGCCAGTGCTTTTCCACAATGTGTCATGTAAATTCTGATTTTTTTCAAAGGCTCAAACTTTGAGCAGCCAGTGCTTTTCCACAAAAGTCAGCTCCTGCCATGTTCCAGGAAACTTTTCTAAAATATTTTGGGTGTGTTTATGCCCAAGGACCTCAAAGACTGCTGGATGTGACTGAGCTCCAGCAAAGCAGCTTGCAAAGGAGAGGCTGATTCCTCCTATTCAGCTGCAAGATTTGTTTTCTGGAAGAAAACGGTGCAAAGGAGAGGGGAGGATTATGGTCACATGAGATCCTAGGAGAGACTGGAAGCAAAACAAGAGGAGAGGAGGTGCCCTTAGGTCAAGGAAGAATTCCCACGTCCAAGGGCCCACGGGTGCTTGTTGTTCAAGGGGGACACACAGCCACCCATTTCCTGCGAGTTACCTAAACTTTGCCAAGTGCCATAAATTCCTGCTCTGTTTTAACAAGCTCTTTATCAAACCCACATGCTCTGCTGGCCTATGGAAACTATCCTGGGACAAGTCAAACATGCAAAAGTTGCTGCCTTGCTGGCTGTTTGATTGCTTTTTTTTTAAATTTTTCTTTTTTTTTTTTTTAAGCCAGACTCACTCCTAGCAGGATTCAGGCCCAGGCTGTTTCAAATTCTCCTTCCATCCTGCCTTTGGGCCATTAATTTTCAGGTTGCTAAAGCTTTTACAGCAAGGTGTGAGCTTGTCCTAAACAGCACATTTGGGACAATTCAGAACTGAGTGTTTCTAATGCAAAAATCCCATCTCTTCACCTTACACGAGCCAGAGAACTTCTCTGTGCAGTGTTGAAAACAAATTATTTCGTGGAATCACAGAAAGTTTTAGTGAGAAGGGCACTTCAGGATCATCTCATTCCAACCTCCCTGCAGGGACACTTTCCATTGGCCCAGGTTACTCCAAGCCCTGTCCAACCTGGCCTTGAACGCTTCCAGGGAAAATATTTCTGGGAAAAAAATCTTTCCCCCGCAGTCATGCTTTCCTCCCCTCTGCAGCTCCCCAGCGCCACGAAGCTCTGCTGCTTCCCAGATCCATCTTGTGCCTCCTTGTACCACCCATCCCACCTCCTCAAGGGCATTCCAAAACCCAGGCCAAGCCTCCCCTTGCCACTGCCTGTGCATTACAGAAGGAGCTAATTGGGAATCATCTCCTTGGCCTCTCCTGAAGTAGTGGTAGTGTGAGGAACATCCACCTTGCTAATTACATTTATTCACAGAAATCAAAAAAAGGAGAGGGAAACAGTTGAGTAAAGGTCACATTAATAACACAGGCTGTGGATGTGTATTTTTCATTAGGAACACATTTGGCTGAAGGGGACGGTTCATTTTTGGAGTGACAGAGTCTCTCTGGGAAGCCATCAATACTGTTGGACAAATTTAGCTATTTTTCTTGTCACAGCTTGCTGCCTGCTGGAAATCTTCTTCCTTACTAAGAAATGTCAATACCACTGCAGGCACTCAAGCCAAGGCCACTGCATGGCCAAGGTACCACAGAAGAGGCATTTTTGCATCCAGTGGGAACTCCCACAACATCCCATACCTCAGCCATCCCAGGGCTGTTGCAGCTCCAGGAAGAGCCTTCTGTGGATAAAACTGTCACTTTTCTGGATCACTGCCATCAAAATAATCACCTGAGGATCATCCCTCAAGGTGTCAGGTCCACTGGAATATTTTTATTTTGTTGTCACCTTTGGGATCACCCAGCCCTGTAAGCCAGAGAGCCTCAGGTGAACTGAAGGGTTACAAAAGGTCACAGCAGCTCCATTTTCCTAGGCACAAAATGGCAATGAGATGAGATTTAGGAACCTGTTTATTGGGTTTGGAGTGCTGATGATACCACTATAGCCAGTCCTGCAACACCCCTAACAAAATCCCTTGTGCCACGCACTGAGTTTTCCCACACATCTCAAACTTGCGGCTTCCTCAACATCTTCTTTTTCCAATTATTCCCATTTTTTCCCAAACCACCTTCTCTTCAAGCCCTCAGTGCACTGCCCCTTAAGCCCAGTTCAAAGGTGGGTGACCCTGCAGTGGTGGGGAGGTGCCAAAACACAACGAGAGGTGCCAGAAACCTTCTGGGGGCTGCTTAACCTGTGACAGCTCTGTCACAGCTGTCTGAGCAACCCACTCTCCAATTAAATTAATATACTCAGATCCCTCCTATCCACCAGAAAGGGCAGAGCAAATCCACGTGAGAGAGAGCGAGGAGTCTTACAAGTCTCCTACATGTCACATGGTGGAAGAACAAAGGAACAGGAAGGAAATATCTGGGGGAAAATGGTGAAATCCATTACTGATTACCACGAGGTATCGGGGGGCTCGTTTAGACCTTGGCCTGCTGCTCTGCAAGGAGGAAGGTACACCCAACAGTGGGTACACGGTGTGGCTTCCTGCAAGGAGCTTTTAGGAACTGCTCTGCAGTTATTCTGGAGAAGACACAGCTAAAATTCCATCATGGACCCTCCTGGCCCTGCTGGGGCCTGGGTGTGCATGGAGCTGAGCTTGGGTGATGTGGGTATGGAACCAGCCCTCAGGATTTAAAGCTGCTCCTGGAGCCCCCCAGAAGGAGGATTTTAGGGAGAAACTGGCCCCTAGAGTGAAATATTTCTGAGTGGAGGAGCAGCTGATGTGACTAAACCCTGTGCCTTCCTCAGCTAAGTCAGTCAATCAAAAAACAACAAAAAACCCCCAGCTGAACAACAACGAAAATAAGGAAACAAACCAACCAAAACACTTTAAAAAATTAAAAAGGGAATATTTTTACTGTCCTTATGCATCCAGCCATGTGTTGAGCTTGGTGGAGCTCATAGCCCCTGACACACAAAGAAACCACAGAGGCAGCTCCTCTGGCTGTGGGGATGCTTTGGGTCCCATCACACCTGGGTTTGGCACAGGCTGGTGATATTCCTGCTGTCCCCCACTGAAGGAAGCATCATCCTCCTGGAGAAGCCACCAAGAGACTCTGTCTGGGGACACCTGGTGCCACTCATCCCCGGGGTGGACAAATAAGAGCTGAACAAACATGATCTGCCTGCAGAGAAAGGCTGAACGAGCTGGGTCTGGTCTGCAAAAGGCTGAGAGGGGATGGGATAATCCAGGCTCTGTAATGAAGCCAGCAGGCAATTGTTTCTCGTGTCCTTAGGGGCGTCACAATGTCATCAGCTTAATTTGCAGGAAGGACTTAAAGGAATTAAAATATATATACAGTACAGATTTGCACCTATGTATTAAATATATATATATATATATATATATACACTTAGTGCCTTTTCACCTGTATATATTAACTGTATAATTAATAAACAAAAAGTACCTTAATACCTCAGGATGAATAATAGATACATTTAATAAATGTATAATTAATGCATCTTCATATGCACACACACGTACACATAAAGGGAAGCCCTTTCTGTCTGATGGCTCTTATGAAGTCCCAGAAGCTGCTGGGCAGGGAGAACTGTGGGATTCTCTGCTTTGAAGGTTTTTAAGAGCAGGTGGGACAAGAACATCTCAGCAGTGCCCCCTCTGAGGGCTGAGAGCATCTCTGGAGGACAATTCTGCTCATGCAAATTGCAGAGCTCTGCCCCATCCCAATCTGCCCCATCCCAGACCCTTTTTCTTCCATTTTAAATTTTTTTCTTATAAAGAAAATAACCCAAACCTCAACAAACGTCAGCAAAGGGTGGCAGTGCCAAATGCCATCTGCAGCCAGGTCATCAGGGCTGGACTGGGCAGGGAAAGGCTGTGTGTGGTGGACAGGAAAAACACCTGCCTGGGGAAAAATGAGGAGAGGAACTGACCCAGGGAGGGCTGAGATCACAGCACAGAGAAAAGGTTTTCCTGCAGAGGGCCTTTTGTCAAGGGCATGCAGTGATAGGACAAGGGGTGAAGGATTCACACTGACAGGTGGGAGGTTTAGTGGGATTTTGGGAAGGAATTATTCCCTGTGAGGGTGGGGAGGGCGTGGAATGGATTTTCCAGAGAAGATGTGGCTGCCCCTGGATCTCTGTAAGTGTCCAAGGCTGGGTTGGACAGGGCTTGGAGCAGCCTGGGGTCGTGGAAAGAGTGAAATCAGATGATCTATAAGGATCCTTCCAACCCAAATTATCTATGATTCTTTGATCTACTGTTATAGAGCAGCATTGGACATATTCCCTTCCCCAGGCTTCTCTGCAGGGTGAGGAGGACGAAATGGAGATGCTGGGGAGAAACAAGATTTCATTCCTCCAAGGCAGGACCAAATCCAGCCACAGGACAGGGGAGCAGCTGGTGACAGAGGCACCAACAGGGAAGGGATCACCAGCAACCACCAAACCAAAGCAGAGGATGCTTTGTGGGCAGGAGTGGGACCAGGAATGGGCTGGGGAGTGAGGAAAATGCTGCCCTGGACTGGGATGACCCTGAAATCCCAGTAAGGGCAGAGAGAAGTGGGAGGCAGCAGCTCTCTGCTATAGGGAGTCATCCTCAGGGTGAAACCAACCTGCCTCCTCTCCTGAGCCACAGGCAAAGGACCTAATAAAGACTGTCAGCAGCTGATGAGTGACTAAAATAGAGAACAAGATACTGTAAATAATGGCAGAACAAACACTTCCACACAGGGCAGCAGGCAGGGAGAAAATTTCAATAAAATATCTCCAACCTATTGGCAAACTGAACAGAAATGAATTAAGGGGATGGCTAAAGCATGGGGCTCACATATAACAGCAGAAAGTCCCCTATTTATCAGGAGATGTGACCGATTTGCTGCATGAAGCAGGGACATCTGTCAACTCCATGAGCTGCAATTAGCTGCTACTCTGCTACCCAAAAGGGGTCACTGAAAACCACAGGTTCTCCCTTCCTAACAGAGAAACTCCTGGGCTCTGCATTTCCATTTAGAGCAATTGCAAGTTTGGGCTTCAACATGATTGAATGATCTGGAGGAGTGATGGCCTTTGTGGGTGCTGTAGTTTGTCTGGTGGAATACCAATTACAGTCATTTTAGAGACATGACACAGCCCCAGCAGCTCAAGGATGCTGGGCTCTGCTCGAGGGGGCCCTGCTGGGCTTCAGGGGGTGTGCAGGACTGGGGTGAGGTTTTTTTAATTCGCCTTTCATTAATTAGTTTCATGGCTTAAAGCACCACTGTGGGAGGCTTTGTGCCCAGCTCCAGCCACAGGGCCTCCTGTCCCAGCACATCCTTAATTTCTGGGGGATGTCCTGTCATGCCAAGTCCCATCCCTGCCAGCACCGTCTGCACTTTACAACCTAAACAGTACCTGCAGCTTGATTTTCTGGTCATTTTTATTTTCTGATCATACTCTGAGGCCTTTTTTCCCCAACAGCACAGGTGGATTCTGCTCCACAATGGGCGAGCAAATCTCTGACAAATAATTCACACCACAGGTTTCACTTCTGCTCGGGAAGAGACAGAGAGCTGAAGCTTTCTCAAGCTGAGCTAAATTTTCCCCCTAATAATTTATGCAAATACTGCACAGCCTGGCAGCAGTTCACAAACTACGAGTTGCAGCGTTCTGAGCACAGGCAGGGCCCTGGGTTGTTTCCCTGCCTCACATTTGGGAGCTGAATTCCTGTGCTGGTGTTTGTGATCAGACTTTAACCCTCACGTCCTGCAGGTGTGCAGGAGGAGCTGAGGACTTCTGCTGCCTTCCTGCACAAAGTGGGTGGGGAGAATACTCAGCAAACCCTCAGAAGGACCCAAAACTAGGCCAAGGGGATCCTTCCCTGTTCTGAACTGCTAATTCATAGAACCACAGAGGGGTTTGGGTTGGAAGAGACCTCAAAGACCCCCTAGCTCCAAACTCCTGCCATGGGCAGGGACAGATCAGGTTGTTCCAACACAACCATGAATGTTTCCAGGGATGGGGCAGCCACAGCTTCTCTGGGCAGCCCATGCCAAGGTCTCAACACCCCCACAGGGAAGAACTGTTCTCTGCTCCTTCCCTTCTCACTCTTTCCTTGCCTTTTGCTCCTTGTGGCTGGACAGCAGGTTCCTGCCCTCCTACAGATGGGACTGCATCATCCACTTCTCTCCTCTCCTTTCAGGTTTCCCAAAGATCAACTTTACTCTTTACCTGCCTTCAGCAGGGATCTCTGCAGCATTAGGATGCTCCTAACTGCAGCAAGGGATGAAGTCATGAGCAGACCACAGAGGGAGGGGAAGGAGTGGGGGATAAAAAGGTCTCTTGGCTCCTGTGCTGCATCAGGTGGTGCAAACAGATGTGCTGGGGCTGCTGCAGAGCCCGTCCCCCCTCCCACTCCCATCAACTCAGCCCTTGTCTGAGACACCTCTTAAAAGCAGCTCTCGCCACAAATCTTCACTGTGCACATCAGTTATATCAAATTAATTCAATTGAATTAATAACAGTAATTAATTCATGCATATTAGCATAACACCATGCATCATAGATGGAGGCTAATAAATGCAATACTGATTTTCTTAATCGACTTCTTCAGCTGCCATGTGTCTTAGTCAAAGGGATGCTGTGGGGTCTTCCCCTCTTTTCCATACGCAGATGAGGAAAAAAAAAAACAACCAACAAACACCAAAGGTATTTCTGATTCAGACTGTACTTCTGCAACAAGAACAACAGCAATGAGCATTGCGTTTGTGCTCTCAATTCCCTGCAGCCCAGCCAGGCCATGGGCTGCACTCTGGGGCTATTTAAAGGTCACCCTGCAAGTGTAGGGCTCTGTAAGAGACACTGCCCCAAAAGCAGGGAGAGGAGCAGCAGTGGCCAACGACCACTGTAATAACCATATATCTGGATATTATTTTCTTCCCTCTCACATGGTTATTAAGAGACGATGTGGGTCTTAAAGCTAGAACCTTTTGCTCTGGGAAAATTATATGTGACACTTTACATACGGATTAGATAATTAATGTATGTCCTGATTTCTTCCACCGTAACATAAAAAGGGCGAGAGCAGTGCTATAATTCCAGATAATTAAGGAGCGATGGAGTTGCAGTGGCCTCCATGGCGGTGGGAGTGCTGCCCGCTGTCATTAGCACCAGAGAATCCCTCTCTGTTCTCCACACCTCGCTGCTGGCTCTGTCCTCCTCCCCAGGGCCACCCAGCTACGGCTCCTGCTGTCCCTGACCGCGGCCACCAAACCCAGCCCCGTCCCTCTCCTGCCATCTGAAGGTGCTAGGAGGAGGCAGGACCCCGAACACACAGGAGCCAAAATGCAGAACAACAGAGCTCAGAGAAGAGCCCATCCCATGGAGTGTGAGCAGCTCCTTGCAGCTGGGCACACGGGGTTTGGAGCAAGGGCAGCCACCCTGGCATCGCTTCCAAAGCTCAGGTGGCCCCAGCAAAGAGCTCGACCTGCTCATCTCCTCCTTCTCCTACTATCAAAGGGCATCATGAAGGACAACTGCAAACCTTTGCTGGCCACACCAGAGAAATGAGGGCCACACCAGTGCTAATGTGAGCTGCAAGCTCCCAGAAATGGGCTAGCAGGTAGTCCTGATGAGATGCCAGTCTGGCAGAGGGTGGGTGCCACCCATGTACCTCAGTGGGGACTGCAGGAACCAGCACCTCTGTGCTGGCACTGGAGCTTTGGTGTCTGTAGCACTGGTGGACAGAGTCTCTGGAGACACAGCAGAGCACAGCAGATCCCTCTCAGTGCAAAAATGCTCATACTGAGCCCAATTTGCATTAAGCCCAAACTATTTTTTTCCAGCGAGGCAGGCGAGATGCGCTCGTTAAATGTAAAGAAAATGCACGTCGGTGCATGGGGACAGAGTATCTTTTCAGAGTATCCTAAAATCTCTGCAGGACCTCCCTACCTGCTGTGATCAAACATTGAAATCTAGAGCTGTCACTAAGCAAAACAAACACAAACTGTCTGCGCTTTCATCTGCACAGCATCCCGCATCCTGCCCAGCCGACTGCTCCTGCAGCCGGGGACCCTGCCAGGCTGGGGGGACAACAACAGCACCCGAGGCACACCACAGTGTGACATTAATCGGCTCTGAACAAGCAGGTGTTTCCCAGTTTGCCCTTGTAGCAGGAAGCTGCTGGCCTGGTTTTAGCTCGGTGCAGCCTCTGAGGGCTGTGGGTGCCTGCTGTCCCCAGGGAGGAGCGAATACAAACAACCAAGGGAGCAAGAGGGGCAGCGCCAGGTGGGAGGCGAGGCCAGGAGAGCAGGAATTTCCCCAGGAATCACCTGCACAGCCAGGCCTGCCCCTGCTGCAGCAGCAGATGACAGCCTGCAGTGTGTGAGGATGCTGGTGGGCTCCATCCCTCTCCTGCCTGTAGAGCTGCATCCCCCCTGCACTGCTCACACCTGTGCGTGCCAAACCTCCCAGAGCGAAACAAAACAAAAAACCAAAAACCCACTCGCCCCAACTGCAGAGCTCTCAGACAGGCTCCTCTCATTTCCCGGGGTTTGAGCACTACCGGAGGAGTGGAAAGCTGGGGCAGCAGGTGAGTGATTGTCTCTTTCGGGCTGCTCGCTCCATCTCTGCCTCTGCAGCCTTTGTTTACCCGCACGGCTGCTCCTCACTCAAGGCGCCTCAAGTGCTCGCCTGCTCTCCCCGCTCCCCCGGCAGAATTCTGACAATTCTGTATTTAAAACACTAATAATAATCAAGCCGTGTTATTTTTCCCCCCTCCTGCAGGATCTCCTAAGGCTGTGAAGGTCTCAAACGTTTGACCGGGAGCCTGATAAATGCTTGCCTTCAGCGATGCGCTTTCTTGTAGCACCTCTGAAATATGTATGCACATGTTATGCGGTGTGGATGCATATCAATGCCATATCTACCTTTGCATATTAAATCATCGCCGCATCTTCTCTGGCAGTAAAATATGCAGAGCATATGCTAAAGACAGCATCTCCCCTGCCTAAGCACAGCAGCCCTCCCCCTGCGTGCTCTCCCCCAGCACAGCCTGTGATCCCAGGTATTTCAGCCCCTCTCTTTTGTTCTTCTCCTAGGAGAGGTATTTATTTTTATTTCCTCCCTGCATGCTGCTTTCACTGTTTTAAGGACTCCTATTACTGCCTGCTTACAAATATATTCCAGCTAGAGCTGTACCCTAACTTCTCTCCCCCTTCAGAGGGAAGACAAATACAAGACACTGTGGAAAAGCTGCCTGAAATAACAAGCCAGCAGGAGCATGGGATTGCCTTCCCTGTATTTTCCCTCTCCCCCTGCACAGTCCTGTGCAGGCAGTCAGGGATTTCAGGCAAACCTCCAGCCCTGCCACCACTGCTGCCCCATGTCCTGCTTTCACACCGAGCAGTCAAAGCTGGCTGACATCAGATTTGAGTTACAAAAAAGGGAATGAGAGGTTTCTGATGGAGAATGGGAATGTTCGCTTTGATGATCACTGGGACAAGAGCCAGAAACAAGAATAATCTTTTGGGAGGCATAAACCAGCTGCTAGGTGCTGGGATTAGGCAGAAATCTCCTGTCAAGATCTGCTCCTTGGAAGGAGCCTTAGTCCTGCTCTTGGCAGCCATGGAATTGTGCTACAAAGTGACTCCACAGCCTCTCCCACTGTGGAGCTTTCCATGCTGCTGGTTTAATAAAAATGCTAAAATTTACTGCAGGGCCATTCAAATTCACACACAGAACATGCTTATTACCCTTGGGAGTCACAAGAAGTGGTCTCTCCAAAATAATCCTGTGGGCCCATATTTGTGTGCAGGGGTGCCAGACCTGGAAGCAGGAATTGTACACCATGGAAGCAAATGGGGCCTGACTGGCTGCTCTGTTGTTACAGATGTAAAAAAGCAAATTATTATTATTATTATTATTGATAATAGTATCCCAGGCACCCAAACTGGCAAATACTGGGCCAGGCAGGGAGCTGTCGTCTCTCTGTTCACACCAAAGCTCCTGGGGCAGTGGCAGAGCAGAGGGACTGGCCCTGCCCTGCACACAGCTCTAAAATACTCTCCTACTTCCCTCTCTCTGCAAAACAGGATTTGTTTTGCTCCTTGTGGAGCCAAGGAGCAAAAAAAGTTCTCCTGTGCCACCCCACGGCTGAGCAGGCTGGTGATCAACCCTCCTCCTTTCTCACCTGCCAATTCTCTCCTACCTGGGGACTTGTGTCAGGCATTCCTCTTCCACACTGACTTGGCTCTCTCCTCCTCCCCTCACCTTTCACTCACCCTAATTTTGCAGATTTCAGAGAAGTGAGGAACACTGCCACTGGTAAAGGAAGTTCTAGCAGAGCAGAACAGCACAAGCCCTCTTGTTTCTGTAGGGGATGTCAGAAGGAGCAGGATTACTGAGAACTATTTCCTCCTCTGCTCTCAGGTGGCTGCTTCCTCCTGCAGGTCCTGACCTGCTCACCTTCCCCAGCTCTGCAGCAAAAATCCCAAGATGGCACCTGCAGGGACATCCCAAACCTGGTCCTCCACCAGGCAGAGAGCAGAGATGCTGTGCTCAGTAATCCCAGATCTCATCCCCATCAGGCAGCACAGAGCTGGGGTCACGAGCTGTGTGAGGCATCAGTCTCACAACTCTCCCTCCCGGCTGTCACCACCATCATTTTCCAGGAACAGGGGGACCAGGCTGGTTATGTCACCACACCACTGGGATCATTTCTACCCACAGCCACCTGCTTTTCAATTTCCACCTGCCCCAGGTCAGAAAGAGCTTGGCCCCTTTCCCCCAGTGAGAACATGCTCAGCTTTGACCTGTGGCACAAGAACAAATCCTGCAGCGCACATTAACAGCACAGGGAGCACTTTCCCTCCTGCACTCCTCTAGAAAGCAAAGTCCTGTTAAAGTCTTTCAAGAGATCAAGGAAAGCCCAGAAGGGCTCAAGCCTGAAGCCCCCAAAGCTCTCCAGTGGCCCTACAGAAACCACAACATAGGATATAAACCACAACATGAAATAGAATCTCCCTGACATCATTTGGAGCCTCGATCCTCAGTTCTGGCACAAGTCAGGTCAGCCAGCACAGGATATGGAGCTGCTGGAGAGAGTCCAGAGGAGGACACAGCTCTGAGGGCTGGAGCTATGCTGGGAGAGCTGGGGGGGCTCACCTGGAGAAGGCTCAGGATCCAGTGAGACCTCAGAGCTCCTTCCAGTGCCCAAAGGGGCTCCAGGAGTGCTGGAGTGGGACTGGGCACAAGGTATGGAGTGACAGGACAAGGGGGAATGGCTTCAAACTCAGAGAAGGCAGGGTTGGATGGGATATTGGGAAGGAATTGTTCCCTGTGAGGGTGGTGGGGACCTGGCACAGGGTGCTCAGAGAAGCTGTGGCTGCCCCATCCCTGGAATATCCAAGGCCAGGTTGGATGGGGCTTGGAGCAACAGGGCTAGTGGAAGGTGTCCCTGCCCAAGGCAGGGGGTGGAATGAGCTGATCTGCAAGGTCCCTTCCAGCTCACACCATTCTGTGATTCCATGACCCTCCACGCTGCCCACCCAGTGTCCCCGAGCTGTGGGGTCAGTACCAAGCAGACCCTGGGGATGTGAAGCTGATCCAAGGCCAGGAAAAATACAATCAGGTACATTTAAAACCAAGGTGTGATGCCACCTTTTCATTTGCTGGAAGTGCACCACACACAGCAGAATTGGGGTGCCCAGGCATGCTGAGGGCAGTGACAGCCCACTGACAGCTCTCAGCTCCACAGAGGACAGGGCAACCTTCAGCTAAACCCATGCTGCTGGCACAGAGCTGCTGAAAATCAAACCTAGGGGCCAGCAGAGATGAGAAACAGACATTTCAGCACCACTGCTACAAATTTTAGGAGGAGATGGACCAGCTTCATACATCTGTCTGTCTTTACAGGAGGCTAAATTAGGAAACACCAGAGAAGAAAACACAAATGAAAACGCCAAATCTCTGCCAGGGCAGCGAGTGATTTTCATGTCCTGTGGCACCACGAGGATGGGCCTCACCCAGAGGGCTGGTCCTTCACACAGGCTCTGCCAGGAGAGCAGGAATTTCCCCAGGAATCACCTGCACAGCCAGGCCTGCCCCTGCTGCAGCAGCAGATCACGCTGTGTGAGGATGCTGGTGGGCTCCATCCCTCTCCTGCCTGTTGCTGCAGCTCCTCAGAGCCAGCTCTGCCTGCCCTCCCTCCCCAGCCACCCTCCGAGGGCTCAGCTTCGGATTTGTGCCCCTTTCACCAGGAGAGATGTTTTTTTTCTCCAGGCCTGGTGTTTCCCCTCCATCTTTCAGGATGAATCATTGCTGGTTTAAGCACACAGCAAAGATTTATGCAGTAATAGATGTGGGGAATAGCTGTGGCTCTGGGGTCTCAGAACAATAATACATAATTCAGAAATTAATACAGGGTAGCAAAGACAATGGGATTTGAAATGAACATTATTGGCCAAAGCAAAAGGAAAACTCCACAGGCTCAGATGCTTCCACCATCCACACACCCAATTATAACTTCAGGTCTTACAAAGGGAACTGACTTAAACCATTAAATCTTTATTATTTTTTTTTTCCCCGTGGTGGGAGGGGAGTGGGAGTGCAGATTCCTTAAAGATAGAGAGTTTAAATTAAGCTTTAAAACTGTGACTGAGCAAGATTTAATACTGACAATTAGCCTGGACAAACAGTTAATCGTCCTGCAGGCATAATTTATATATTCTCTGTGCAACAGGGAGAGAATGTCAGCACATTGCACTGCAAATTAGTGCAATAAAAGAATCTCATAACCTCTAACAGCTCTGCTGTCTGACAAAGAGAGATCATTCCTCCTCTCCCCATGCTGTTGCCTAGCCACACTCCCATCACCCTGGGCTGCTGCTCTTGCATTTTAGACCCGATTTCCCAGCTACATCCCACTGCCCAGACCTTCCTGCCAGCCACACCACTGCTGGACAGCTCTGCCAAATCCCCCGGAACCAGCCAGGTTGGAGCTGTGGTGAGAAGAAGGTTAAAAGATAAACAAGAATCTTACAGGATGTGGTGATGATTCACTCCTGTCCTGAATTAGCAAAGCAGTTAAACACGAGTCTAAGGGCAAGGATAGGTCTGGGCTGGAGCCTGGGGCTTGGCTGAGCAGAGCCAGACCCAAATTCAGAAAATATCCTTCCAAGATGGGCATTAGCCGGAGTGGATGTACCCCAGGGGGGTGGTGAGGAGTGTGTGTGCTTCCAGCTCAGGTGTTTCAGGTAAAATTTATAAATAACACCAACAAACAGCATTTATTTTTATCCAAAACACTTTACCAGTGTCTGAGTCACTGTGATGGGTAATAAAAATCCCCAGTAAGGATCTCTGTGGGTGTTTTTATTTGGTTAGGACACATGGGCTGGAGCACCTTCTAGCAGACCATGGCTGTATCTCATTCTTTGTATTCTCATATTAAATCCCCTTCAGGAAAAGTGAAATATTCTCTCTGTGTTCCCCCATAGGTCCAGTGGCTATCGCTGCAACCCAAATGTCATATCACAACAGAAAGAAAGCAGGAACTCATAATGAAGGAAAAAAGAAAAAAAAAAAACCTTTTAACAATATAGCCCACATCCAATATTATTATTTCAAGAGTATTATTTCAGTGGAGGCTTTCATAATGACTTACTGACCTAAACTATTAAAAACCATCCCCATGTCTGCAGTGGAACAGATGAAGTACTCCAGAAATAGCTACAATTCAGTGATACATATATTATACACTCTGCAAATTTGTTGAGGAACTTTTATAAGAGGGCTATAGAAAATTAAATTAATTATTAATACAGACCAGCAATATCTTTTTGCTCATCTCCTCCTAATACCATACAGGTGGCCTGTGCTGTCCCTATTCTTCCATGCAGAATTTTCCCTGCTAAAATTCTTTTGCCTTTCTGTGCTAAAGGAGTCTGTGGGAGGCTGCTGTATGCAAAGAATTTGTTTTAAGAAAGGCAAAATGTTAGATCCCTCAAAATCAGCTCCTAACCAGTGGGAGACACAGAGATATTGGTAAAAAAAAAAAAAATCTTGTCTTATTCAAGCATATCCTTATTTCCTGTGAAATTAAATTTGCATTTCTTTTGGGGTAGAAGAAAAAGGAAGTGGGGAATTAAAGTCCAGAGAAAGCTAGTGCAGGGATAAAATATAAAACTCTACTGGGACTTCCAGCTTTTAGGCACAGCAGGAAACTCAATACAGATTTACTTAAAATAGGTTAACAAGGCAGTTTGCCATCATCTTCTTTTAGCACTAGAGGACTCTGCTTTCGAAGGACACAATTAAGGGAAAGAAGGAAGAATCAGGGCTCGGTGGTGCATTCCCAGCATTGCCTTCCACTGCAGCTGGAGCAAATCAAGTCTTTCTGCTTCATTTTAGTACCAGAAATGTGGAGAGAACAGGCAAGTAGGGCAAACCAGGCCTGTGCTGCACACTTCCCAAAGCTCTGCTCCAATATCTGCTCCTCAAAACCTGAGGGTGTTTATATGGGGACCACAGGCAAACACAGACCACAGTCATCATCATCACAGGTTTCAAATCCAGCCCAATTTCACATCCCTCTGCTCCCTTTGAGAATATCTATTTATAGCCAAAAAACCAGCACCACCAGTAAATTATCAATGGCCTTCCCAGAAAAAAGCTTTCAGGACTCATTAGGAGCACAGCAACACCAACATTGGCTTCTTGCAGATTTACACTCTGTGACATCTATGAAAGACAGAGTGCTGAATTGCTGAAAACACAACAGGCTCTCCATGCCATTTCTCTAAAGACACCCACAGCTCACCCCAAGGAGCACAAACACTCCCCTAAATGCTCACATGCACCCAATGTGGCTGCATGGAAAACATGCCCAAACACATTTTTAATTGGCAGTTTAAAAAAAAAACAAACCTTAACTGGAGGAAGAAATCCAAACACACAAAACCCTTCCTGAGCAGTCATTACTATTTCTTAGTGCCATGGTGGACTGTTTTTTCAGTGCAACCAAAATCTTATTGCTGTAAGTTCAACCCCAACACTGACTTTGCATGTCTGTGCTGACAGCTGTTGATACCAACAGGAAAAAAAAGGAATTTTGTTTGCATTTGTTTGAATCTTTGACCTCAATGAAAGCAGCAAATATTCTTCAGGTATTCCTACATGGCTCTGTAAGGTCATTTGTTTTCTCCCCATCCTCTCTGGGGCCACAGGCAGGGCAGGTTTAGTGCTGGGGCTGCTCTCATGGGCACTGCTCTGCACCATGTCAGGGCCTGCAGGGGAAGGAAAAGCCTCTAAAACAGCTCTGATATCTTGGAATAAGGGGAATACAGGAGGAAAAAAAAAAGGGGGGAATACAGGAGAATACAGGGGAATACAAGAGGAGCTGGAGTCACCCAGTGTCTCTGCTGCTGGGGGCCCAGGTGAGTGTCTGTGCAATGACAGCAGCTCCCCATCCAGCTGCTGCCATCCCATTCCATCCATCCAGGCTCTCCCTGTCCCTGGGCAGCAGGGCTTGGGCCACTGAGCAAACTGCAGGGGCTGATGAGGCTGAAGGGGCTGGCACAGCTCATGAGGGGGCACAGCTCCTCCATCACCTGCCCAGGGGAGGTTTCAACTGAATGCCAAAGCCAAATCAGTCCCTTTCAGCTGGAGCTAGAACAGTATGGACGAGTCCAGGACTCAACAGAAGAGTTTCCTCTCCTGTGGTGCACGGCTTGTCCATAAACCCACGGCAAACAGCCCAGCCAAGGGTCAGCAGGCTGCCTGGGGCACGGTGCCCTCCAGAGGTGTTTGCCCAAGGGAAGGGCAGTGAGAGGGGCTGGCAGGGTCACCTGCAGCTCTGACCAGCTGGGCTGGGCTCAGGAACTGCACTGGGAAAAACCCAGAGCTCAGCCCCACACTGCTGGGTTTGTAACAGACCCAGACTGGGAGCCTGACCCTCAGCATAACCTCAGCTGTGGGATGGCAGCAAGCTTTTGCTAAAAATAAACTGTTCTGGTGTGTCCACAGCTCTGCAACCCTGCAGCAACAAAGAGCTCTCAGCCGGCACCAGAGAGATACAGGTAGTGGGGAGCAGCTCTGCAGGACCCCACAGGCTCACCTGCACCCCACACTGCCTCCAGGTTTACGGGAGAAACAAATAGGGAGGAGTTCTTGGAAGGAAAACAGCCCCTGAAAATTAGTACTGATTTATTTCCCCATGAAAAGACGGCATTTTGTAAAGCCTTCTGTTGAAGAACAGCACAAAATGTCAATGAAACGCATTAAATCTCTTATTTATGATAATTATGCATTAGTTTGTCTGTTGTGACTAGGGTGAACCTACCAAAATAGTAGGTGAGTGGTAGGTGAAACTCTGCTGTTTTTTGAAGAATGGCATCTACCAAATACTGATCAAAACAACTTTTTGTCTTCTGCAAAGAATTACACCTTTTGTAACAGACATCTGTCAGTCTGATGTCATGAAAAAAGCACAGAGATATGGGAGATAGATAATAAAAGCATGAGGAAGACAAATTGAATATTCAGAATTCCAAAATTTCATTTTCATTTTTGAAACAAATTTCTCAGAATTGAATAATTCTGAGGAGCGCAATTAAAAAAAAAAAAAAAAAAAAAAGCTTTTTCACTGAAGAAATGAATGGAATTATATCTGGAAATAGCTCGATTTCTGGTGACATACAAAGTCAAAGCTTCAGCCAGGCTAAGGAGAAGTGTTGGATGTTAACTGGGGGGAATCTCAGGGGAGGAAAAGGGGCTGAGGAGAGAATTTATTGCTCTTTACAAGCACCTGACGGGAGGTTGTGGCCAGGTGAGGGCCAGGCTCTTCCCCCAGGTAAGAGGACAAGGGGAAATAACCTCAAGTAGCACCGGGGGAGGTTTAGGTTGGACATCAGGAAAGGATTTTTCCACCAAAGCACTGCCGAGCACCAGAAGAGGCTGCCAGGGGAAGAGGTGGAGTCCCCATGATTTAAAAACTGTGCAAATGTGGCTCTTAGGGACGTGGTTTATTGGTGGCCTTGGCAGTGCTGGGTCAGTGGTTTCACTCATGGACTTAAAGGTCTTTTCCAACCTCAATGATTCTGTGATCGTACATTTAAAAGTGCTTGATTATCACACGGGAACTGAAGACCTGACGAGCACCAGCTCCTTGGGATGCCTGTGAGTGCTGCTAATTGAGTCCAGAGGCTCAGGCTGAATGTGCAAAGTGCCTTGCACAGAAGACATACCTTTCACACCTAGTCACTGTGCATTATAGAGCTGTTCCAACAAAATTATCCCTTCAGCATCCGCTGTGTAGAACGTGGTTTCACATTAGTCATCCTCGAAATAGAAGGCAGTGAATGGTCTTTATCCACTTAATGAGGGTGGTAATCACTTTATTCCAATGGGTACAGTCTCTAGCCCACATGCACAGTTTGTAGTACTAAAAGGATCCTTCTCACACTTCCAACTTCCAGTGTCGGCTTCAGAAAAGGCAAATAGTTTTTAGTAAAAACTGGGCTGTTTCGACCACAATTGCTTTTCTCATAGCTTATTGCAACTCTCTACAAGTCTAATAAAATTAAAATCTGTTGTGTAAACACGCTTCCTGCCCTTAATACCTGCTGTTGATTTATTGTGAAGTATTTTACTGTAAAATGCTCTTCAATAGTCCCGAATTACGACACCAGAGAGCAGACAGACCTCAGAAGAAGGCTGAGCTCCCCTTCATGCCCCTCTACCACCAATTCCTTCATTAGTAAATGAAATATATTCCAAAAGGTTTCAGTTTGGCTGTGACACAGTATTTGGACCCATTCGAGGGCATTTTTTTTATTTTGCTCACGAGACTTCTGCTCTTTTAGGAGGTGTAGAAGGATGAGAGTACACACAGATTAACGACAGGGAATTTGCAAGGAGCTATAACAGAGGAGGGGGGAAATAGGTCACATTTTTAGGCTTTAGTAACGTTAAAGGTGCCCCTTTAAGGAGTTAGTGCTAATGAGCCAGCAAATTATTGCGCTGGAGTCAGAACTGGCCTCCTGGTTCTGCAGATCCGGAGAACCAATCTGGAGGTGCCCAAGTGGAAAATGATGTGGTTTGTGGAGGTCACCACTGCAGGTCACTGTTTGTGAGGGCTGCCCACAAATATATCACAGCTGAAGTCACTCATAGCGAGCGGCTGCGACCTTTGCGGAGATTACGGAGCAGCTGCAATTGCGAGGAAATCGGCTGGGAAATGGGCTGGGAACGACAGCCGGCTTCATACAGGGCTCTGTCGGCACAGCAGGGTCCTGCCAGCAAACACTGCCCTGCCCAGGCTCCAGGTGCAGGGGGAACCATCCCCCCAAAAGGCTGCTGTCCCCACAGGTAAGCCAGCAAATGGACAGGGAGAGGGAAAAGTGGGATCTCACGTGAAAGGGCTTCTCCTCTCTGAGCATCTCTGAGGGCAGAG
Organism: Cinnycerthia olivascens; assembly: GCA_035048155.1. Lineage (NCBI taxonomy): Eukaryota > Metazoa > Chordata > Aves > Passeriformes > Certhiidae > Cinnycerthia > Cinnycerthia olivascens. Next base: position 8,079,463 of record JAWWMU010000055.1, read on the forward strand.
CTGGGGAAGGAGGCTCCTGCCAGAATGAAGGCACTGGAGGCAGCATCGCTTTGCAAGCTCCAGTCTGATTTGCTTCTCATTAGAGCACATACATCTCAGTGTTTTTACTCATTAGTGTTTTACATCCCTCAGAAAATCCATATTTTGCACTAGCTGTCTCAGTGTTTAGTCTCTTACATCTCCCTGCCCGAGTTTTCTGCCTGTTCCCCGTCTTGTTAATTCTCTTCTCTGTTTTCCCATCTGCCTTGACTCATGAAGCACCTCTGAATGCAGCAAAACCTGCCAGGGGGGAGGCAAGGCAGCCCTTAAGAGCAAGGTAAATCCATGAATGGCTGGGAGTCACAGAATCACAGAGTGGTTTGGGTTGGAAGGGATTTTTAAAGGTCACCTGAGTCCATCCCCCTGTTGTGAGACCAGGTTGCTCAGAGCCCATCCAACCTGACCTGGAATATTTCCAGGGTTGGGGCAGCCACAGCTTCTCTGGACAACCTTTCCCAGGGCCTCACCACCCTCACTGTAAAACCTTCTTCCTGATATCTATGAGATATAGGAAATGAACCCATTTCATCTGAACTGCAGGATCATGCCTGCAAATCTATGCCTTCTGCAATGGGGACAGAGACAGGGACAGCTCTCCCAGGGCCACCTCAAGTTCCCCAAACCCTTCAGAGAAACCTTAGAAAAAGAGGAGCAAGGAGAAGCCAATCCCTGCCAAACACGGGAGGCCACTGAACATTTACATTATTTCTTATAACAAGGGAGGGGAGGGGGAATTACAATGGAAATTGAGATACAATTAATTACCTGTTAACTGGAATGAAGGACCTTCTGCTCCCAATATCTAACCCAGTTTAATTATAGGTGTCTGGAGCTGGGGAACCCGTGTGTGTTCACGGGTGGGGTAGGAGGTGGTAATAGGGACCCCCACACCACAATCCTGCACCGTACCTGGTTCTGATATGTGCAGTAAGCATGAAGAAGGGCTTTGGATTACAAAGAGAGACCTCCCCCTCACCTTGTAATTACCAAATTAACACATTCTAATGGGTGAAGTACTCCAGCAGCAGACTATGATTAATGCACAAGTCCAATTAGCCGCAGATTCTTTCCCTCTAATTTTAGCCCACTTAAATAGCATGAGACAATCTGTAATGTCTCTGGGGTGAGCCTCCCCTCTACACAAGCTCCCTCCTCTGCCATTTAATGAAATCTCTGGTGTTTAATGCGAGAGGCAGCTCAACTCTGCCACTCTGCTGGAAGCCTTGTTCTGGCACGGCTGAGGCGCGGGCGGGGGAAGCTGTCTCCGGTAAGGACAAAAAGAATACCTCGCTTCAAAAACATCACCTGATGGCAGCTTATCTGCCGTCACACCAGGTGGAGAGGCGGGGACAGCTAAAGAGAGACCGAATTTCAGCTCCCTAAGAATGCTGCTGATGTCCCCAAACCTTACACCCACCAGGAGCCTCGCTGGCGGCAACCCAAATATTTCTGAAAATGACTACTCAGTCACATGGGTTTCCAATCTGGCCCCTATCTAAACACAAGTCCCTTACTCCAACAGCACCATAGATACACCAATTGTTAAAGCTCTCATTTCTTTAAGAAAACACTTGGATTCTTTTAGCTTCAAAGAAAAACAGGACAAATTCCTCGGAAATGGCCTTTGCTAAGCCCCATTTTCAGTGTCAGAGGGGTTTCCAGTGGGCCCCACAATAATTTCACTCATTTAATAGAGGAGAAATCCAAGGACAGAGGAAGAGAAGGAAAATCAACAAGAAGCTCAAATGATTGTGGGTGGCCTGACTGAGCCCAGGAAGGAAAGAGAAAATTGGTTCTTCGTGCCAAAGCCGGAGGAAACTCAACCCAACAGCGGATGGCAAAATAACCATTTCTAGTAAGAGCCTTTGCCCAGTGAGGAAGCCTCAGGAAGGTGGGACACTGGTGCACCCCCATCTCTGGCATCTGAATGCAGCCTTTGAGGAGCAGCCCCAAAACCCTGGGCAGGAGGCAGGGTCTGCTCCTTGGGGAACAGTCCAGGGCCTGCCTGGAGAGGGTCCCATGTCCCCCTTGTCCACTCAGGGAGGAACAAATGACAGCTGCTGCTAAGAACTGAGCAAACCCATCAGAGGGAATGGCTTCAAACTGTCAGAGAGCAGGGTTAGATTGGGTATTAGGATGAAATTCTTCCCTGTGAGGGTGGGGAGGCCCTGGACAGGGTGTCCAGAGAAGCTGTGGCTGCCCCTGGATCCCTGGAGGTGTCCAGGCCAGGTTGGATGGGGATTGGAGCACTCTGGGATAGTGGAAGGTGTCCCTGCCCATGGCAGGGGGTGGAACGAGATAATCCTAAAGGTCCTTTCCAACAGAAGCCCTTCTGGGATTCTCTGAACTGCCTGCTGCTCCTAAGCCATTCCCTGACAAAGCAGATCTGCAGTGCCTGGGAAAGAACAGCACCTGTGAAAGGAGCAGTGGCACAAACTTTCTGAGCTATTTGCAATATCCCCCCCATGAGAAATATTAAAATAAGAGAAATACTCAAGGATTTTCACTCTCCCTAATAGAACAGGTTTCAGCCAGGCTGCTCATTGCTGGGTGCACCCCAGTTTGGTTGGGGTTTTTTTGCCAACAACAAAATTTGGGTGGAAACCAACAGCAAAAACTTCCCACCAGCCTTGTGGACACTCAGAAATGTGCAAAGCCTCCAGACTGGCGGATCCATAATGTTTGAAGCTGGTTTGTGGACTTTACCCTCCATGACAGGGAGAGGAGGACAGGGCTCCTGCAGAAGGAAAATGCAAGTGGCACTTGGCAAGGTCACACTGCGAGTCTGTGTCAGAGAGAATCACTCCCCGAGCTGCACTCCAGATGCTCCTCTCTCCACCCAGTGTGGGACAAAATTCTCTTGCCACCATGAATACACACATCAGTGTCTCCTGCATCAAACTTTTTAATTTTATTAAAACACAACCTCATATTTTTATTAGTAAAATCCACTAAAGTAGCAGCAGCAGGTTCTATATTAAGCCACTCCCAGGGCTGCCCTGTTTTGCCATCTTTTTCTAAAGACATTAAGAAATCTAGTAAAGCTTTCTAAGCAGATGATGTTGTGTACAAAATATTAATGCTGCTTATTCCTAAATTGATATTTCTTTGAAGACTTCTAATAAAGCCCAGTTCCTCCAGAGCCTTAACCATGACAAACGTCAATAAATGTTATGAGTCCCTGAGGCTGAATTTTAAAGGAGCATTAAAGATTAAAGAATGCACAGGTCAATTACTGAAACAAGCAAACGACTTTAGGAGTAATTACATATAATTTTGCCTTGTTTATTTTGCATTAGTTATAAGTGTCCATAATCCTGTGTCCCCCCCCAGGGTCTCTTATGATTTGGGTTGAAAAATTCCTTCATCTCTTGTTTGATTTTAAACGCAGTTGCTGGGTCCAAAAGGTGGGTTTAAAATCATTTTTTGGCGCCATATATATATATATTTATACACACGCACACACACACATATCCTCTCTGATATCTCATCTATTCAGCACACATGTTCCTGCCTGTCCCTGGAGCTGTGTCCCCATGTCCCTGCTGGCACAGCCCATTTGGCTGTAGCAGCCCAATTCTCCCTTTCAATACCTGCATAAATGGCTGAAGATTCTAAGTGGTGTTTTATAATCTGGATTATTCACCCACGAAGAACCAGGACCTCCACATAAAATGAATTTGGTGAGGGAGGGCTCAGAGCCTGAGCTGCTGCCCCACTCCTGGGCACTGCGGCTGCTCTGTGCACACACATCACACTGAATATTCACTGAATATTAATATTAACTGAAGTTTTAATGCACTGGGGGCCCGTGGCTCCCACAGAAAACCTTCACCTGTCCATGCTCTAGAGGTTGCCATCATCTCCATTAAACCTTGCCCAGGTACCAGCTGTTGGCCACCCCAAGGCTTCCCCTAACCCCAGAGCAGGGCAGGATGGACCCTGGAGAGCCCAGGGGTGCTGGGAGGGGACCAGCAGGAGATAAGAAATGCTTGAGCAGGGCTTTCACCCATTCTCATTTCTTCTGTTCTCTCAGATGGCAGCGGATTAGCAAAGTATTTACATAGCCCTTATGAAGTACTTTGGATGTTTGGGGCAGAGTCAGCATCTCTCGTGTGGCTGCTCTGCCTCTAATGTCATTTTATAGTGTGCCTGCCCATAACAAGGGTAATAAAATAAATTTGGGAGGGGGGGGGAGGTTGAGGAGCACATTATGAAGGAATCTGGCCCTCTCTGCAGCCAGCAGGAAAAGGAAGCTCAGTAATGGACATGTCATAATCTTTCTGTGCCAGTTAATATACGTCCAGCGTTACACTGATGTTTTATTGCACTCCACACACTCTGCAGAAGCCCATTTCTTTTAAGTGATTTTGATAAGCTGATTGATGCAGCCCCTGTTTTTCTCATATGTGTGTGTTTGTAAGAACCCGTCTGCCTGATGCCATGGGCTTCTATCTAATAAAGGACCTATAATGTACTTATTTTCCTCAACCATGACTTTCCTCCACTTTCCCCTGCAATTTACTACTTTACAGAAATTTAATCTGCTGCTGAAATTTACTGTATTATTAATGGAGAGTCAGTGCACAGCCTCACTGTAATTAAACTATGCGCCACAAAAATAGAAAAAAAAAAAAAAGAAAAAAAAAAAAACCTCAACCCACCCTGTGTTCAAAGAGCATTGAGGGTTTCGCTGGAACTACGTGCAGCCAAGAAATGCAAAGCCAGGCAGGACATCTTTGCTGGTTATGGAGCTCTCTGCTGGTTTTTGCAGAGCTGACATGGGGGGCAGATTGCCAACCTTCCCAGATTGCTGGGCAGCAGAGGCAACTCCTCATTGCAGGTGCCACCATGCAAATTCTGGGCAGAAAGAGGGACAGGCTCCCTCCTTTCAGTTGACAAAACACCAGAAAAGGCCCAGAAGATCCCCAGGCCACTGTCTGAAGCTCTCTCACTCTAAAGCATTCCGAGAAAACAGGGCTGCACCGATTTTTAAATTTTTTTTTTCTGGGTGTCTCTTTTCATTTGTCAAACCTCCAGTGCAGGATTAAGCCATAAAGAGAATATTTGGCAGGAGACACGCAGGGAGACAAGAGAGGTAGGGACAGCATTTCTTGGGAAGAATGGGGAGGGTGAGGAATGCAGAAGGAAAACAATGCAATGCTCTCTCTGCTCCTTTCACGGCGGGTTTGTTCTCTCCGGGTTTGGACTCTGCACTGCAGCCCAGCACACCTGTGAAAACACCAGCTGGGCAGCCTGGAGCTCAGATCTGTGCTGCTGGGACAGGCTGGCCACGAATGGAACAAAAGAAAGGAGAGGAAGGAATGCCGGCAATTGCTTTTTATGCAGGAGTTCCAAAGTGCCGACAAAAAGTGCCAGTGCTGCAAATCTGCAAAGCACTCGAAATTCCCAGGGAAAAAATAAATGCTGCCTCATTTTATACTGCTGCTGAGCGATTCATATGTGGTGTAACCCAAAAGTTGGAAGGATAGAAACTTGGGGGTTTTAACAAAATCAAACTCAATTTATCATCATCAATTCTAGGGGTACATACGCATCCATGAATGCTCAGAGCATCCCAAAACTCAGTTAAAAACAAGACACAAAGCTCAAGCGTGTTTGGCAAGGCCAAAATCTCCACTGATTTCAGATGTTCAACGCTAATATTTCTCTGAGAAGATTGCAAAATGCATGATTTCAGAATTATAAAAGGCTGCAATTACGAGGGGTTTCCTCAGTGGAGAATGAGAGTTGCATCCTGAGCAGCAGGATCACCCCTCCCTTGCCAAGGCTTGGGTTCTGCTGTGTGTTGAACACAGACAGATTTTCAGACATTGGACACCACAGTATTCTTTCTTTTCTTGTTTTCTTTGTTTTCTTTGTATTTTTTTTCTTTTTTTTTTTTCCCTCAATGTATAGGGCAAAATTTTCCCCTCTCCCCAAGTCTCCTGGAAGGTAATTGAACTATTTTGCCCAAACTAAAGAAAATCCACGCATCTGATAAGAGCTGAAGCAGAGCCTGTACAACTGCAGACCAAGATTTTATACTCAAAATTGGGAACTGTTGGACAATCTTAATTTTATCTTGTTCTGACTTCTGACCAGCTCTACCCACAAGACCCTGCTGCATGAGGTGTGCAGATACTAAGGAAAGGCATCTTGCAGGTATTATTTTTTTTTTTTAGCAGAGAACTCATCAATGTGATGTCCTTGAAAATATGAAACTATGCAGTGGACACATGGAGAGGAGGAACACAAGAAATATCCCTAAAGAAAAGAGTCTTTGCATCCCTTCCAGAAAGATTTTCAATTCCTTATCTGGAAGTAGGTGGAAGCTGAAAGGACAAATATATAAAATAACAATAATTTTTAAAATCCTCATTTGTCTCCCTTAGGGTTGAAAAGAGAAGGAAATTTGATGACTGAAAGCAGCCTCTTGACTTCAGTAGTGCAGCTTCTTATTGGTATTTATTTGCCAGGCTGCAGTCGCCACATTTCCTTCACTCATTTGGGAAGGTTTTGTACAGTGTATTTGTGAAGGATGATTGACTACAGGGAGTCTTTGTTGTACTATCTGCTGTAATTATTTTAATTCAAACACATTCCCTTATAGGACTGACATCATAAACGCTGTTTTCTATAACAAATAGCTGTCAAGGCTGTCAAGCAGATCTGCTTACTGTTTTATATCATTACGATATTTAATTTCAACTCTGCGTTCTTTGTCAAATGTTCTCAAGATTTCCTTTCCCCAGTAGCAGATCAGACAGACGCCGTCAGTTTCCAGCAGATCATTCTTTAGGCTGAGGTCAGGGAAAAGAGAGAGGGAATTTGCTGGGATCTGCCCACATCCCAGTGGGAACCCCTGGCCAGTTTTAACTTCCCATGTTGGTGTACATGGGGTGTTATCAACCAGGCTGCTTGGGGTTTTTATGGCATGCTCAGACTCAAACCTTCTTAGTAATAAGATCACAGAGAAGCCTTTCTATTATCAGGTTATAAACAGGCCCAGGAGCTGATAGGAACAGGCAGCAATTCATTCCCAGCTTCTTCCAGCACTTCTCATTGATCTGACTTCCAGCCTTCCTTGTTAAATGAAAAGCTGTGGCTCAGAAATAAACACTTCATAGCCCTCAAAGGAGAGAGACAGTGGTGTGGAGCTGAGCCACCACCGGGGCCTGGTGTGTTTGGCTTAGAAAAAGTCAAGGTTTTGTGTCTGTGGCTGCTGTAGGTGCTCTGCCCTGACCCCCAAACCAGCCCGGCCAGCACCTGCTCTGCCTGAGCCGCCTCTGAGCTTGTTCCTGCCACAGAACCCAGTGAGAAGAGGCACCAGGAGCCCCAAACACCACGTTTTTATCATTCTTTGAAACACAAATAATTTTGCAAAATAACAAAGCTGGAAGCTTCTCTTTTCTGGGAGAGGTTTGGAACAGTGTGTCCTCTCCCACAGGTACCTTTCCTCATTTATTTGGAAGGCAAAGCACATGGAGGGGGGCACAGGAAGGGCCAAATGGAAACGCAAGGAGTGCAAAGCAAATCTGACCTTGCCACTGCTGCAGACAGACACCCAACCTGCTCTCTGTGGGCAGGGCTGTGAAATCTGGCACAGGTGTTACATCCTGGCTGCTCTCCTGGATAATACCCCTGAAACCAGGCTTCCAGGGGCTGCCTCAGTGCCCTTTGCACCTGCAGGCCCAAGCAGAGAGGGGCACAAACGCCCATCCATCTGCTCACAGACTTTCAGGGCAAGAGGAGAATGAAGTAGAGAATTCCTGGGATGCAGGACCAGCCCAGAGGGAAGGAAGATGCTGTCCCCAGCCCACAGCAGGCTGCAGACACCAGAGAACTCAAGACAGTCCCAGCTGCCCTCAACTCTGCTGAGAAAGGTCCCTGTGTGCCCAAAGGGCTCCGAGCTCCCCAAGACAGAGACCACCTTCATTTTGATTATTCCTGCCACTGCAATCCTAATTCTAGGCTACTGGCAGAAATCAGAATTAACATGAAGTTAGAGGTAGACATGGTTCAGCCACTCTTTCCACGCAGAATTCGACTTCCCCACACAAACTCCAGCACACACAGAGCCATAAACACAAACCCTGCTCCCTCTGAAGGACTCGGACCAGCACAGCAAACAGATCATTTGCTCAGCTGCTGGAATGTGGGACTGCAGCCTGTTAGGGGCCCTGCACATACTCTGCTACTCTGAGCTTATCATTTAATTAAAAATAACACACAGGTTTGGGGTACCAAGCCAGCGATGTACATTGAGCTGCTCTCCTCTCCCTCCCGTCCCCCTCCAGCCCTCCCTGCCCACCAAGCGCAGGTGTACAACACTGTAACCTTGCTTTCCAGCACACAAGTGCCATAAACCATCAATAAATTTTACTGACTTTCCTCTGACCTTCATGAGGACTGGACGAGCCACATCTCACACCAAAGATGGAGCTGTAAATATTTTATCTGTGCAGTAAACACAGCACCGACAGCAGCAACTCACTCATGTCCCGGGGACGGCTCGGCGAACGCTCCCGCTGTGCCGAGCTGGAGATTTATCTGCTGCCTCAGGAACAACCTGGGCACAAAGGCAGAGCACCTCACAGAAAGCCATCCTTATTCCCAGCAGTTTGCTGTCACCAGCAGCGGCTGCTGCCTCCTTACAGAGCCATCCCCCAGCTCCGTGGGAAAGGCAGGGAGCAGGAGCCAGGCTGGCAGGAAGGCAGAAGTGCTAAATGCTCCTTCAGCAAGGCCCTGATCCAGAGAAAAAAACCCAAAACGTGCTGGAGTTTGACAGCTATGGGGTTTATATCACCTAGGGTTTGTTCTTGTGCAGACCTTGGTGTTAAGATTTGCGGGGAGGGTTCTGAGATGAAAATTAACTCACATTTTCCCCAGCCATGGAGATCTCTTACAAGTTCAAGAGTATTCACACACAACCAGGCTTCTCACTGCTGCAGGCCAGCACGAGCTGACCCATTACCAGCAGGAGAATGGGCTGTCCTCACCCTGCTCTGGGGGATAACTGCATTCTGGAGGTGCAGCACCTGCAGCCTGCACTGCTGCCATCCACGGCTGCTCCCAGCCTCGTGCTGCTGGGAATTACAGTGATGCTGCAGGACACAGCCAATGCCTCAAAACCGGCCCCACAGGACAGCACCTGGGCTTTGGGGTGTTGTTTGATGGGGATCCACAGAACCTGTAACAGCAAAATAGGGTGCCCTGGTCCCAGTACACTCTCAGCTCTTGCAGCAGGTGGCTGCCGTCCAGTAGAAGGTGGCCAAGCTCTGCCTAGCCCTGGGGATCCCAGCAGCTGGAGCCACCCACCTGCAGTGAGCAGCCCTAGAGAAAACCCTGTCTTTCAAGGGATTTTTGTTAAGGAAACAAAAATAGCTCCTTTCTGCCAAGCCCAAGGGGTGTGGAAGGTGAAGAGGGGCAGTGAGCCTGTTGCCAACCAACTCCCCTGTGAAAAGCAGCTCATGTGGGACACAATCCATCTCCTTGCACCTCACTCAGGGTTTAAATCCACCCCATGAAATGTTCTGTTCTGTCCAATGTTAAACATTCCCAAAGTCACGCTTCTTTGAGGTGTTCCCACTTCTCCGGATCCCCAAACTGCAATTGAGCACCACGGTGCCCAGACTACTGAGTCACCCCTCAAAGAGCCCAGAGTTCCTCAAGATCTTTGTCCTCCCTCATTGCCATATGCCCTCTGAGCCTCTTGCACACCCACCCACCCTCCTGCACACCCACCCACCCTCGGCACTCTCGCGCCAGCCCGGCCGCGCTCTCATCCTGCAATATTTCTTAAGGCAAAAC
>JAWWMU010000055.1:8090131-8112555 GCA_035048155.1 Cinnycerthia olivascens
TCAGGGACAGCCCAACCTGTCCTGCAGCAGCTTGCCTGGGGTCGTTTGCCCCATTCGGTGAACGCACACACAAAGGCACAGCGCTCACACCAAGGCAGGCTGCTCAGTTTGCAAAGGGTTACCTTGAGAGAGTAAAGGGTTCGTTTTGTCTGGCAAAGGCTCCCAAGCACCACCACCCCCCTCCCGATTTATTTCTGCAATTGTAATTAAGGCCCTGACAAAGTGGTTTAGCTGCCTGAGTCTTTTGTTCAATTTATTGATTAGCTATTTCTCAGAAGTTCATTACCATCCAGAGGCTGGGAATTGGGAATTGGGTCTATGTGGTTTTTCAAGGCTTCATCTCTGCTTCAGATGATTAAATGCAGCCACAACACATCCATCCTGCATTGAACAGCTCTGCCCAAGGTCAAACATTCATGCAAAACAGGAGTGCATATCTGCATGTCTAAATATCATCTGCATGAATTTCCAAGTGGATGTTTTTAAAGCCTTCCCAGCAAGTAGGGGGGAAAAAAAAAGTATTTATAGAGGTAAGACAGGTTGTATCTTAATGCTCTTAATACAATATCCTTTAATTATAAACTAATATATTAAAAAAATATCTCAAGATCAACTCCCTCAATGGAGGAATGGGGGAGGTGGGAAATTGCTATTGACACAAATTGGCAGCTCCTGCTCAGGAGCAGAGAGCTGAACCACAGGGTGGACAATGCTGCAAGGCAGAAACACCAAGGAAATACTGGTTACCACCATCCATCTTATACTGGGGGAAACAAAAGGCTCCAGTACACAATGCTGTCCATCAGCAATCTTCATTAAGTTCACTATTTATCACAAGCACAACATTCCACACCCCCCCAACCTGCTGTCTTTTCCTTGAAAGATTTTTCTAGGCAAATGAGATGCAGCAGGTTTCATCCAGATTTCCATAGAGCATTTGTCATTAGCTAAGCTTGAGAAGACAGGATTTAGTAGAATCTGTGACATGGGTGAAAGTCTCAACAGCAAGTGAAGGGCACAGCACGAGGAGGAAGGAAATTATTGATGGAGAAACCAAATAATTCTTATTCAATGTTTTTTAGTGTTTTTACCGCAGAACAGTTAAAATAAACACACACAAGGAGAGGTGCAGAGGGGCCCAGGGGCACAGAGAGCTGGAAGGGACACAGGTCACACCAGGACAGCTCAGGACCAGGATCAGAGCTGGATAAGTGCCCAGGCAGGTGGCCAAGCAGGCCAGTGGCATCTTGTACCAGCACTCCTGTGGCCACAAGACCATGGCAGTGACTGTCCCATCGCACTGGGTGAGGCCACTCTTCACATCCTGGGCAGATTTGGGCCCCTGCGAGAATGACATTGAGGAGCTGGAGCGCATCCAGAGAAGGGAATGAAGCTGGAGAAGGGGCTGGAGCACAAGTTTCAAGATTGTGCTGCCCTTTCCTGAGCCTCCTGTCTCCAAGGGACAGGATCTCCCTCCTCCCCCTCCCAGGCATTTTCTCTCTCATCTCCCAGGGTCAAGACCAGACACAGGGAGGGTGCACTGGGGATAAACAGGAATTTCTGCTTCTAACTGGGGATTTCACCACTTGGAAGACCAATATGATGCCTGGAGGCATCATTTAGCATTTCCAGTCAAGAAAAGTACATCTGCCAACTCTCATCCCGTTCTGTCCAAGAAAGTCACTGGAAGAAGCCCAGTCTCCGAAGGAGGGAGGGAGATGAAAGCAGTTTAAAGTGATGCAGCCATTTAAATGGCAGAAGAAATTGCTAATAAATGTACTGAGGGTGTAAATCTCTGGGTGAGAAGCTAAGGAGCAATGCTGAGGGCCATTAGATTGACATGGAGATAATACAGCCCCAGTGCAGAAAATAAATATAGAGCTGGACCCTGCACATCTCTGCTCAGCAGTGAGAGGGAAGCCCGGCAGCCTCTGCCACTTGGAAATTCTAATGAGTTATTTTTCTGGGACATTGAGAAGTTTGAGCTTGGCATACACCTGGGACAAAGTTTTAAACCATGTTGGGTCTGCAGCAGCATCCAGCTCCTCTGCTCCTTTTCCTGCTAACAAGGGAGGTTCCTGCTGCAGAGTTCCCTCTGCCTTTCACAGGCCAGCTCTGTGAGTTGGTGAGAGGCACTGAAAAAAACCAATCCCACTGAAACAAAACAAACCAACTCAATCACTTGCAATAAGAGAGAAGGGGAAATTTTCAAAACTTTTTAAAAGTTGCTAAAGAAACAACTTCTCATCTCAGCTCTCTACTCTTTGAAACTGTGCTCTCCCTTTTCCAAGCCTGTCCCAGTGCAAGAAGCCTTTAAAAAAATAATTTTCAGCTCAAGGACAGGAGACGAGTAGCTCATTCAATTCCTTTAAAAAAAAAAAAAAAAGCTTTGTTTTCTTCCCTGACAATTGAATTTCTCTAACATAAATACCATTTATATTCAGACAAGACCATTTCCTGCTCCCCTTTTGAGTCAGCACCTGTGTGTGTGGCACTGCAATTATTTCCTCAGTGACACACTTGTCACCAGAGTTGCTCTGTCTTGGGTGCCAGCTGGAGCACCAGGGAGCTCAGCAAGATTTTATGTAGGAACAAGGTGCTGGGTAATGAGTTAGGATAAAATAGGGGAGGGTATGATTCTCCCCTCTACCTCCTGCATCCTCCCTTCTGAAGATTTTTGTCTCAAATTTTCTCCCCTTGCCTTGGGGTCCCTTTCAAGGGATGTAATTGATATAGTCACTGAAAATAATGGAATTTATAGCCCAGGCTCAACACTATAAATTCAGCTATTACATTCCTGATGGGAAAATGAAGAACAAAATGAATTGAGACAGAATATTTGTCTTAATAATTGTCTCTTTTCTGTGCCGCATGTGTTTAATATGTCCGTGCCTATATGTGTGTGAATATATACATGAACACACACAACTGTACTTAGAAAAGAGGCTTTCAATTTGATTTTTGAGGGGGTTTTGGGTTTTTTTAATTATTAAGTGACCACATCAGCACATCCTGTGGCCAGGCAAGCACATTAAGAAGCTGTCTCTAACAGAGCAACAAGGGGAATTTCCAACCTGGAGCTGTTTGATGGGGAAAGAGTCAAACTTGCTCTGTATTGCAAAACCTACCCAGCCTCTTCTTGGGGCTTTTGGCTGTTTTTAAGGTTTATTTCATTTTTAACCAGGAAAGTCAGAGCTGAGCCAGCACTTCTGTGCCCAAACCATTGCCCTGAGCCTCTGATAAGGTTTCTCAGTGAAATCTTCCCACTTCTCCACTCCTCCCTTCCATCCTGCTCCAACTTGGGAAGTTTTGGGTTGGCTTATCCCAACTTTATCCCATCCCACTGCAAATGCACCACCACCACCACCAAAAAAAAAAAAAGGGCATGTCCAGGCTGTGATCATTTGTCATTTAGATAGAGTCTATGATATGAACCATGGCAAACACTGTAATGACTAATTTCAAACATTTATTACAACACTTGAGAGACTTGAAAGCTCTCCCTGCTCTTGATTTTAATAAATGCAGTCTTGAAGCAGCCGCTTATCAAAGTGACACAAATTGTGTGGTAAATAGATTATGGCACAGCTGAAATACTGGAAAATGAGATCAGAAATGCTACTATCTCCCATTTAAGGCTTTGTAAGATGCTCCGATCGAGCGGATTCCAGAAAAGTGGCACGGGCAGAGCTGGTGGAAGTGGGAAGAAGCCAAAAAATGCCAGGGGATCAACGCGGGGCCAGCCGGCTGCTTATCACCCCCCGATTTGCATGTGTACAATTTCTTGCACATTAAGGAGTTTGTACACCAAAGGCAAGAGATACCAGCAGGCCTTGAAGTCAGCATTTCAGTGCCAAACCAAGATAGAAGAGCAGCTTCATCTGGGAAGGACTTATCACAGCAGCAGCCAGACTTCCTCACGCTGTTCCCTGCTCATTGTCTTCGTGGAATAAACAGAACTCTCATCAGGACTTGCCACGGTACTAAAAAGGGAAATATTTTGACTTGTTGTCAAGTTGCTGCAGATTTCTGCATGCAGATAAACGAAAAGCTGAGTTGGTATTTGTTTTCATAAAGTTCTGAGGAACTGAGATGAGAGCTTTGCTTTTGGAATATGCTTTGACCATGGAAATTGGTGAAAGTCTGGAAAAGGGTTGTTTTGTTTTGAAAAAGAATTCCCAAAGGGCACAGAGAAGGGAAGTGTAACTAGGTACATTTTTCAACCAGCCACACAGGGACTCTGCAAGGCCAGGTGGTAAAGGAACATAAACACAAGAGACAGGAAAATTACCTCAGAAATGTAGGAACTTTCTCACCAAAATAGAATTCATTTATAGAATCAGCTGCTGCCAGTTGTTTTTAGGGTTCAAAGAGAAAAAAAAAAAAAAAGCATTGGGTGTCTGGTATTATGGGATTCCTCATTCAAAACCAAACACCATGGCTCAGATTATTTTTATATTCAGAGCTCTCTTCTACTGAAGCCATCAGGACTGATTGCTTGAGAGGGAAACGCACCCAGATTGAGTGAAATGGGAGGTACCAGAATTCAGGGGCCCAGCTCAACTCAAGATGAATGACAGAGTTACCCTCGAGGTTACCCCCAACAACACAGACCCTTCATCCCAACCCAAGGCTGTTTTAAGCTAAATTTTGAAGGTCCCTCTGGTCTCTGAGCATTGAACTGGGAGCAGAGCTGAACACAGAGACACCTCTGGCCACCAGCAGTGGCACCTGGGCTCCTAAACCAGTATCTAACTGGGACATTTTAAATCTGATAGAGAGAACACCCCCCCCACTGTGCTAATTTTGGAGGCTCTTTGCCTAAATCCCCTGGGCAATGCATCTTTGCCTCTTTATGGCTCATTCCTTTGAAAAGATGCTGCCTAAGAATAAGGCTGCAAGTTCTGAATATGCAAAGCAGGAATATTCGCTATCAGATACCCTTTTGCTTTATTCATATGATTGAAACTCCTGCTATGGTTCTTGCAAATCCAAGGAAATGTGTTTACAGTCTCATCAACTGAAAAGAATTGGATTCCCACGTTGCGGTTCAGGGGATTTTCTGGGGTTTCTATCAAACACAGCAACTCTGGCAGCACAAGGCGACTTTAATAAGCGCCTGTATTGCAGTTTCTTATTAGAATGCACAATTAAAACCAGAAGAGGAAGAAAACATACATCCTTTCTACCTCCCTTCTGGATTTCAGGAGAAACTCCAGAAATCTGGGGAGCAGGGGGAAACAGATTTATCCTAAACACAAAGTGCTCACTTGTATTTCTCTCATCCTTGATGCTGGGGAACTGAAAACACTGAAATACTGGTTGTGCACACTGAGGTGGAGGAGATGCTGGCAGAGGAGATGGGAGCTCTGCAGCAGCACCACTGCATCTCCACTGCCACCCCTGCTCTGTCATTGCAATCCCTGCACCCTCACTGCCATCCCTGCTCTGTCACTGCCATCACTGCTCTGCAGCAGCACCACTGCACCCTCACTGCCGTCCCTGCACCTTCACTGCCATCCCTGCACCCTCAGTACCATCCCTGCACCCTCAGTACCATCACTGCACCCTCAGTACCATCACTGCACCCTCGCTGCCATCCCTGCACCTTCACTGCCATCACTGCTCTGCAGCAGCACCACTGCACCCTCTCTGCCATCCCTGCACCCTCAGTACCATCACTGCACCCTCACTGCCGTCCCTGCACCTTCACTGCCATCCCTGCACCCTCAGTACCATCACTGCACCCTCAGTACCATCACTGCACCCTCAGTGCCATCCCTGCACCCTCACTGCCATCCCTGCACCCTCAGTACCATCACTGCACCCTCAGTGCCATCCCTACACCTTCACTGCCATCCCTGCACCCTCACTGCCATCCCCGCACCCTCACTGCCATCCCTGCACCTTCACTGCCATCACTGCTCTGCAGCAGCACCACTGCACCCTCTCTGCCATCCCTGCACCTTCACTGCCATCACTGCTCTGCAGCAGCACCACTGCACCCTCTCTGCCATCCCTGCACCCTCTCTGCCATCCCTGCACCCTCTCTGCCATCTCTGCTCTGTCACTGGAGCCACGATCGTTGCTCCTACTGAGCCAAAAAGGGAGAGGAGCCACCTCTGGCTCTGCAGCCCCCATATACAGACACCTTCCTGGGGGACAGTTGTGCCCAAAGCAGCTTCTTGAAGCTCAGATTCCCCACGCAGAGCCTTTCCCCTCCTGCTGCAGCACGAGCAGGACACGTGTTAGAGGCTTGGCCAGCACAGGGCACAAGCCATGAGCTTTGCCTAGAACTGAAAGAAGCTGCCTGGCAAAACATGGGCAGCTGGTGGCACATCCAGCATGGATGAGGCACGCGTGGCACAGGACAGGGCACTTTAAAATGCAGTTAGTGGGGTCTAACCAGGGCCAGCCTGGTTTTTCCTCTGTGCACTATTGCTTTGCCCAGCAAATGTACTCGATTCTCATTCCTAACCAACGCCCCCTGATGAGATAACACACACTCAGCAGAAAAATACAAACCCTAGAACCAAATAGGGACCAACTTGGCACTATAAACATCCTGTGAATGAGTTTGGCTTCCTGTTGTCTTAAGCAGAGCAGAGGGAGCCCCACACAGCTCTGGGGGCTCTTGTTCTCCCCAGCCAGGAACCACCCTGGACTTTCCAACCCTGACATCCATGCTCTGGGTCCCATGGTCTCAGAGAAAGTTTTCATGCTCAGTCAAGGGGAACTCGGGCCCCCCAGCAGTGACATGCCCCAAGCACACCCCATTACTCTGGCAGTGTTCCTCTGGTTCTGCTTTACAGCCCATAAACACATCCAGGGGTATTTTTGTGACAGAAACCCACAAGCATTGTTGCATGACAGAGGAGCTGCTCTCAGACAAGTGTAACAGCCCCAAACACACTTTTGGTGTCTTTCATCTCTAAATCCCGAGCTGCCTTTAGGTGGCAGGTGACTGTCAGGTGCAGGGGACTGCAGCAGGGAGAGGAGCACCAGCAAGGGCAGAGCTGGAGCTCAGCTTTCCCAGCTCCCCATGCAACCCCCTCCCTTCTGCTTTTCACTTTCTCTCCCCTCAAGTCATAAGCACAAACAGCATTTTTGACAAGTGTCTCAAGCCCTTGCTGTGTTCATTTTTTTTTCCCATTTAAGGAGTCACTGGCAACAACTCACCCACCCCAAATTCAGACGTGGGGTGAGTTTCTGACCCACTCCCCACTGCTCCTGTGCTGCTGTTGTGCCCAGCCCTGCACTGCCCATGGCAGGGTGGGTTTTGAGCACAGGCAGCAACCCTGGCAGAAGAAAAGACGTTGGGATAAGGAGAGAAATGCTCACACTGAGATGTAGCCATGGCAACATAGTTCTGCAGAGCAGGAGGCATATCTGCCAAGGCTCAGAGATTTGCCATTTGATCGCATGGATTTCCATGCTCTGGATGCGATCACATCACACAAAATCCAGGTCAGGCTTGATGCCTTGAATAATTCTTTACCCTCAGGGGCACAGAACTGATGTAGGAAGCTGCGTCTCATGGAGGATATGGTAGGATTAAATAGATTATCTTTTTGGCCCAAAAAAGAAAAAAAAAGGTGAGCTGTGCAAATGAAGAGACACCCAGTTCTGCTTTTATTGCCCAGGAGGCAGTGGGGAAGAGGTAAAACCTCAGAGTTCTGCCTCAGGAATCTGTGTTTCCTGGGGTGGAGACAAAGCAAAAGTCTCTAAAAGCAGGGTAGAATCCTTCTAGCTAAAAATCCCATCCCCTCTTCCTCTTCACCTTCTCAGTGTTATCCAAAGAAAGGAGTAACCACATTTCCAAACTCACAGCAGTCCCAGCTTTTCACCCAGGGCTGCCTCTGAACAACCCACCTGGGCATTTGTCATGCTGGGGGTTCAGACCCTCCCCTGGCCCCAGCAATCACCAGCAGCCACGGATGTGATGGACAGTGCCCATCCAGCAGCAATCCTGCTTTGGGGAGCCAGCTGCTCCCCCTGTACCCCTCTGCAAGCACAGGGGCCAGCAAGGAGCCATGAGGAGCCAGAGGAACCACCTGCACCAGCACATGTTGGGGGCAGGAAGATTGTGAAACCCTAAGGGGTAAAAGCAAGGAGAAAGAGAGAAACCACAGACCTTTCAGGGCTTCAGGAGATTTGTGGCACAACCTGGATTGCAAATATTTTCCCTGGGGTTCTGCCACTGAATCAGAGCTTCAAGACGGGCAAGGGCTGTGTTTGCTCTGATCTGTGCCTGTGTAAATCATGAAAGCCAGGTCTGAAGCCCAGAAAAAAGAGGCAGCTTGAGAGCAAACAGCACAGGGGAAGAAGTGCCAATGTCTTGACTCGAGCAAGAGCTGCTGCAAACTCCACACTCCTCTCTGGGTTGGTGGGGAGAGCACATGGGGAAGGAAGAGGCAGAGTTCCATGTCCCACTGCTCACCCTCCTTTGGTTCATGTCCCACTGCCCAACCTCCTTAGCTCTGATGCAGTCTCCATCAGCTGGCCTGGGCCAGGACTGGGACAGCAGGAGCCATGGCTCCCTGGAGCTGCTTTACCCCAGCTTAAGAATGTGTGCACTCAGATCTTCATATCTGAGAGGGAGGCAGGAATCTTATCAGTCAGAACTCAGCTATGTTTTAAAAAAAAAGAAAATAAAAAGAAAAACAAAGTTGGGGGGGAAAAAGAACTAAAGGTAGGTTTATTTCACATTTGGAATCTATTTTTCTCTTTTATACTAGCAAACCTGAAACCCCTAGAAATCTAGATGTTCTTCACCTGGCATCTTTTTAAAGAGTGTTCCCTTCCCTTCCCTCAGTAGCTCAAGGGCTTTAACCTTTTGCAAACAACAGGTTCTGAGACCTTGAAAAGGAAAGCCAGCAAGGCAGAGCTCATCCTCCATTAGAGCAGAAACAGGGAGGGAGGGGGGATTTATCCCAATGATCCGAGTCTTTTGGAGAAGTTTAATTCACTCCCTTGTCAGGTCCTTTCTGTCTTGCCCTCCCCACTTCCAGCTCCCTCTGAAGCAGCCTTCCCGTCTCTTGCTTTTCACCTCTGCAGGCTTGAGCATGAGATAAACATGCCCTAATTATTTTCCTCTTGCACAGCTGAGCCCTGCAGCCCTTCATTTCCTTACCTGAATGCTCTCTGCTTCAAGTGGGTTATATACAACAAAGCCTCTCAAGTATATTTGTTGTGCAGCAGAACTCGGGTGTCACACAAGCAACCCAAACCCCTCTTTTCCCTGGCATGGACTAATAAAGGACATGAATTACTGGGGGCCTCTCACAGTCTGGGAGCCAAAAGACTGAGGGAGGGGAGAAATAAGGTCACAGATCCTCTTGCCTTCAGACAAATAGCACAGACCACCGCTCTGCCTGATAGAGATTAAAAATTGCCTTCGTTTTTGTGCTCAGTTTTGCAGAGGGTCACGAAGAGCTTGGTGACATTGCAGCTGCCAGAACATAAACATAATGTGCTCCATCCCAGCAGGCATCTTGTGAGGTTCTGCAGAGGATGGGGAGCAGTGGGAACGGGCACTGCTCCTCCTGTCCCCAGGGGTGACACTGGCAGAGGCTGCTCCGAGCACAGGCAGGTCAGCACTGTGGGCAGTGCAGGTGGTGTTGGTGCTTTTGCTGCATTCTCTGCACCATTCTCAGGATGTTTTTACAACTGCTGGGTTCCAAAGGCTCCCATCACAAGCGCTACCTCCCTGTTCCAGGCACAGAGCATCCCCAGCACAAAGCTCCCATCCAAACCTTGCATTGTGCAACTGAACCATAGCAGGAAAAAACCACCACAATAACCCCTTGAACCAGGTCTTTGAAAAGCTTCTAAGTCATGGAATCATGGGATGGTTTGAGTGGGAAGGGGTTGTAAAGATCATCTCATCCTACATGGTCAGGGATCCCTTCCACTGTCCCAGGTTGCTCCAAGCCCTGTCCAACCCAGCCTAGGACACCTCCAGGGATGGGGCTGCACGCCTGTAGCAGCACCAGGTACACAGCACAAAAAGACAGGACACATTGGTCAGCACAACATAACCCTTTTTCACATTTTTCTGACCCCCCAGGAGCTCCCTGTGTGTCAGGGAACTGCCTCCCATGTTTTACACCACATAGGAATGTGGAAACCTCTCCCAGTGATGCCCCAAGTCCCCCCTTTACTTGAAGAGTCCTGTGACAAGGTGCCTCCTCCATGAGGTCAAGGAAGGCCCCCCCTCAAAATGCCTGGAATCTGCAAAATCCCTGTATTAGTGATGCCAATAAAAACAATCTCACTCCAGAGGTGCTGCCAACAAACTCTGTGACACAGACCAGGTGACAGAGGCCATCAGGTACCACAAACCATGTCCTGCAGGGAGCACATCGGTGCAGAGCTGTGCTGGCAGGATTCCTGGGGGGCCACAA
This sequence comes from Cinnycerthia olivascens, assembly GCA_035048155.1. Taxonomy (NCBI): domain Eukaryota; kingdom Metazoa; phylum Chordata; class Aves; order Passeriformes; family Certhiidae; genus Cinnycerthia; species Cinnycerthia olivascens. Next base: position 8,100,538 of record JAWWMU010000055.1, read on the forward strand.
ACTGCTCAGCAGAGCCTCTGGGAATTTGCTGGCAGCTGGTCCCACGGCCCAGCCTGGATTTATCCACTCCCCATCCTGTAACCCAGCAGTGTGGAAACCTGGCAGCCCCCAGTTCTGCTTCCAGAGCTCACTTTCCACAGCCTGCTTCTCCCAGTTCCAGGTGGATTTTGCAATGTGGCTTGTAAGATCAAAAAGGTTGGCTGGGCTTTGCCCCAGCCCCCCTCTCCGCTTTGAACTTCTAATTATTTTGCTAATTCTGAGCCTAGTGCTAAGATGCCCTGAGCACACCTAAAACCTTCCCCACAAAAATCAAGCTGCAAAACGTCTCCCAGGATCTAATCCCCAGTGAAAAATACTCTAACCTTTCCCAATAACCACGAGCAGAGCTTGTCTAGTCATTTGCAATTAAGCTCCTGAGCTAATGAAGCTGCTTTGAAAAAAAAAAAAAATAGAAAAAGAAAAAACCCAACAACCTCAGGTCAGTCTAATTAAGAAATGTTGTACCTTGCAGTCCCAGTGTATCTAGTGGCACACAGCTGTGCATGCTTTCAGCTTTGACAGCAGAAAAGGTGTGATTATTTATTTATTACATGAATGCGAGGAAGCTTCAGGAGTAGGAGACGCCTGTGCTGTGAGGGAGCTGAAGTAGAGAGAAAAGAAATGACATTCAGCTGGAACCTGTAATTATAAGAGGGGATGTTGACCATAGAAAAATGCAATTGTGTAATGAATACTTATGCATTAGCTTTTCTTTGAGATTAAAAGTACACAATCGAATCAAGGCCAAAGTGGAGCTTGCCCTCAAGGAAAGGCAGTTTGGAAGACAAATGTAATTATGCCGCTGTCATTTGCAATGCTACAGAAAGTGGCTGAGGAAACTTCAGGGAAATAAAAAGTCTTAGGAGAGAAAAAAAAAAACAAAACACATTTGGAAAGAATTCTGCTCCTGATTTAAGTCTCTCTCTCCCCTTAACAGCAGAAAGGATCTTTTCTGCTGGCTGCACATACACAGGATCCCCCCAGCCAGCATCTGCTCCCAGTGCACGTTACTGATCTTGGATCTGCAAACAACCATCTTCCCTCTGCTTTTCTTGTGACTAACATTTGCACAGCAAGAACCAGATCTGATCTGCAAGAGCAAAATTTTAATTAAGTGCCTCGCAAGAAAGAAAGAAAAAAAACAAACCTAATTTTAGGAGCTGGTCCAACATACTCTTATTTCCTCACGTTCTCCTATCCCTCTGCACTGCATTAGCCCAGAGCCCCCCAGGACTCTGCCTGCACTGCATGACAGGATCCCAAAATTCCCCAGCATCCATCAAGCACGGGTACGTGTCACTGGTGCCTGAAACACTGATTCTCTGAGCTTGGTTGCTCTCTGCTCAACAAGAAGGAATGACAAGGTGTTAAGCAGCAGAAGTTGCAGTTAAGCCTATCTTTCTTTTTTAGCCAATTAGATAATTTTTACTATCTGCAGAAGATGCCAGGGTTAAAGGGGAGCTGCCAGCACTGCTCGGGCACAGCTCATCCTGATCAGTTTTTAAAATTCTGCTCGTCAGCTGGTGAGAAGAGACACATCCAAAGTGACCTCACACTGCTGAGAAACCCAGCGAATTATCTCCAAGGCTGAATGCAGAGTTTCCACAGAGACCCCCCACCCAAACAGCATCAAAAGAACCTCCAAACCCCAAAAATCCAAAACACACATCCAAAATTAAACCATCCCAGTGCAACCCTCAAATCCCTTCTGGATTGTGCCACAGATTATCCATGGCCACGGGGAGCAGAAGGCACTGTCGGGTTCACAGCTGCAGCTTTCCATGGGTAAACCCCAGGTCCTCAGCCCAAGACTGAGTTTGCCAAGCCCCCACTGCCTGGCTGAGCAAGGGCTCCAGCACAACTCGTGCAGTGCCCAATTCCAGTGATCCATCCCCGAAAAGCTGCCCTGGAACAACAGAGCCCTGGAACAACAGCAGCCCCGAGAGCAGACTGTGCCGTGGACTGACACCATCGAGATGCACTCCAGCAGTGAGGAAAAACCTCTTCTGATAATCACAACCTTCATCTCTGAGCCATCCTGCAGCCTGAGAGCTCAGCAAAACCCCAAAATCAGTGGGGGTGCACAAAGGGACCCGAGGGGGAGGGACGGGAGAAATGACAGGGAGAAGACAGACTCCTCAAACCAGCACACAGGGATCGAGGGATGGAAGGGAAAGCAGAATTTTGACAGAAGAGATGCAGCCAAGTGTGGGAAAAAGGAGGGAAGAGTGGGGGAAATAAAAGATCTCAAGAGCATCCACTTAAGCTTTGAATTGCCTGGCTTTGTCTCTGCCTCACACAATGGAAACATACAGTAGCAACAGACAGATGCTGAGAGCTGGTTTGCTTCTCATCTGCAATTCCAAACACCCTGTCAGGAACAAATATTTGAAAAGACATCTATCCAACCATTAATGTATCTAGTGGGGCAAATTTTCTTTTTTTTTTTTTTTTTTGAAAGAAAAATAATTCTGCATTCATCACAAAGATGATCACGCAGAGAGATGCCAACAGAAGCACTGGAGGGATAAGCAAAGTTTCAGGTCTTTCTTTTGGGCTGAAGACAGCTCACTATTGAGCTGAGAAGGTGCAGCTGGTTAAGTATTTGCAGTACAGGGAAAGGGAAAAAAAATAATCAGACAGCTGTATTTTTAACTGATCATGTGCTTGCTTCTGTTTCATAAGATTTATTCCCTCATTAATCACTGCCCTCCCTTCATTCATGTTAAATATAAAAATGATTAGGAAAGATCCTCATCATGGTTAAAAAAATAATTAGCTGCTACATCATGTTGCACACATTCAGACAGAAAGGAGTGATTAAATTAGGAATATTAAAACCCCATTAATCTGTGTTCAACTTAAGCTCTGCTTGTTCATCTCACTGTGGCACTTATTATTTCTGACACTGAAAGATATTTGAATTACTAGCTGAAACAAGGTCACTATCAGAAAGATGTCAGGTCAGCAATTAGTCAAAGGTGGGAGAAACGACCAGAACTGAGCTGTGCTTGACATGCCACAAATGTGTGGAGAGTCTCCCCTTCCCAGGGTCCCCTGGATGAGCAGGTCACAGGTGTGGATCAGCCCTGCCAAATCCTCTCCGCAGCTCCTGTGCCCCCAAGGCTGTCCCAAATTTCTGTGTCCCAGACTTTGGGAGGAGCTGGGCAAAGGGCACAGCCTGGAACCCTCACCCTGAGCTGTGCAGCTGCCCCGGGCTGGCCAGGGCTCCCCACGGGCAAATGTCAACCTCACCTTACACAAAGTCTAAGGACAGAGCCAGTGAAACAGCAGAGCCAGGAGAGCTGAGCTTTGACTCTGACCCACAGCTCTGATTTCAGCCTTATCTCCAGCTGTGGGCAGCAGCATCTCTTGGTCACCCAGAACATGCTCTGAAGTGGTTTCACCCTTTCAAGAAGCTAAAACCTCACTTCTGGTTTGGCTCAGGAAGCAAAGCAGCAAGTCCAGCATAAGATTATGATGGGTACAACAGGAAAACCCAGAAAAATTATTTTCTCTAGAGGAACATGTGCAAGCACAGGAGCATTTGATGGCAATGAGAGAAAAAAATAGCCACAGATCCGTATGTTTCACGGACTTGGACTTGAACAGAGGCTGGGAGGGAAGGGTACAGCACAGAACTGGCATTCACCACACTATGATCACCATGTGCATGAGCAAAATCCCCCACGGGCAGCTGGCCCCAGGGTGAGGGGCTCCAGTGCTCCCAGTTTCCCGTTCCAGGAGCAGAGAACCACGTTCTGCCAAGGACAGGGCAAGCCCACACCTACCACACAGCTATGACAGCAATAAATGCCAATTTTACCTCCAACTTCAAGAATTAATTTTTTTTTAAATAGAACTGCCAGCTAAACTTTTTGGAGAGCCCCAAAATTGTTGTGTGGGAACCTTTAGGCTACCACAGGAGGTTGCTGCAGGCCCAGTTCACGATTTCCAGCATGCTGGGCAGAACCCTTTGAGATTTGTCCCTGGGAGCCAGGCATTACCTGCCACCACACAGATTAGGGAGGATGCAAGCACAGGAGGACAAAAAGAAAGCTGACAAGTCAGTCACATCTTAGAGATAAGTTCCTGGGCTGTTTTTTTCCAGCCACAGGTGAACTCACTGCTTGGTGGTTGATACCTTTGATATGTTTGCTATGCTTGCCCTCATTAATGGGAAAAAAAAAAAGCAGCACACAAGACGTTTTCATCCCCAGATCTCCCCAAGTCTTTCCTAAGCACAGTATTCCAGTATACAAACTATTTACTCTGTACTTCTTTCAGCACTGACAAAACCACCTCTGAGCCTCTTTAGGAAGGAAACAGATAATAAATCAGCTAACAAGCCTGCACTCTAATTGACAGCACAGGAAGGAGGGAAAGATGCAGCCTCTCCTCGTAACCGCAGGAAGAACTTTAGGGAAGCAGGATATAATTAATCGAGTTGGGATTTCACCAAGATCCCCCTGTCTTATGAAAAATGCCATAAGACATTTAATGACCACAGGTGAGGAGAATCTTCAGTTTACATCTCATTTGGAGCTGAGCACACGGAATATAAAGCGAGTCAATGCTACCCCCAAGGCCTGCACGAATTATGCTTTCCACTTTTCCATTTGCCTTTGGGCGTCCCACAGAGCTCCCTCCATGAGCTGTGGGACCTCTTTTTGAAGGAGGTGAAGAGGATTGCTCCTTGTGACCACTCTGGTAACTGCTCAGGGGAAAAATTAGCTGAGTATGGATCCGTCTGCCATTTTGCTGCTACTCCATTTTAGAGGAATGCAGTGGGGATGGGGGAGGGGGGTAAAAAAATCAAAGCAGCAAAAACACCTTTGCTAAAATATTTATTTACTATCAATAGTTCAGGAGGTGTTTTGTTTAGGCAACAGCCAGGACACAGCAGCAAGACACCCTGACTCGACCCACAAGGGGTGGGATTTTCAGCCAGACAATAGAGCAGCTCACTGTCAGCCCTGAAGGCAAGCAGGGGTTTGCCATTGACTTCTCCAAGGACAGAACTGAACCAGCAAAGCAATTCCAAACCCCTCCTGCAAATAATAGCACTGGCACCATGGGGCAAAGCCAAGTGTTCAACAGGCAAGATCTGCTCTCTTTTACTTTGTTTGAAATGACTTTAAAGCTCAGCTACATGAAAAAAACATTCATGTGTGGCTATTACACACCAATTATACAGCAATTCTTAATCATCAGCATCAGGGAGCTTTATTTAAGGAGTGGGGAAAACCATGAGGAGAGCCTGGGAACTCCCATGAAATCAGTGCCTGGTGGGCTGGGCGGCCAGCAGAAGTGTCTTAGTGACTGAATTTACTGTGCCAGCCTGTCCCTACCCTTTGACCAATGAAATCCTGTTGACAGAGCCACAGCTATGCTTAGAAGATGGAATTATATTAGAATTTTAACCTCAATGCTGTTTGGAGTTGAGGGAATGGGACAGAGTGACTCTGCAGGAGTCTTCATTCACGTGGGACCTCTGTATCTGGTAATTTGGGTGCAGTGTTGGGTGTACAGCATTGCTTCTTTTGCATGATTAATTAAAAAAAAATTATCCTGTAGACCAATGACTGGAAAAACTAAGAACACATCCAAAACCAGAAGTCATTTTGGCCACCAAGAAGCAGGCAAGCACTGCCCTGCCTCAAGTACTGTGGAATTAAGACACTCATAAATCCTTGCCCAGCAAGCCCTGGAGAAATAAAAGAGGCTTTAAATATAATCTATCCTACCTCTTCATAGAGCAAGGGGAGCAGCAGAACGGAGAGTAAGCTGAGAGGAAAGGACAAACATAATTGCTGGAGTCAAACAGAGGAAATTGCAGGTAAATACCAGCTGGATGAAACACCATAAACTGCCCCAAAACCCGAGGTGGCTGCAGGGTGACTCCACGTGGGGTGAAGGAGGCACAGGGGTCAAGCAGGGCTGTAAAAGGCACTACTAAATGCACGATAGCTCGTTAATCAGAGCTGTGCCACTGAGACTGCAGTGCTGGATGGGTTTTTGTACAGCTCTGACACCTAAAAATGGTGTGAGGAAATGCAGAGATTGCCAGCTCCTCTGGCCTCCAGCCAGCACAATGAGTGGCATCTGCAGGACCTCTTCCAAGGTGCTGGCACGACTTTTGGCCACACGTTTGGCACGTGTGTCCCATGGCAGGGACCTGGAGGAGAGTGGGGTCAGAATGATGGGTCTGGCAGGGAGGAATTGGGCAGAGCCGGACTCATAAAAGGAAAAATAACTAAAAAAAAAAATCTCATCCTCTTGCTTCCCAGCGCAGGTCTGTACCAACAGTGATGTTTCTCACGGCCTCTGGCAGCACTCACCCTCTCAGCAGCCCAGAGAGGGAATTTCAGGGAAGGGAAGGGCAACCTGAGAGCAGCCACGTGGGGAGAACTTTGTGTTGCTGGGGAAACAGCTCACAGGTAATGGAAGCATCATTCTGGGGTTATTTTCTGCTCCTCGTTGGCTTTTTGTCCCCTCAGTCTCAGGTAACTGAATCAAGGCCCAGAGCACAAACAACACAGAAAGCAAAATGCAGCAGAGTCAACGTGGAGCAAGCAGGAAGGTGAGGGTGCCTAGCAGGGATGGGCAAGATTTTGTCTTTAATACCTGGAGAACTGTCCAACATTGCTATTGAATGAATCCTCATTCAGCAATAAATAAAACCAGGCTGTGAATGACCAAACCACCAAGTCCCTACAACCAAGTCAATCTCATGCTTTTCTTCTTTGGCTTAATAATTGAAACAAAATAAAATATACTAATAATATAGTATATTATTAGTAAAATATAGTATATTATTAGAGAATATAGAAACAAGAATAATAATTCTAATTAAAAGGAGAGGAATAAAACCTAAGAGGAACAATGCACAATACAGTTGCTCACCACCCCCTGAATGATGTCCAGCCCATCCCTGAGCAGCAATTGTGAGATCCCAGCCAGCTCCCCCCAGTTTCTGCACTGGGCATGACTTTCCACAGCCTGGAATATCCCTTTGGCCAGTTTGGGTCAGTTGTCCCTCCCAGGTTTTTATGCAACTCCTCACTGGCAAAGCATGGGACACTGATAAGTTCTTGAATTAAGGTGAGCACTACTGGGCAAGAACTAAAACATCTGTGTGTTATCAACACTGTTCTCACGCCAAATTCAGAGCACAGCACTGCACCAGCTAAGAAGAAAATCAACTTTATCCCAGTTGAAACCAGGACACAAATGATCAAGAAGTAACCCTCAGATAATAAAAAATAAAAATCAAACCAAACAATCAGAGAAGGCAGGAAAACAGGGAAAATTCACCAATGCTTTCTGATGCATCCTTTGGTGGAGGGCATCTCCCCATTGCCATGACACACACCAAGAGGAAAGTTAATCCTCCAGGGGATCCCTTCCAAAGGAACCCCCATGCTCTGTGCTGCTGGCCTCGTTCCCAGCACAGAGCACTGCAGTCAGAAACTTTCAGTTTTAGTGATTCTGAAATTGTCAGTCTGGGTGTTGTTTAAACTGCAGTGGCTTTTCATGTCGGTCAAGGTTTTGGGGGATTTCCAGAGCGTTTCAGTTGAGGCTTCTCTAAGCAAAGAAGAGGTGGAAAGTTTTACAAATCCATCTTGTCACTCCTACACGTGTGGGTAAATGAACCCAGCGAGGTACTTGGCCCATTTTAGACCCAAAGCGCCCCAAACCAGCCCCTGTCCCCTCTGACCCTGCTGGGGGGAGCTGGGGGTGACCCCACACAGCAGCAGGGCTGCAGCTCCCTGAGGGCTGCCAGGGCTGGGGCTCTGCAAGCAGTGGCACAAAGCTGGGTCACCCCCTGTCCCCAGATGTTTTCAGGTCACCAAATAGCTGCAGTTTCCTTGGAAGGGAGGAGGAGAAGACAAGGCAGGGATGTAGGAGGTTTGGGGTTTTCTTATTTCCTTGAAGTTATGCAAAATAATTTGTCGTGGGTAATTTCAGCGCCATCAGTGGAGTGGCTCTGACCACAAGGAGCAGCACCAGAGGGGTTATTGCAGCCATCCCTTCAATTTTGGAGGCATCTCAGGATTATCAAAGCAAAAAAACTTTGGTGTTTCCATCCCCCAGGCACAGCACAGAGAGCTCAGCTCACTGGAGGAGGGTGACCACATCCTGGCGTGCAGAGCCTGGGTGCCTCCAGCGTCACCCAGAGCTGTGACAACAGGAAAGGAACGTGGGCACAAGGCCAAGTCACCCCAGCACCATGGGGTGGGATGGGGCAGGGACAGGATGGAGAGTTAGAACCACAGAATGGGGGCTGGAAGGGACTTTTAAAGCTCCTCCAGTGTAACCCCACACCATGGGCAGGGACGCCTCCCACTAGACCACGTTGTTCGAGAGCCCTGTCCAGCCTGACCTTGAATGTTCCCAGGGATGGGGCATCCACAGCTTCCCTGGGCACTCTGTGCCAGTGTTTTGAAGAGACCTTTCTGCCTCCTTTCAGCCCCAAAAGGGACAGGCTTAGGCCACTGCTCACCAGCTCCAGCCCTTCGTGCCACCACACACAAAATTTGTGCTGCTGACGTGGCTCAGGTCCCTCCCTGGGCTCTCACTGGGGTCCCAGCAAAGCCCAAACTGTGCAAATCTGCCCTGCCATGACTGCAAAGTAATTTCTCCTCCCTGATGCATTTTATTACCCAACAGGCAGAAACCCATATTTTTGGAAATTGAATTACAGTTTCTTGAATATTAAGAGAAAAAGTTATTCCCTTGGCTGAGCTGCATTAATAACACCCCTGGTTTACAACTGGCAGGGAGGGAACAGACTGGATTTTCTCCTTTCAGCCCTGGGGCTGAGACCCAGAGGGCTGATCTGCTCCTCAAGCTCTTCCAGGAGAAAAAGCACCCAGAAACGGCACTGGGAAAGGGTTGAGTTTTAAGAGGCAGGAAAGAAACTGGAGGGCAACTTTTGAACCAGTGGCACCATCTCACTGGCACCCAAAGACTGATTGCAAAAGCAACTTTTAAAGAAACAAGTAAACAAAAAGAAAACCTCACTTTATCGTCCCAATATAATTCTGGTTTCTGCCAATTGAAAACAGTCTGCCTTTACTTGTTTGCAGAAACTTTTACCACACAGATGGGTGGTGTAAAAAGGATATTCCATGCAAAAAGGACCAAAAAAATCCTCAAACATATAGGTATTTGATTTGGGTGTCCTAACCAAATCACCTCCCAGAATTCCAGCTTGATTTCAAGGATCTGTCATCTGGCAGAGGGGAACACTGACATGTCTTGTCAATTTGGGCCTTTGGACAGAGATATTTATTTCTTTTCCTCTTTTTTTAGCTGCTTTTTTTTTTTTTTTTTTTTTTCCAAGGCCTAAATTTCTTAAATCATTACTTTTATTAAACCCCAGCATGGTGCGGATCACAGCCATAATTCTTTTTCCCCCACCTTCCCACCACAAATCCATTCAAAGTGAATGACATTTGCAAAGTGTATTTTCACGGCCCTCCATAATCCCTTCAGAATATTAAGACTGCATTACTTTGTCTTTGGTTACATTAACTTCAATTTTCCTTATGAGTAAGTATTTGGCTAAAAATTAATATAGTGAAGTTGAAAAGAATCTTATGATAGGAAAAAGACTAATTTCATCTCTGGCTGCTCAGATACCAGAGTACACTGGGGTTAATGTAATTAACTTACAATTTTAGCCTAGGTTGTGTACATACACTGAATCTCCCTGCTGGAAACAAGATTAGATTTTATTACACTATATATCCTGGTTATCTTCACCATGCCTCCAATATTACTTCCCTCAATGACTTCAAGGCTCTCTGCTGCAATGAAAATGCAGAACCATCTGGTATTGAGCCCATGCAGTTTATTTAAGGATTTAATTAAATGCTCTAAATGGAGAGCTTCTTTGAATTAACATTTTAAATGTGACTTATTGCAGGTTTAATATTGTCTTAATGCCAACCTGGGAAACTCCATAGCCAAGTTGTTGACGTTTAAATTGAATTCATTTGGGTGGCTCCAGGGGGACTCATTAATTAATCTAAACAACTAATGGGGATTGGTTCTGACTTTTGATGAAGATTATTTACAGAGACAATTTGCAGTGAATAAAGAGTCACAGTAGGCAAATGTTTAATTGAATTTAAAAAAAAAAAAAGGAGGACATCTCATTGTGTTCAATATCAAGGATGCATCTTGCGAGTGAGCTTTGAAATACCAAGAAAGGGACGATTGCTTGAAGCTTCCAACTGCACACTAATAACAAAGAGAATGGCTAATTACATTTGCCTGTGTAATTTGCAGCTTGTAAGAGGACAACAGGTCTGTCTGGCTTACAGTACACAGAGAAAGACCCTAGCAGGAAGTATTCTGTTTTATGAAGACCAAGTTGCCCCACTCGCTTTTACTCACACACCAGAAAATGGCATTTTCCAACCAATGGAAAAAACAGAGTCAACGCCTCTCACTTTCATTTGCAATAACCCAGAACAACTGCAACGAGCTCAGCAGAGCTGCTTTAATTTACAACAGCTTAACCTATAACACCCAATCGTCTTTTATTCTCTGATTATATCAACTTTGGAATCAGTTATTTGCGCCTCTGAGCGCACCACGAGCCCCAGCAGCTCCTTATGAGGCTTTTCTTCAGTCAACCACAGAACCAAAGAAGTACCTGCTTCCCTGGGTAGCTGCACCCATTAAAGTAATTTCCCTTAATGTTTTTCCACTGTTTTAATCGTTCTTTCACCTGGAAGTTTCCAGTACTGCCAGAGGTTACCAGCAAAGCAAAAAACCCGCGGTGGACTGAATGCTGTCGCAGGGAAACACAGCTCCTGCCCCACCACCCCGGCTCCTGAGGACACCAACACCTCCAAAACCTGTGATTTCAGGAATTTGGCATTTTACAGCTGTGTGTTTAACACGAGGCTGGTGTGTTACTGGTTACATGGCGGGTGAGCACAGCAGAACAAGGAGTGACACCGGGGCAGATCGTGGGGAAGGTGGCAGCAGCAGGTTGGGGCTCTCCTGCCCCACACAGCCTCTCCTGTGTGATTTCTGCTCTTGCATGTTATGGATTGTCCTTAACCTAAAGCCAGATTAAGTTTAAACTTAAAAGCACAGCACTGAAAGGCAGGAGAGGTGAAGGGCAGGAGAAAAAAGGATTAAGAAGAAAACACAGCATCAAATGCCACAAGTGCTGCTAAACTTTATATGTGGTCTTCAACCACGCAGAGAAGTTTGATGGAGAAATTACCCAGCCCCTGAAAAGAATAATCTGAGCCTCAAATCACAGATTTGAGGACCACAGCAACCACCAAAAATGTGGAACAGGGGTTGGGGCAGCACTGCCTCTCCCACAAAGCTGGGAGACTCACATCTCTTGGTCTGCTTTAATCTATGAAGGAGTAAAGGATTTAATCCATGAAGGACCTCATCAGTGGCCAGGACTCTCAGGGAGCCTCAGTCACACCCAACAGGCCATGTCTCACAGCAGGCACCTGAAATCTTTCAGCAGGCTGTGGGCACTGAACATACTGATTTTATCACCCACAAGAGTCAATCCAATGTTTTGAGCTCCACTGTCCCGCGTCCAGCTGCAACAACTAACTCAAAACTAGAATCATCTTGGTTGGTAAGGACCTCTAAGACCTTCTAGTCCAACTGTTGGGCCAAAACTGCTCTGTCCATCACTGAACTGTTTTCCCCAGGCGCTCTCCCTTTCTCCATTTTGCAGGACAGGAGTCCTGCCCCACACTAGCACTGTCCAGTGGGGTTCAAACCAGATAAAACCATTGTGGACACGCTTCACCTCATGCCAGGCTTCACCTCAGGACAGGCAGAGCCCAGCTGACCTCACAGTGCCAAGGACTATCCAAGGCAAAACCATCATTTCCCCACACGCCCTGCTCTGCAATTCCCGAGCCCAGGGCTGATCATTCCCTGACCTCTCCCTGTCAGAGTCACATTTTATTTCCAATAATA
>JAWWMU010000055.1:8112655-8135423 GCA_035048155.1 Cinnycerthia olivascens
GCTCTGCAATTCCCGAGCCCAGGGCTGATCATTCCCTGACCTCTCCCTGTCAGAGTCACATTTTATTTCCAATAATACCCCAACCTGTCTTGCCTGAATCCAGGAGGTGCCAAAGTTCTTTTCTTTCGGAGGCTGGACACGTTTTGCATGCTAATTTGGGAGGCAATTGAGGGGGAGGGCACATTAGGGAACAGCTCGTAGCCATTAAGCCAGGGAGACTAAAGCATCCTGCCTGGCTCAGCACGGCTGGAGATTGTCTAGAGCATCGCCAGCTGCTCTCAGATACCTACAGTGGAGCTCTTTTATGCAAACACCTCCAGTAACAGCTTTTGTGGATCTGACAGACAGAGTGGTTAAAAATTAGGCATTCGGTGGGTATCCAGTGGAGAGACATTGTACAGCACATCTGAAGAGGGGAGTCACACTCGGAAAGGAAATTCTGAATTGTCTGAAGGGGAAAGGCTGCTCAGGCAGGCGGGATGGATCCCGATGGCAAATCGAGCCGTGCTGTGAATATCACCCATGTCAGCCCTCCTCATCTTCCCGGGGATCCAGCTCCATAAATGTGGATTCACAGACAGAACACAGCCACATCCCCCCAAAAAAGGAACCGAGGCAGATATTCACTGCAAATGGAGGGATATGGTATTGTCCCCAACAACTCTCAAAATTTCCTACAGAACCTCTCCTGCATTTTTATCTTGGTTTTTTTTTTTAATCACCGACTCGCTCAGGGCTCTCTCAAGGTGGTGTAGCTGTTTAATGTATTTTATTTTCCCCAGGATTGCTTGCTCTCAGTGTGAAGAGTGTCAGTTATTTTGGGAAACCTGAAATCAAGTGGGCAAGCGGTGGAATTATTCATGAGGACACCGTGAGGAGGGAGGTTACCTCCTTCACCCCGACGGGAGGCCGAGAGCTCAGCCATTGTTTCAGGCTCAGAATGAAAAGGCAAAAGTTTGTGCCCCCTTGAACCTGGACAAGGCATTAGGAGGTGAAATTATAGGGAAAGGCACAGCTGGTCCATCACTGGAGGAGGGAGGGGAGCTCTGGCAATGCTTGAGGCTCCTTCCAGCTCTGTGCAGCTGAGGCTTAGGTGCAAATCAGGCACACACTGCAATATCCTTTAGGTTTGAGCATCCATGAAGGCATAAAGCTGGGGTTTGCTTACTCTGCAGGGATGTGACCTGCTTTAAATGCCTGCCCTTCCCTCCCAGAGCAGCCACCCTCCCATTTCACCCATGAGCATTGAGCTTTTTCCTCAAGCTGGTGTGACTTGAAGCAATACTCACCTTCTAAAGCTTCTCTTATATGTGACACTATTTTTCCACTTTTTCTACTTTTCTATTTTTCTGCTTTCTCCAGGTCTGCACCTGCCTGTGCAGAAGGCACACTCCTCATGTGCCCTCATCAATAAACCACCTCTGACACACACAGGACAGGGGCAAAAGCTTCAAAGAACAACTTCTCTTTCCAAGGCCTTTAGGAAAACAGCTCTCCAGCAGCACTGACTCACCCCAACTCCTCCAAATTTAAATCAAGAGCCATTAACCCTCCATTTCTGCCCTGCAATGCTGCCAAACCAGAGGGCTTGGCTCAGCCCAGGGCAGGAAGGACCATGAAGGCAGAACCACCTGCCTAGAGGAGACTGGTGGCTGCAGAGGGGTCACTGGAGCAAAGGAAACACTCTCTGAGCAAGAACGGTGGGAGGTTGGTTTTTTTTGTGTTTTGTTGTTTGTTCTGTTTTGTTTTCGAACCAGAATCCTGGAGCTGCCCCTTATTCCGGTAATGATTTCTGATATTCACTACATTTTCTTTTGAACCATCTTGTTGCTGTAGGGAACACCAGATGCTCTGGCTGTGCTGCTGTTGCCTAGGGACAGCCTTCAGATATCTTGTTTGATTTTTCTGCCTCATTTATCATCAAATCAAAATCTCTTATCCAAACTTCCATGGACTCCTGTGGGCTTTGGTACCAACAATTAACAGCATCTGCTGAGGGGTGACCACATTGTTCCTGTCCAGGGTGGGAATGAAATAGATGGGATGGAGAACTGACAGGTTGGGGACTGACATTTAGATTACTACAAAATACACATGGAAATTATATACATCTGTATTTTATATTTTATGTGTATAAATCCATCCAACATGTATATGCACATAAAAACTCCATAAAACCCTAAAAGCTCCCCAAGTGATGCTCTGAGATGCCTTGGGAGTGCAGTTTATTTTAATTGGAGGCTGGTCAGACACAAATGCATGGGTAGAGACAAACTATGACAGAAGAGGAAAAGAGCCTGCTAGGGAAAAGGGACTGATTTAAAGCAGCAAACTAAATTTGGAAGGGAGGTGATAGAAACTGGCACATGAAAATTCATTCTCTTTCTTACTCCCATTTACACTCCTCTGTTACAAATAAGGTTATTTTGAGAAAAAGGAAAGTTCAGGTTGACATGTTTGAAATGTTAGATGGCAAAGCCTTCCCCTCTGTCCCTGTTTGGATTAAAATGTGTCTTTCCACATCCCACATGGAATAGAAACAGTCAAACCAGAACATTTAAATAAATATTTGCAAGGGGGGCTTATTTGTTTTTAAATACTTGCCCTACTCCAGACAGGACCCACAGACCACACAGAGTGTCATAAAACACCATTTCTTTCCTCCTTCTCCAAAAAAAGGAGCAGAAATGTGTGTTACCAAAGGAGATTTGGGTGAGTCCAGAAGAACAGGAAAGATTTACGCTCCCAGACACAAAAAAGTCAGGACTTTGGCCAGACTGTCCTCACTTAATTCTTCATTTTGCCTTGGAAAATATCAACAAGCTGCTACAGAGTGTGTGACACTGGTGTTACACATATGTCAGACATATTCCTCAGGGAGAGCAAAGGAAGATGCTGAGAGAACATGAGGTAGGTTTTAAAAAAAAACCAAAAATTAAAAATGCATCAAAAATATTGTTTCTACAGCGTGCACTGATTTTCCTTCACAGTGGCTATGTTTGGACATCCTGCCCTCGGTGCTTGTACATGTTCAGGTTTGCACAGGGGTTTTCCCCTTGATCTCCTGGCAAATAAAGTTTAATATGATGGAAGATATCTGGCGGCTGTTTGTATTCGGAACACCCAATAGTGAGAGAATTTACAGCGTGCCAAGCAAGGCACCTTAAATATCCCATCATGACACCAGCAGTGAAAAGGGCACACCCCACGTGTTCATCAATGGGAAAAGGACAGGGGCCAAAGCTTCAATGAACAAATTCTCTTTCCAAGGCCTTTAGGAAAACAGTCCTTCAGCAGCACTTCCAAATTTAATTCAAGAGCCATTAACCCCTCCATTTCTGAAAAACTCTGAATCAGATGCCAGGAGTGTAAAAGACAGAGCTGGCTCTGCTGTCCCTGGGCTGAAAGTTTGGAAATTGAGCCCAGAAAGTCCCGTTTCATTCACACAAGAACTGCTCAGACCAGGCCTGTGCTTATATTCTTGAGTAACTCACTTATCACCCACTCCCTTTTCATCCTTCTCTGCTGAACCACCCGGGCTTGAGGGAAAGAGCGGATGCAAAAGCGGGAAGTCATCAGCATTTGTTTCTGGAGAAGACAGATGAAAGCTGGGAAGGCCAAATGAGAAAGAAGCAGCTCGGAGACACAAAGCATTCCAAGACAAATGTCCATTACCCAGCACAATGTGCTGCTACTTTCTTAGCAACACGCGTCACTTGAATTAATTTTCCAAAAGAAAACAGACTGTCTCAACAGCAGCCTGATGGTCTCAGCAATTCACTTTACAATTACTCACTAAACTACCTTGATTTAATTATTCAAGAAGAATCTCACTGCCACTGATAACTACTTAATTAAAAACACAACTTTAGAGCAATAAGAGAGTCACATTATATTGCATTTGAAATAGATTTCTTGCTGTAAACATGCGCAGTTCATTTTAACCGGCTTAATGTGCCAATATATTTGGAGTCCCAAGGATTTTAAGAATGGCTCGAGCACCAGTCATCATCCAGGGGCTGCAAACAACACTCATGAGCTTGTTCTTGCTTGGAGCAATTCCACTCAGATCAAATTAAGAAAAACAGCGCTGCGACAGAGATGGTGTAGAGCATAAAACTTCATGCTCGGAAAAGTCAGAAGCTGAGAAATGAGGACAAATTTTTATCCTGCTCCACTGTTCCTGTTGGAAATTATACAACTTCTAAATTTTTTTTTGTAATTAATTTTTGTCTGGGTTTTTTTTTTTTTCGCCTTCGCCCAGGGGGAAGGGAGTGGAAGATTCTTTTCAAAAGGCTCTGGACGAGGCCTGATGAGTTGAACATCTACAGATGGGGGTAGCACAGAAGATGCACAGGACACAAGTGATCACTAAAGAGCATCAACACCCCAACATCCCCCCTGGTGGGTCAGAGATGGGTTGGGGAATGTTGGATAAGAAAACCAAGGATGAGGATCTGATTAGCCTCAAAGGTGAAGGGATCAATAACCAATAGGCAACCAAATATTAAGAATTGTGTAACTTGGGACCAATGAAAATTGAACCAATTAATTTCTCTGAGTTTTGTTTGTATGAGTATGTGGAAAATCTGGTAAAGAACCAGGTGTGATGGAATTATTTTCTCTGCACATCCCAGGCTAGGTGTGGGTAAAATGATTTCTGTTGTACGTCCTGGCCAGAACAACATCCTGACCAGAACAAAGTAATGTTTTAACTCTCTAAAACTGGAAAATGCTGCTGGAGAGTTTTTGTTTTTCCATGATCGTTCAGTGACATTCCCCACCACTCCCATTGTGCTCTCCTGGCTCTTGGTGCTGTGAAAGCTCTACAGGTGAAGATGCAAAACCTTGGCTGGGGTCACCCTGTCCATTCTCACCAGCAGAAGGACCTGTCTTGGTCCTAGCTGGAGCAAATGCTGTTGATCTGACCCTGTAACCCCTCACCCTGAGAGTCTACAGAATCTTCTCCAACAGCCTGGGTGCACAGTGGGCACATCCAGCCCTTCCTATGCCAGCTGGTGGGAGCAGCTCACATCCTCCAGGCTGCAGATCTCTGTCTGAGGGCAACTGCCTGAGAACAATTCCCATTTTTAATGAATTTAGCATTTTAATGGGTATCAAGTATGGGTATCATTTAGTACTTGCAAAAGTCAAGAGCAGTCTTTGAAAATTTGGTGCTTTTTAACCTGTGTTAGAAGAGGTTGTGAATTAATTGGCTCAATTTCCATTGGGATAGAGATGGATAAAGCTCTGGGGGAAGGAGCTGTTGGCTGCCTGTGGCCAGAGGGACCAGGGGCAAGCAGGGGTGGCTGCAGACACCAGCCTGAGTTCCATGACAGGCACCAGTTCATGAGGAACTTCCTGAGACCACCAGCTGGATTTAGGCTGTGCCAAGAGATGTAGGAAAGCCTCCCAAATCATCAGCATTCCATCTCTCATTTAGTTATTTAAAACCTCTCTCCTTCCACCTAAGAGACAGCAACTCCTTCGATTTTAATGCATTTTCAGTGCAGCTGAAACTATAGATGTATTTATATATGAAAAAAATTAAATGACTGCCTTCTTGAATATTATCTTTCCGTTTATTGTGCGCCCTCTCTCCCCTTCTCTTCCCAGAGAGACCAACCATCACATGAAAATGCTTTTCATCATCTGCAAAATTTGATGCCCAAAATAGCCCCATGGTTGCCCTAGCAACAAGCATTTATTCCCCCTCCCCCCCAGCATCCCCCCCTTTGCATATTGCTGCATATTTCTATCATCTCTTTCCAGGCACAGTTCATAAACACGGCTGCATAATAAAGAATGTTATCACCAATGACTTACAGCCCAGCTGCTGCAAATAAGATATGAAGTGGCAAGGAAATACAATTTCATGCAGCTAGGACAACAGATTGATTGGGTGCCCTTCAAATTTGATGCCACTTCTTTAAGTCTGTCCGAATTAAAAAAAAAAAAAAAAAAAAAGGGAAAAAAAAGTTAGTTTCCCCACCTCCCCATCTTTCCATGGTAGCAACAGACAATAAAAGTGGGAGATAATTCACTAGGACACTCATTATGTCTGCAGCAACCTTGCCCTGAGAGATTGACAATTTAAAGAGATGTGCTTCTTTTCCCTGCCACCTCCTCTACTTTTCCCCCAGCTGCCCTTCTTCATCAAAAGTCTCATTCCTCCAGTTTGGTTGCCTGTTTAATTCAATTATCTCCCCTTTCAAATTATTATTTCTGTTCAGATTAAGAGCCAGAAGGTTGTTACTGATAGAGACAAGCAGCCCCCTTAATTTCATTACCATCATCTCCAAAACTTTGTCCTTGTTTTTATTTAGTTTTGGTGGCACAAGACAAAAAGCCTCTGTCCCACAGCAATCCCATCAAAGAACGCCCCATCAAGGACAAAAAGAGGTGTGCTTGTAAATTCTTCCTCACTGCTGTCACTTCTGATGGGTTCACTTTCAAGGCTGTGGAGATCTGCTTTGGAGGCTGATGTGGATGTGCAGGGAGCAATTTGTGATCTCCTGGCACCAGCAGGGCAAGGACCAGCACAGCTGATGGACCTGGGTGCTGCTGCCCGCAAGAGAGAGAACATCTCTGGGCGCAGACAACTCCCCATGCAGGGTTTGTCCCCAAAATTCACCTCTCCTTTCTGTCCCCTGCCTCCCCTCTCCTTTACTAACAGTGTTCTATGGAATTCTTCTTCACCCCTAAGTGTGAAGATTGTGGTGCCTGTCCGTAAGACATCGCTCCTTCCTTCCATGCCTTCCACACCTACCATGCTTTCCTTCCTTCCTTCTGTGCCTTCCTTCCTTCTTTCCACATCTTCCTCCCTGATTTACTTCCTTCCATGCCTTCCCTTCCTCCCTCCCCCCAAAGCATCCCACAGGGGCTCTTCCTCTCCATGGAAATTGTTCATGGAACGTTGCTGGCAAGGGTGGGGTCATTCTTTAACAGGGACCTCGGCACTGAACCCAGACCCTGCAATTGTAGGGGGGGAAGAGCAAGACTCAAGGTGTGTCGTGGGTGCACAGAGACCTTTCTGCTTGGAAAAGTGCAGATAAAGAAAATCTGGTTTGTTTGCATCTAGCAAAGAGCAGAGAGAGACCCATCGCACGTGTCGCGAAGCCTCTGGCTCCGAATTATCTCTAGGATTAGTTAACGCTAATCAATCTCCATCAATCAAATAAAGCACAGAGGAGAAAATTGCTCCTTGCAGAAGCCATTCTCTTAGTGCTTGACAGCAGCACCAACTGCTCCCAAATCCTCCCAGAGAGCCCTGGAGTAACTCACATGCATATGGGCACAACACCAGGGCTGAAGGGAGTGTTTCTTACAGCCAGGCTGACCTGCAAACAGCTCTCCCTGCCCTCGAGCACAGAGATGCTCCTTCATTTTTTCATGGATTTATTTTTCTTTTTTTTCCACAGAAAGGGTGGTAACACATTTGAATGGAATGTGCAGGGGAGAGGTGGAGTCACCTTCCTTGGAAATGTTCAAAACCAACACAGATGTGGCTCTTGAGGCCACGGTTTAGTGCTGAACGTGGTGGTGGTGGTACAGGGTTGGCAGCTGGACTAGATGATTTTAAAGGACTTGTCCAGCTTTAATGATTCTGTGACTCTGTGCCCGTATCCAGTGCAGGATCCCATCGCCTCTCAGCTCCCCCACTCCCATCAGGACGCTGCAATAATGAGTCTAGAACAGGGTTTCAAGCACAAACAGCTCTAATTTGTGCACTGAACTGGATCTGAATCCTGGCAGCTTGCACTCACTGGCCCTTAGGATGTTGTGACGCTTAAATGCAGAGGACATTTGCCAGCTCTTCAGATGGAAAACATGAAAGCAGCTCGGAACAGGATTATTACTATTATTAAAATGAGAGATGAGGTTTTAAACCCAAAACTGCAGATCAGGAGAGTTAAAACCATTTTCCATCTTGAAATATGTTCAATGATGGAAGAGTGAAGTCAGCATTAAAGCAACATTGGTGGGTCACACAGAGGAGTGTGCTCAGAAATGGCACTGCCAGAGAGCACAGCAAAGTTGGTGGATTTTTGTATCTTTTAAAGCAGAGATTAAGAGAAGCAGAAAATGTGTAATGTGAGAAGGAAAGATTTTTACAGACTAATTTCTATCACCTCCTCTGAGGCGCGAGCAGTTCTTTAATCTAAGAAGGGTCATTTCTGTGTCATTTTTCTGCCCTAAGTGGAAGCCTAGTTCAAGAGAACTGTGTTTCTTCTAATTTCCTTTGGATACAAGTACTCAGATCCAGACACCCATTTATCTTTCCTGACTCAAGTAAATAAATTGAAAAGAACCCAACTTAGTGTGTCCTATAAACACACCATAATACAGCTGAGATCCAACATCACTTTTTTTTTTTTTCACACCTGAAACCTTAAACCCTTCTGACACCATAAAACACCGGCGTCCCCCATCCTGTGATTGTTTCCCATAATCTAGGGGAACATTAAAGAGAGAAAAATCGTGCTGAAAAAATGACATCTTATCTATTTCCTCCCTTCCTGCCGCCACTCCGCGCTTTTGTGGTTGGAGGTCAGACACCTGCTCCCCACACTATGCTCTGAGGAGGTGATAAATGCTCCTCGGGGTGATTATCCACCACGTGTCAATCTGGAACAGGAATCTCTGCTCAGTTGCCATTTTCTGTCCTATCAAAAAGCCCTAAAAACAGGGGAGAAAGTTTTTAAAAAAAAAAAAAAAGAAAGAAAGAAGGGGACTGACAATTTTTCTCTCTCCCTGGAGGGGAAAGCTGGGATGTCAGAGAGAAACTTTTCTAAGACTGGAGGTAAAGAGAACAATTTGCATCAGGTTGGATCTCCTGGCTTGGCCATGAGCCCCGCATGGCTCTGGATGTATTATCCTGGCAGGGCCCAGGCCCCTGATTGTTCACCTTGCCCACCTCAGGACTGCATCACATCCTCATTTAGGAAGACCTTGGGTCACCCTAGCGGGGTTGAACAGGTCAAGGAAGAAGAGCCTCGTTTGTTTTTTCCCTGCCTCATCACAGCTGGCTGTGCCCTGCTTCCAAAGGACTGGCTGCAGCAAATGCATTGAACATTCTGCACCTTCCAGTCTGGCCACAAGCCCCCATCCTTTCTTTTGGGACTCCTTTTGGTCCTTGGGTCTGTCAGTGGCTTTGAAACTTGTGCTACGCCTCACGGGCACATCCCTGTGTGAATGTCCTGCCTAAAAACACACCTGGAGGTACCTGGAGAACCTCAACACTGAAAAATACACGAACTCAAGAGTGCTGATGGCCACTCCTGTTCACAACCACCCCTCTGCCCCCCAAGGTGGAGATGAACACTGGCATGTCCACATGGATTTGCTTCAGAGAGTCGGGAGTGGCATCACATCCCTGAGCACAGAGCAGACCCTCTGCTGGGCTAACAAGCCTCCAGCACATCCTTTTTGTATTGGAACCACCAAAGTGGGAGTGATGCCCTCAGCAGAGCATCTGCTGGTGCTCCCCAAGTCACTCCATCACTTCCCAGGTGGGGAGGACACATCCCAGGAACCGGCTTTGGAGTTCTCAATTACGCTGTGATTCTGCAGTGCAATTATTCATAAATATTTATACACACACACGCCCTTTATTCTGCTTTTGTGTGACAAAGAAGGGGATTTGGGCTCTGTTCTCTCTCCCTCACCTGGATTTGCTCTGCCCTTTCTGTTGGATACAAAGGATTTGATTGAATTAACTTAATTGGCAAATGTATTGTTCAGACAGCTGTGACAGAAACGACATTGTGCGTTAGTCAGGAGGTTAAGTGGTTCATGGCAGTTCCCAACACCTTTTTTTGTTTCTAGACACCCTGTACTGACTCTGAGTCACTTTTTGTGTTTGGAAACAGTTTTTTGAGGTTTGGAAGCAGTTTTAGGGGCAGACACATCTGCTGTGTTGTACATCATGTTTGTGTGCCAAGAGGCCACGTGGTCAGAGCTGCCAAAACCACTGGTTCCTCACCTTGCTCCCAGCCACTAGCCACATCAGCTGCTTTGGAAATTGTGCCTACCTGACATTTTTGTTGGAAAACTACCTGTCTGGAAAAGGCACCTGCAAGTCAACATTTCTGCCTGGTCTTTATCTCACGTGCTGTGGCTGGACTTGGCCTGTCTCGCAGACCTTGCAGGAAGGCTGTGAGTGCTCGTGTCCTGCTCTGCTGAGGCTCTGCAGGGCTGGCACCTTCACCCCTCACCAGCCCAGGTTCTTCCCATGTGACCTGAAGTGATTGTGACCCAGATCCCTCCATGGAAAACAGAGCAAGAACCATCTCCATATGGACATCCATGTCTCCAGACAGGATGAGTTGTTCTTGGGCAGACCTTCCTCTCTTCCCTCTGAGATTGTGAGGTTCTCAACTTCAGTACCTCAGCTAAGAGTCTAAAATTGCGCAGTTTTCAGCAGCTCTTCCACTTCCCCCATGAGCTGTTTCCTGTTACTTATTGCATTTTCACAAATTACATAATTTCACAGCTTGGAAGCACATTGTTTGCAGGAGACCTTCCATGCAGGTATTCACACTTTGGCATCCTTTGAGCTCCTGCAACCAGAAGAAGAGCCAAGGAGAGGCAGGTCAGCAGCAGAGGGAAGCAGGAGAACCTGATCTCTGGGGATGCTGCAGGACAAGTCAGGACACAAAACAGGAGAGACATTTCACTCCTGTTCTTGTGGGCTGCACCACTCGAGGCGAGCCAGGCTCTGCAGAACCACACTGCTGCCATTGCTCAGAAGCCACTGCTACAGCAATGGCAGACAGGCTGTCACCTTGTGTCCCTGACAGCAGTGGTGGCCCTGCTGTAGAGGTGATGGGCACTGTCAGCACACGTGTAAGGCAAACAACCTTTTGGGATGTCACTGTGCCACAGCTCAGGATTAAAGTGTCTCCTCTGCCCACAGCCCCCATGGCTCCAACACTCTCCAGAGCCCAGCACCTGATGGAAAACCAGGAGTGTCCAGCTGTGACCCCACACAAACCTGACAAACCCAATGACTGAAGCCCCACAGATGTGCAGAGACTTTGTGGGTAAAAAGAGAGACGGCAGCGACAATCCTGATGTCACTGAGAAGTGGCCCTGTCCCAGCTGTCACTGTCACCAGGCGCTGCCAACACTCAGATGGGACCAAATTGCCCCTCCTGCATGGAAGGGGTCACCTCTGGATGACTGGCAAATCAAGGTGTGGGAGAAGCTCCCATTTACCACTTCTCTGCACCCTGATTGTCCTCTGGTCAGGCACAGGTCCCTCACCCAGAGGGGCAGGACTGTCCTTCCCCAGTACCACGGGCACTTGAAAAGCACATTTAAAGCTTACAGGCAGAGAGAGAATGGCAAATTTTCATAACCATTTTGATTCCTGCTAACTGAAGCCAGTGTAAATCTCTGTTTTTTATGAATCTCACTTACATTTGGTGCCTGACTTGTGCATAAAACTTCCCCAGATTTATACAAGCCAACTCCATAAGTCATCCCCTTCCCAATCGGGCCCTATATCTTGATGACCTTTTAGAAACCAATGACTGCTTTCCTGTTGTTATCCATAATTGGAAAAGCACTAGAGATAAGAAAATTTATGGCAATGAGTGATCTACCTGCGAGAGACAATAAAGAACACTGGGTGGTGAAAGAACAGGAAGGAAAAATCCCACACATGGAGCAGTGCAGGCATGGGGAACACTCAGGTGCACACACAGCTCTGGCTGAACTTTCCCTGTTTTTACTGAATCTCTCTCTCCTTAAGCCCTCAATTCTGACCTTGCCTCCACCCTACAGGATAGATGCATCCCTGCATTTCTGTTTTCTTGGAATTTACTTGCAAATCTTTCAGTTTAAGGTGAATGAAGCATCATACAGGAGCAGGTTCACTGCCCAGGTGGATCATCTTTATCCACACAATCCCATCCCTCTAGGAAAGCAATCCAGGAGTGCAATGTTCACACTGCTATGGGTGTAACACACAGAGGGGTGGGCATGGCAGCCCTGCACATCACTTTGGGCTTGATCACAGGGACATTAATCACCTCACCACCATCCACAGCAATCCCTGCCAGCAGGAATCAGTCCATACCAGCACCACTGAGCTGCTCCTGGGCATCAAAAGCTCCATTCCCAGAGTGAATTTTGGTTTGTTTTGAAACAAAGGCAGAAGTTTGTTTGCTGCCACGTGCCTTCTCTGGCACTGCACACATTGGGATTCAACACTGCTGGGTGTAAGAAATGGGAGTTGCCTGTGAGGCACAGGTCCTAATCTTGGTTGTTCCCAAGAAATCCAGGACATGCCAAGACTAAAGAAGGGAAATGCTGCCAGTCACATCAACTTTCCAGTCAGAGTAACCCAGGTGACCTTCTTGTCTCAGGAAACCAGAGGTGCTGAAAAGAGAAGGAGCATTTTCTAATGCAAGGGTGAGAGAGCAGCCACCAGCAGTACTGAAAGGGCTGAGTGTGGAGGGAAAGTCCAAGGTTTGCAAAGCAGAGGGGTGAAAATCTGCAAACGGGCAAATAATTCGTCCGGTTGCCCTCAACTCTCCTGCAAGAGCAGGAGACACCTATGAGAGGCAGCCAGGATTCAGGGGCACTGCAGGGAAAAAAAGCCCCCTTATTCCTGGAGCAGCAGTAGCACACAACCAGGCAGCCTTCAGATCATCCAAACCCTTTCTGTCCTCCACATCTTCTACCGAAAAGTGGTGATAAAGGGGCAGTGCTCAGCCCCTATCACAACAGCATTTTCAGGTAGCTGGATGAGAGCTGCTAAAGCAGTTTAAAAAGTGGCTTTCCAAAGCTCTACTGTCACTTGAGACACACAGATACGATGACCTGAGTGCACTCTGATTGCTGTACAAGTGTTTGTGCTGCCCCAGCTTAAAATGGATTCTGGCCACAGCTCAGCTTTCTTATTTGCAGCCAGGAGGATTACACAGAACTATCTGTAATAATTAACTCCCGAGAGAGAAGTTAAAGTGAAAACAGTAAGAGCAAGTGGCTCAGAACCAGAAAAAAAACCCAGCAAAACAACAGATGACAAATTCCTGGCAAGGGCTGGGATGAGGAGAGGCAAACAGAAAGGAGGAGTGGTTGTCATTGAGGAAACCCTGGCAGTCTCCCCTACCAGCCCTTGCAAATAAAGATCTCTGCAGCTCCACTGAAGGTCTGTGCAGCCCAAGGCTCCTCCAGTCTGCAGCTTTTGAACTGGCTCCCAGTGAGCTCTGCCCCTTTTTTGGGTTTTATTTTGGGGGGATGAGGTGGTGGCAGCTCAGGGCTGAACATCCCTCCCTTGCTGGGGTCTCCTCCAGCTGCTCTCCTCCAGCTCTGCTGAACTCAGTCTGTGCCGAGGACATCTGTATTTTTGGATTATTCATTATGAATTGATTAGTTCATCCCACAGTCACCCTGATCATATTCTCCCTATGTACTAACATCTCAATGAATGAGCAGTCAAGTAGAAAATGAATGCATTAGTGCCTGATTGTATTACTAAGCTCTTGTATATGCTAACGAATGCAGCAGGGCTTAATTCAGCCCAATAACAAACAGGTAGTTGCAGAGTTAAACAGCACAAGTGTCCAAATAAGAGTAAAACATAAAAAAAAAAAACCCCTCTTAATATCTTTTGTGTTTAACATTCAAATTAGCTTTGGACACGAGTGCTTGTTTGTGGAGAATTCTTTTGTCTGGGTATAGAGACATTTTCCTGCTAGGATTTTCACAATCATGACACTGAATCAGCCACTTTCGTCTCTGGCAGGGTAGAATTGATTACAAACCACCTAGTTAATTAAAAAAACAGCTTGCATTCAGGCCTGCTTTTTAGCAGAAACTAAGCCCAGAAAAATTATTTTTTGCAAGTCCACTGGAATTGCTATTTGCAGTAAAATATGCCAGATGAAGTACTCTGCTGGGAACAGAGAAATGAAACTTTTTTTCCCTTCCTTTTATTTTTATTTTATATCATACTCCGTATGAGATAATTTCCTATTTCTACCCACAGCAGCTACAATTGTACATACAGAAAAGAAAAGCTCAGAGAAAGCACAAAAGGAAAGGGTACATTTTCTGAGCAGGTTGGCCAGGCAGGAACTTTGTCCTTGTCCATTGACTTACTGCGTGATGCAGAGAATAGCAGCTCCCTGGATCACAATCTGTTCATCAAAACTTCATGAGTAATAGATGAAAAAGTCTGGAAAATTTCCACACAGGCTCAGGTTTGGCTTCCTTGTTCAGAGCAACCAGCACAGCTGCAGAGCCCTGCAGTCCAAGCACACCCATTGCTGTGGATTTTGGGGGGCACAGAGCACACAGATCTACTCATGCTCCCCAAATTTACAAGGATATTTACTCAGGGAGTTTTCCATAAGGATTTCTAGACAGGCTCAGATGGTGCAAACAACCAGCATCCTAACAGGTCCACATTATCCCTTCTACCAGCTGGGTACCATTAAAATGTAACAGGGAGAGTAGTAATAAAAAAAAAATTCTTCCTTCTTAGTAAAAAAAAAAAAAAAAAAATAAATCCCCTAAACCACAAAAGACTCTGTAGCAGCTGTCAGAACAAGGCTTGGACAGCATCTCCCTCCACAAAAGGGTGGGCACTGACCCCTCCAGAGCCCACAGAGGTGACAATTCAGAAGAGCAGCAGCTGTGCCCAACATGACCTGAATGCAGTAGGGTGACCCAGCCGTGAGGCTGCACTTCTTAGGCAGCCTTGCAGGCTTAGGGGCTCGCACAAAAAGCCCTGAGAAATCCCTTCTGGATTGTTCTCCTCTCAACTTTGTCCCCCAAAGGGACAGCAGTAGGCAGCAGGGTTGCAGAGTGGCCCAGGGCAGGGCTGGCTGCCCCGTCAGGAGGATTTGGGATCTGACACAAACCAAAGCTGTCAGTGATGCCGGGAAGGTGAGACCTGGACAGCAGCACTGACCCTTGAGCACACTCATCCCCTGCTCCTTACACCAGAACCAGCATGCCAAGAGCCACACAGGCATGGCATGGCCCTGCCACTGAAAATCCCTTCTGAGGGGTTGCCCCTAGCAGGGGAATTTGGCTGCTCCTTTGACTCAGCAGTGGGCAGCTCCTCCTGACATCAGCCGAGGGAGATTTTCACTTCCTCTCTCTGATGAGCCTTGGCTGTGTGGAGGTGGCCAGACCCTGTGGCCAAAGACCCGTCCTCCCCCGGGCAGTAGGAGATGGTGGAGCTGAGCACTCAAATCCACTGAGCAGAGTCTAAATTAGAGCCTGCAACAACCTGAGTGCAGAAATCTGACTCATCCCCGTGTTTTCCCCAAGCGCAGACTGTGGCTGTTTGGCAATAGACCAAAGAAAATGACAGTATAAACTGCCAGATCCCAGCAAATCTCTTCTTTTGCTGCCTCTCTTTTTCACTTCCAAGAGGCAGAGTTGGTTTTGTTGCTATCCCATAGAGAAGCTTCATTCTCAGGTCTAAATTTGGCTCTCCCATCTTCTCAGTAGGCAAAGTGACAAAGGGATTGGTCTCATAGATTAAAAAACTCTCTCCGAGAATCAGTCAGTCCCAGAGATGCATTTGGGGTCTCTCCAATCAGTACAAAGATGAGTGGGCTTTGAATCCTGGCCCTGGGGAGCACGGTTAAGGACTGCTGAGGTTTTGCTGGGAGGTCCCACCACCACCCCATGGGCTGCACCCAGCTCGAAGGGAAGGCTTAGCACTTTATCCACTCCACAGGTGAGAGAATCCTAACACAGGCACAAGGGAGTAAAGGCTGCCAGAAATGCTGCATTCATCTGGA
This sequence comes from Cinnycerthia olivascens, assembly GCA_035048155.1. Taxonomy (NCBI): domain Eukaryota; kingdom Metazoa; phylum Chordata; class Aves; order Passeriformes; family Certhiidae; genus Cinnycerthia; species Cinnycerthia olivascens. The sequence continues at coordinate 8,128,429 of JAWWMU010000055.1, forward strand.
GAAGAGATGTGAAGGCTTAAAAAATACATGGTAATAGTGTGATTTAAGTGCAGATGAAAGCTGCTGGGCCCTGGCTCCCAGGAGAGCTCTGCAGGAGCAGCAGGAGTGGCCACGGTTCAGACTTCCCTGAGGATTCCCAGAAATAAAATTGAAAGGATTAACCCCCAGAAAAAGACTCCAGAGGTGCTGCTCTCTCAGGGCCTGGGGCAGAAGTGGTCCTGAGACAGGCGGTTAGCTCAGGCCAGCAGGAGAGCTCCTGGTTCCCTGCAGCATCTGCTGGTCCTGCTGTGAGGCCAGCAGAGTTTGTAATTTGGGCGTGTTTCCACTAAGAACCACAGCGAGACCATTCACTCCTCTCATACAGCCCACCAAAGAGCCATTTGTGATACTGACCAAACTTGGTTTCATCTTGGAAATCTTTAATAGGCTCCTGTATATTATTGAGGTTTTAATGGAGCTAGGAGAAAACCAGAAAAAATACCACAGACTCTATGAAGACGCTAGTTTTGTTTTCTGTATTCTGAATAAAACACTTTAAATTCCTTTGTCAATATTTTCTATACTTCCCTGTACACCCAGAGAAATTTATATTTACTATTTCAGATTTTTCACCTCACTGTTTCTATTTTCCTTCACTTTTTTCCCCCCTCCTTTCTACAACCACAGAAGGAAAAGAACACAAGAAATAGGAAAAAGAAGCAGTGATGGCCACATTGCCATTCTTCCAGGAATCACAAATCAGACCTTTTGCTCTCTCCCTGGGCAGGGAGTAGGACATAGCTAATGAGCTGTGTCACAAGGAAGTGACAACTTTCGATGGGACATGATTGGGAGAATCATCTGGTCTTTCCAAAGCTGGACACATACTGGAAGAGGATCCCCAAACCCACTCATTTTCCTTCCCTGGAGAGATGCCATTCTCTCTCCCTGGCTGAGGGGGCGTCTCCAGGCCTCTATGGAGGAAAGAGAGAAGGAAAGGAGGATGGGACCCTCCGAGTGCCCCTCGACACAAGCAGACAATGGTTTGCCTGTCTTAGAAACATTTTGCTCACCCAGGGACAAACAGAATCTACCTGGTAACTCTATAGTCCCAAGACTTGCCCTGTACAAACAGGATAAACTTCTCCATAGAAATTATCTCCTTGACATTAGCTGGGTGTTCCAGAGCCAGAGGAACAAACTCTCTGGAGAGCAGTGATAAAACCTCTCCAACTGCTGGGTTATCAAATGTTTATGGTAATCAAAGGGAGATGGTGATTACATTTGACCCCAGTGGGTGAGGACGAGTATCAGGCAACCTGGGCACAAGTACTCATGATTATGAGCTCCAGGACTAATAAAGGCAATTAGATATAAACAGAGGCATCAGCAGCAAATGAAAGTAGGACCTCTGTTCCCAAACACAACTCTGTCCAAGCAAAACTGCTTCAGATAAACAAATTTGATGAGCACATGTTTTACTCAACGTGTGCAACTGAGGAGCTCTCCAGTTTTACCTCATGTCTCCCAGAGAAAGGAGGAGTTTGGAGGTTTTACTCTTGGAAGTGTACTTGCCTTGGAGGAGACTCTCACAGAGATCAGAAGTTTTATATTACACAAAATGGCAGTTTATAATGGAAGGAAAGTCTCATCTTTTTTCACCAGGAAATGAGGTACACAAGCAAACTGTCTTCTAAAATCTGAAGGAATTGTACAAGCAGTTCAAAAAAAGAACATGGGGCAAAGTCAGACAAACAGGCCCACAGGCAGATGTTTTGTATTAACAGAAAAAAAAAGAAAAAAAGAGATATAAAAGGGGAAAAAAACCCTCAAGACAGCATGGCCTAAGAAATAAACAACCCCCAACACTATTTTAACCTGGATAAAGCATCTCTGCAAGTGTCCTCACACACCCAGCACTGGAGGTGTTATTTGGAACAACAGATTCTACTACAGAGATCTCTAACCCACTTTCTAATATTTGTAATCCCTACATACTCAATTGTATCCAGAAGTGGATCTAAAAAATATTCCTGTCTCGTCTCTGTATTGCTCAGAGTAGGAAGGCCATGCAGGTTACTCAAGGGCTTACCTATACACTGTCCAAAAGCAGGAGAACAGGTCTAAATTATTTAAATTTTTGTTATCAGTCATGTTTAATCTCCAGAGCTACTTTTCCTGACCTCAGTAGGAGCTCATGTCCTTGGAAGGGCTTCCACACAGCTGGAAAGGAACACGGGGTGGGAAAAGCCTGCTCTGGATTTTGTAACAATACTCTTGGAGCAAAACACTTTGCTGAGGCAAGAGCTGGAAAGCAGGAGAGAGGCAAAGTGAGAGGATAATCTATTTTCCCCAACAAGATCAACTCACTTAATCCAAAAGAAAGACCCGGGACCTACAGTTATGGGCAGCAAGCAGGACACAGTCCAAAATAACCACAGGGTGTCCCACACCTGGACCTACCTCTCACACCTTCTAGGGGTGTTCCTGATGGTGCCACCAGCACACAGGACCATGTAACCCCACCAAGCACACAGCCAGAGTGCCCCACAGGGAACCAAAGCAGCCTTTTCATCAGCTCTCACATGCACTGGAGGCAGCACAAAGGCCACACAAGGCCGGCCGTGACAACGGGAGAGCGGGGAGCCCAGAAAGTGAAGCACACGCCGTGGTTGTGGCAGGGATGGGCTGTTGCTGTTGTTATCTGTGCCCAAATCAGGCTCTGAGGTGGCTCAGGTGCCTTCCAATTCCTTTTCCACGGTGCTCCCAACACACACAGCCAAACCACTCGGGTGGCCAGGGAGCAAGCATGGAGGAACTTGTCCAAAATTTGAGCAGGTCCCTGACCCCAGCTTACAAAGGAACCACTTCCCAGCCCTCCAGCATCTTCCTGAGCAGACTGAAATCCTTCAAAGTGCTTTCTGCTTCTCCCCACACAAAGGAATAACCAGCAGATGCCAGGAGCCAGGGAGAAGAGGCCAACAGTGTGGGCTGTGGAAAAGAAGACACAGGTTGTTGGTGTTCTTCTGGCGTGTTGTTTTTATTTTTATTTTTTTCTCCTTTTTGAGGAGCTGTAGTGTCATCTTGTTTTATTTCCTGGCACTGCAGGCTGCTGGCAGGATGACTTGGTTGCCAGGGAAACCACTGGGAAAGTGCACAGGGCTGCTGCCCACATCTGGGTACCAAAAAAAAAAACAACAAACCAGCAAGGATCCCACTGCCTCCAGCCCCTCCAGGCCAGGGTGGAAGGAGCAGGAACAGCAGCCAGCCAAGCATCTGCTCCCACAGTGCCCAGATTAAGGGGCTGATCTAAGTCTCCAGAGCCAGGGAGTGAACCCTGCATAAGGGGCAGGATGTGCAGCCAGCCCTCACCCACCAGCAAGGACAGGGTTAGCCCAGAGCCTAAGGCAGGCTCTATTTTTATTATTTTTTATTTTTAAATCACTGCCGTTAGGAGGACTGTTATGGTTGGCAATTTGCAATAATCAATTTAAAACCACAGTTTGATTAGTTAATGCACTTTCTGCTGCTCTCTGCTCTTAATTTGATTGGGAGGAGAGAGGGGGGATTTTGTTTCCTGGTTTGTGCGTGTGTGGTGACACATCCCTGCTCCTGTGGGGCTGTGGCATGTCCCAGCCAGGGACAGGACAGGCTGGGTGTCCCCATCCTTCCCCACACCCTGCCTCTAGCCACTTCTTTCTGCCTCCCCAGCTCTACACAAAGGGCAGGTAGGTGGGCAAGGCAGCTTTGGAGCAAAAGGAAAGCTGAGCATCAGCTCCAGAAATATCTGTAATACATGATAATATCCAAAATAAACTCCAGGCAGGCACTGCTCTTGGCAGTTGTCTGTAATACATGACTATCCTGAAGGTTCTCACTTCAGTGCCCACACATCATTCCCACCAACAGCAGAGAGAGTAACAAAGCTGGAGAAGCATTTGTAGGAAGGAAGTGAAATAAATGCATTTTTCTCTCCTTTCATGATCCATCCAGACTCCAAATATCTTGCTATAATCCATATTTTTCCATGGAACCTACCCAAATTGTTAAAGCAATGCAGGAATCACCAGCCAGCTCTTTCAGAAGCTGACACAGGTGTGTCCATGCTAATGCACATCTCCCCTGCAGGGACTGCCATGGCTTTGCTGGTGTTCCACCTCAGGGCCCTCCACAAGCCCCAGAAGGATGATGCTAATGCTGAATATGCAGCAGCCAGGACTCAGCCTCAGGAAATCCTGGAAATCTGAAGCTGAAAAGCATCCAGCAGCCGTGACTGCAAGGATCACAGGGGCCTGGGCAGCCCCAATCCTGCCAGTTTCAGGAACACTTTGGAAAGGCCTTTCTACCTTAAAAACTACACTGCTGTGACTCAAGAGATCTTTACCAACCCCTCCAAACCAAGTCAAGTCCGAAAAAAAAAGAATTATTCCTATTTAAAAAAAAAAAAAGTGAACAACAAACCAAATTCCCTTGTATTTGCCTGTCTGAAAATGTAGAGGGGCAGAGCCCAGAATGTGCAGGGGAAATTCCAGTGCTGTGAAGGTGTCAGAGGTGCTGAGCCTGTGTCCAGCAGTTACAAACCCCAGATCACACTGGGTGAACAGAGTGCTTAGCAGACAACCAGGGGGAATATTTCCACCAATTACCTTTTACTACATCCCCATCAAGATGACTCAGGCATTGACAGAGCCCAGAGAATCCCAAATTGCTCCTCTCCGTAGCAAACACTGTAACTTCCAAGAAGTCAGCTGGGGCCACCCAGCTCAGAGCTATTTTCTGCCTCCGTCACTCATGCTGTCTCTCAGAGCTCTTCACTGCTGCTCCTTCCTTTCCCTTCCTGCTCACACTATTCCCAATCTAGGCAGCTTCCTCCACCCACCTCTCCCCGTCCCCAAATCTCTGTGTTTGAAGATCTGTTCCCATCTCCTCGGTTATTCTCAGCACAGTGAACCAAAGATACGCCAAGCAGAGAGGCTGTGATGCTCCACTCTGCTGCCCTAAGTGAGCAAGTTTATCTCTGTGCCATTAAAGGGAGAGGAAAAACCCAGCAAACCCATTTTTTTGAAAGGCTTTATACATCCCACCTGCTTGCGGAGCATCCTTGGGAGAAATCTGGATTGTTGTGACTGACGTTACCTGGTGCAGTAATTAGAAGTGGTATTTACAGCCTTGCTACCATTTTAATGCTGTTTTGCATCTGTTGTGCTCTCACTTAGAGAGTAAATGTAGTGGGGAACATCTGTTTCCTTCTGCTGGCTCAGGCGACATCCCTGGCCAGCGATTTCCCCTCTGCTGCCTTGGGCTGTCATTATTGCAATTACCACGGCAGGGTTGTCTCCCTGCAGCAACAGGTGCCAGTTCTTTTCCAAGCTGGGTGGAGTTTTGGGGTGACCCCACTGGCAGTTTGGCTCAAGGCACCCCCAGGACCCCTCTCAGCCCAAGGTCTGTGCTCCCTTTCCCTCCAAATCCTGGCCATTGGTGTTTGGTCACCTCACAGGAAAGGGAGGAAGATAAAGCAGAGACATTTAACTCCCTCACAAAAAGGGGAGGAAGATAAAGCAGAGACATTTAACCCCTTCAGCTCTCTCTTTGTGCCGCCTGGGATGGCTGGAAGATCCTGGCTCAGGGAGTGATAAGGTCAAAGTTAGCTTTAAAATTGTACAGGTTTTGCTGCTGCATCTGAATGCATTTGAGACAATGGGGGCTGATAAGATTCATCCCAGGGGACAGAAGGAGTTGGCTGATGTTGCTGAGCCCTCTCACAGTTATCCATCAATGGTCCTGGGAACCCAGAGCAGTCCCAGTCAACAGGAATCTGGCAAATGTAGTTCCAATTTTTGCAAAGGGCAAGAATGAAAACCCTGGTAATTATAGGCCTGTCAGTCTCACATCAGTGCCTGGTGAAATTATGGAGAAGATAATTCCAAGAGTTATTGAAAAACACTTGAGAGACAATTCAGTCAGTGGACAAAACCAAGGTTGATGAAGGGGCAGTCAGGCCTGACACTCCCTGAATATCCTTTTATTACAAAATTACCCTCCCAGCGGGCAGAGCGAGCCAGTGGGTGTGGGCTTTGGGATTTTAGCAAAGCTCCTGATGCTGTCTCTCACAGTAACCTCTGGACAAAGTGTCCAGCAGGCAGCTAGGCATGTACAAAACAGCTGGGGAAGGGTCAGGCTCCAACAGCAAATGGGTAACATCTGGCTGGGGGCCAGTCATGGCTATTCTCAATTTTAGAGCCCATGCTCTTGTGGCAGAGGAGGAGGCAGCCTGGCTTGCATGCCCAGCAGGAAGGAGGCATCAGATCAGAAAGGTTATCATGGATCTTAAAGGTCAGCCTTGGGTCGTGTTTGGAAAACCAGGAGCTTTTCCAGCAGTGTGTCTGCTCCTCCCTCACTCCTGACAGCCCTTCAGCAGCACACAGGGTGAGGAAATCTGGCTGCACAGGACTCTGTGGCCAGATCAAGCATAGAAGCAGATGTGAAGAGACCTTTCTGCTACTCTAGGATTTGCTTTCCACCATCAGCCTGCAGCCAGACCCTTTCCTGATTTAGACTCGTTGCCCTGATCTGTCCTGCCTGGCCAAATTGAACTGCTCCAGGCTGGTGCTGCCTCCCCATCTCTGCACATCAGCACTGAGTACAGCAACTTCCCCAGGGCAGGGCTCTCCAGATGATTCCACACAACAAACCACTGTTAGCAAACAGCAGCAGCTTCAAAATGCACCAGGATAACCACTCTGCTCCACAGTAGATTTAAGGAGAGCCAGGGTTATGCAGGGTTTTTTTTGTACATTGAAGCCAACAGAAGGTTCTCAGCTTATTTAGGTCAATTAACCACAGCTTTCAAATTAAGTTCTCATCTCATTTTACAGACAGGCTGTAAGCAAAGCGTAAAAAAAAGGGTCAGCTGAGGAGAGCAGATCCCAGGGTTCCCAGACAAGTAATTTAAACCCAAAGGGTGGAAACAAAACTGAGATCAAAGGAGAGCACAGAGACCACCTAAACAACGTCTG
>JAWWMU010000055.1:8135523-8165766 GCA_035048155.1 Cinnycerthia olivascens
ACAAGTAATTTAAACCCAAAGGGTGGAAACAAAACTGAGATCAAAGGAGAGCACAGAGACCACCTAAACAACGTCTGCTGCTTCGCCCACTTGTTTTCCCTTTGCTCTGTGCACCCAACTCGAGCCAGAAAAAGGTGGAAAGAGAGGCATCACCTAGAGTGTGCAGGGAAGCCATTTGTGGCTCACAGCACCACATTTCATTGGTCTCCCGGAGCTCATGACGCTCCTCATTCTGGAGTGCCATCTACTGGCATTTTTATCCCTTTGCTGTAAATTAAAGCCAACCCCGGCGGTAGGAGAGCGCCCAGGTTGCAGTCAAGCACTTGAAAAATGCCAGAATCCAGCAAACCCCAGCCCAGTCCCCTTGTACAGGTGCATCACAACACACAGTGGAATAATAAGATTGTGGAGCATTTTTTTCCTGCAGGAAAAAAGCCCCTTTCGTACACCAGATGGATAGTGCTCTCTTAATGAGCAGCTATTCAATATTTTTCTTTATCCTCATCCTTCAATATGTAGTCCTGTGTCCTGGGCATGGCATGCTATTGAAGTCCTGGGCTAAATAATGAGCTATTAATTTTCTCCTGGGCTTTCACAGCATTTATTATCGCAGTATCTGAGCAGTTTGCAAACATTAATTTGCCTGAGAGGAGCCCTACGAGAGAGTGGAATTATTCTTGTGCAGATGGAGAACTGAGGCAGAGCCAGAAGGGTACCCTGGGGTTGGGTGCTCCACCTGAGATGCAGGAAGGACCCATTTTTCAGAGCTTTTTAGGGCACCACATCCACAACTTCCACCTTCAGCTGTGAGTCCCCAGCTTTCCCCATCCCATCCAGCACCACAGCCCTGGGGCTCATCTGAAACTTCTCCACATTTTGCCTGAGACTGCTGCAGTCCTCCAGACTGCCCCTCGAGCTCCTGGCAAAAATCATGGCAAATCCAGCCATGGAGTCAGTCTGTCCTGACAGGGCATTTTCCAGCCTCTGGTCACTGTTTTCATTTCACCCAGAAGAATCACAAGATCACTTTGGGGACAAGAAGTCCATATTTTATATAGTATTTTGAGAAGGAAGAATTAATTACCTCATAACTATCTTATTTTCTTTTTACTTTTCATCCTATCCAGTCTCTTACCCCTCCTAAGATCTTATTTGCATTTTTGATCAGATCCATACACCAAGAGAAAGCCCTCAGGGAGCTGGTTGTAACAGTGCCCAGGTCCTTTTCCTGGGCTGAATCAATTAATTTACACCCCTGGGAATAAAATGGATTTTTCCAGGCAATGAGTACAATTACTCCCAGTTTTCATTGGTAAGAGAAGGGGAGACTGAGGCTTTGAAATGCAAAGTCGTTTGTGCAAATCACCATCTCCAGCAGCAAAAGCTTCCCCCCAGGTGCTGTGATCCCAGGTGAGGCAGCATCTCACCTGTGGGGGAAGGAGCTCTGCCTCTTCTGCCCTGACCTGCCCACGCAGAGACATCCAGGCTCATCCTTCAGTAATGGAGCCCCTGTGCCTCCCCAAAACACAACAGCATCCCATAAAAACGGGCATGTGGCTCCTGCTGCCCTCGCAAGGCTCTCCCAGTTTACCCCCCTGAGCTCCACTGCTCGGGTCATTTATTATTTTAAACTTCTACCTCTGAGCCCAAGGCTCTTAACCACGTCCCCAACACGAAGGGCAGCAGGAGGAAAACCTGGCACAGGGACTGTCTGGGGGTTTTCAACCCAGTTTGCCATTTTAAGATTCTTCAGCTCAATTTACTTTGTATTACTACATTTAGGTTTGTTTTTTTTTTCTTAAGTGCATAAACATGGACAGAATCCACCCTGAGCTGGCAGCTGGGAATAGGTTTTCTCTCACCTCACAGTGGAAATATTGTTGCTTGATAGGAGAAGAAAGGAAGAATAGCCTGGTGTGGACTAATACCTCCTGCCAGTGCTTTATGGACCCCAACAAGCTTCTTGGGGATGCCAGAGATAAAACACTTTGTCAGGTCTTGCCTTGCATGACAGCTGAGCCCACTGCCCACACAAAGTCAACAACTCTTTTAGAAATGCCCAAATTAGTTCACCATAGCCCTGATAATCTCCAAATGCAAATGCTGCTGATTAACCACACATAGTGTCCCTTTCCCCCCTTATCCTGACATTTTAGTTCCTCTTATTCCCTCCTCCCTGTTCTCTCTCTTATTTCCATCCCACACTGCTTTCCCCATTTTCCTGACTCTTCTCCAGCTGTTGTGGAGGGGGTTTTCAGAGTTTTCATGCTCCAGTTGAAGAGCTCCTCTCCCAATCCTGTCCTTTCCCAGAGACACCAGCACCTCTCTCCCGTGCTCTCCTGGGCACTGGAAGCTTTTCCCAGGAGCAGCACATCCACCAAGCTGCAGGGAAGAGCTGCCAGAGGCAAGGGGCAGCTATCCACAACTATTCACCCAAAACTCACCGGGCTGGACACAGGACAGTCCCACCAGGGCTCACTTTATTTCTGGTTACTGACACAAGTGCCAAAAGCATTGCCCAGGGAGCTCCGATAACCTGGCAGAGAAATGTTGGGGGTTTCTGGTGCAGCCAATCCTGAGCGAATACCCCAGAGCCTCCCTTCCCCTCCGGCTTCAAAGCTGGAAGAAGCTTTCCAGGATGTTTCAGATTTCTGTGATTCACCACCGAGGTAGAAGAACGTTTCTGCATTAAGGGATGGTCCCAAAGGGAAGGGAGAGCCCCAGGCTGCAGCCCTGTGTGTGTGCCTCAGTTTCCCACTCAAGATCCAGGGATGATCCCAGCCACCCCCTTCAAGGGCCAGTGATGTCTCTGGGTACAGAGAATCCTTCTCCACACCAAGCTCCAGCCTCAAGTGGAACAAGTTAAAAAATCAAGTTCTCCTCAGACCAACTCCCTGCACAACCCCTAGGTTGAACTCTGTGGAAAATAGTTAATTAATCTCTCTTGCTGCAGCCTAATTCTCTCTTCAACATGTGGCTGTCACTTCCCTGTCATCACAGCTGATTTACAATGGGGTTTAATTAAATCCTCCGTACATTATTCAGCATTCTCTGAAGACAACACCAAAGCAGCCAAGGGTATTTAAAATGTCACCTGCTGAGACGTATCATCTCCTCCTAAATAAATATGACAGTGATCAAACTTTGGCTAATTACAGTGACTTCGTTATTTGTTTGTATGTTTTAATATTTAATTGCTTTCGTGTTCATCCAATTACAAAGCAACAGCAAATAGAAATTAACTTTTTATCAGCGTGTTCCCAGCCCAGCTAATCAGCACTTCAAAGGCCAGACACAATAGGAGGCCATCCAACCTGAGAGCGCTTTACAATATATTCTCTGCTGAATGGACCCTTCTATTAAATTAAGGGAGAATTGTGTTTGTCAGGGCACTCCCAGCTCCCCCCCCCGGATTCCCTTTATGTGCCCATTTACGGGTGTGTTGCAGCATCCTTGCGGCAGGATCGTAAATTGTTTGTATGGCTTGCGGGGCTGTTATCGCCTCTGCCTGCCCTGGGTGGCTCCACGGCAGCAGAAAATCCTGGGAAATCGCTTCCGTGTGGAAGCACAGGCACATCTTGCTCCCTTCCACGTGGGGAGCAGAGGTGGCATCACACAAAATGTCCTGTCTAAAGTTACAGAGAAGTTGAACCTCACTTTTCCCCCTCAAATCTGAATTTTGCAGTGCAGCCACAGCAGATGCCACAGTGCCCCCAAGCCCGGCAATAATTTTAATTCCATCCCCATTCCCTTGTGCACGTTGAAATTAAGCTCAGCTTGGCAATGGGAAGAGGTCCATGAACTCCCTTGCTGAGTCTGGGACACCCCGACCCATTTTGGTGATGGCCAAGGGAAAACAGCAGGAAAAGCCTGGGCACTCACAGCCAATAGGGACAAAATTATTCCTGCCAGTGCAACAATCTTCCTGGCCACCAGCAAACTATTTATATTGTCAGAAACCCGATGAAGAAAACAAAAGGTTAAGTGTAGCTGCTTTCCCCCTACAAATCTCCCAGCAGAAGTGGAAGCTGAGAGCAGACAGAGTGATTTAGGGTCACAGAAAACAGATAAATAGCACACGTGCCAAACAACAGAGGAGAAATAGCACCAGACCAGTACATGCATAAATGAGCCGCATTAAAGAACTGCTCTGCCTTGCCTTAGTCCTGCATTTCTTTGCTTTGCCCCATTATTATTGCTCCAAAAATCCAGGATTTTTAGTCATCACAGTGAAACTCCAGACGAGAGACTAAGAATTGTTCCATCAATTAACATGATTTTAGGAAGCAGTCTACATAATGTTAAAGCACAACCTTCTTGTTTTAAATATTCAATATTCAAATATCCAAGCAAAAAAACCTAACCCTCTGCATCCATAAAGCTGAGCCAAGCGGAGGTGTCTCTCTTGGAGGCACACAAAAATTTTGATATTACATCCCAAACACACCTTGTTGGGTTTTGGAGTTTATCAGGAGCCTTTCTTCCTTTATGCACACAAAGAAAATAAAGACAAAACACTTACACAGCTGAAAATGGGACAAACTGGGCAGTTTCCTGCCCCACAAGTTGCTGCTTCTGAGAGGGCAAAAAAAAAAAACAACCCCAAGAGCCCAGAATAGCCACAGCCCCTCTCACACCTTAATTCTTCCTGTTTACCCAAATCTATTGCAGCAGGACCTCACATATAAATTAATAATTCTACAGAAAGTCTATTTCTCCAAGTCTATTTCTCTATTTCTGCAGCAGCAAGACTCCTCTCAGTCCCTGGAGCACCAGGAGATCTGGTAGCCACAGAGGCATCAATTTTTTGCAAAAGATTCAGCGACAACCTCACATTGAAATCCACACATTGTAAAAAAAAAAAGTATTCTGGGTAAAAAAAATATACTTTTACTAAATGGATTTATTTTTCTTAAAAGCATACAAAAACAACCTCATTTTTTCCCCAGAGAAACAACTCTGTTTAATTTTAGGCTTCTCTCATAAAATATTAAATGGACAAAGAAATCTGTTTGAAATACTTTGATTTTATTGAAATTAAATATTTAATTTGACTCAAAATATTGTCTCAGGTTTTGGTTGTTTTTTTTAACCTTTGAGAGTGATTTCATTTGAGAAATCAAGACTTGCAGAGGTTTTCATGCAGACAGGAGATCTGCTTTCTGCTATTTCCAGTAAGGACTCATTCACTTAATTTCTCCCCACCACTGTTACATGGCTCATTAAAAATATACAGAAATATTGGTCTCACACCAAGGATGAAGCAGAAATAACTTTGATGGGGTCCTTTGAAACAGCTGAGCAATGGTGAGGGAGAGATTTGAGGTTGGGAGGAAGGAAACTGGGAAGAAATATATTTCTAGATGCATGTGAAGGAAAACAGATATTTCCCACTTTGATGAAAAATCTGAGAATTGTGAAGTCTGTGCACAAAGATTTCAGCAAAGTTGACTGCCAGTGACATGAGACAGGGAAGCAAATAAACCCCACCAAATTCCCAGGTAGGAAGAGCAGTTTGGCTCTTCCTACACAAAAATAACTTTCTGTACAGAAGCAAGAGAAGGGGAGGAGCCTGTCTAAGGGATTAAAAGCATTTAATTCCAGATAAAACTCCTGAGATATAGACCTTCCAATGAGGAAATTAGAAGAAAATATCCTGATTTTCCTGGCCAGTCCCAACAGCACCCAAAGCATTGCTCTCATCCTGCAAATGGGGTAGAAGCTTCAAGCTCTACTGGTACCAGTGTGGGGATTTATATTAAAAAAAAAAAAAAAAATATCAGTTCATTCCCAGCAAAGTCCTGGTCTGAATCATTTCAATATCCTTTGCCCTGATGCGAAAAAAAAAGTTGGAGAAAGTCCTGAAATCATGTTTATATTGCTTCCAACATGCAATTTATTTTCCTCCCTCAGCTTGGAGGGAATTTGTATCCTGCAGCTTAAGCTGACTGCATCTGTCCGACTCCAGCCAAAGCACAAACCCCAGGCTCAGCTCCCAAACCCAGCCTGGACCAAATCAAAGGGTTCAGATGGCACAGCCTGTTCACTCTGGAACTTGCTGATATTTGGAATTATGATTTACCAGCTTCATCTGGGCCAACAATTATGCTGATATTATTATTATTTTTTTAATCTACATCTTTAATGTTTTCCAGGACGGTAAATACATCTCCTGCTCAGTTTCTGTGTTTTTCAGCTCTGTGATAAACGGGGTGGCTGAGTACAGGGCATATCTCCAGCCTTCTGAAGCTGTCATGCCATCAAAATGCAAGAAATAATTCCATGCTGGAGACAGCACAAGGAATCCAGTCTCCCCACAGCTCCCCATTTTTGTGCTCCCAGGTTCTCATTACACAGCTGCTAAGTTTTAACCTGGTCATATCATAGAAAAAAAAAAAAAAATCCCAGAGCCAGAAAATTACAAGAGAATTTGAACTTTCCTTCCCTAAATCCAGGTTGGGCAGGGCTTGGAGCAACCTGGTTTAGTGGAACGAGCCCTGCCCATAGCAGAAGGTTGGAACTAAAAGAGCTTCAAGGTTCCTCCCAGCCCAAACCTTTCTCAGATTCCACGGACAATCACACTTCTAACCATGTCTGCTGAGGTTTTTTTCAAAAGGCAGCACTCAAAGATGAGAATTGAGGAGAAAAAAGAAAAACAGAACTATGATGGTTGGGAAAAAAAAAAATCCAAAGGGACACTCCACAAATTAAATGGAGTTGTTTTGGTCAGCACCACTGAGGTGTTTAGTGTGGGTGTTCCTGAGGGATTATTCAGGACATTTGGGGTGGGCACTGGGGTTTGAGAACTCTTGGTTCCAGAGGGAAGGAACAACCCCAAGGCAGGATGGACATATTGAAAATGGAGCTGTGGAGAAAAGCCCCAGCAGAATCCGTCTCACACAGAGGAGGAGAAACGTATAAACTCACTTCTATTTGCTCCTCCTGTGTTTCCATCCCCCTTTTCAGCCTGTTCAGGTTTATTAGTCAGGCCAAAAAAAGTGTGAAAAGCAGCTTTGTCCAGCTGCAAAAGCCCAGTGGAGTTCCCCAGGATCTTTCTGCCTTCCACATGTGGGGAATCCCTCCTGCTGCCCCAGCCCGTCCTTCCCCTGGCACCCACCCCAGGAAAGGGCACCTCTGCTTCCCTCCACCTCCTGGCAGGCTCAGGGCTGCCCCAGTGTCCACATGGGGAGATCCATTGGGGTTTCAGGATGAGCCAAACTTCTGGATAAAGACAAGGATGTGATGGATCACTGGGGAAAAAACTTGAGACACAAGTCGTGGGCGAGACAGTGTCACATCCTGGGAGATGTGAATGACCCCTGGAGCTGTTCCAGAGCCAGCTGGACAAAATCCTGTACCTGGGATGACCCTGGACCAGATGATCCCACCTGGGGCCTCTTCCAGCATCTTGGGATTCTGATCTCAGCAGCAGCTGCACACAAGGGAGAGCTCAAAAGGGGATCCAAGAACATTGGGCTGCTCCAAGGAGCACCCAGCCCCTCCAGCATCAGGCTCTGGTGGTGCCCTGTGACATTCCAAAGCTTTTGCCGAAGGAAACGCTCCCAGAAAACCCCAGACAGGATCAGATTGACTTACAACACACACACAAAAGTATATTTAAAAAAAGGAAAAAAAATAAAAAAAAAAAATCAAAGCCAGCAGCTTGAACACAAGCCTTGCATTTGCAATTCTGATTCTCTAATATGAAACAGCTCCCAACTGGGGGAGGGTAGACAGGAAATATTACAGCAACGTTATTTTGTTACACTAATTACCAATAATGGCACATACTAGACTACCAACCACAGTCAATTCATTTTGAAAGCTATATAATAATGTTTAGGATAAGGAATTAATTTTTATAGCCACTGAAGCAGATTTACTTGTACTGTAATGCTGATTTATTACAAATTAAATTTTTTAACTCCAGAAGTTTCCTTGGAGAGCCTCAGCAGGACTTGGGGGGGGGGACAAACTCTTCTTTGAAGGGGGAATTTTGACAACATTAAGGTTCAGGTCAGAGTGCCCAGACCATAATTAACCCTTCAGCACACAAACCTGTTTAAATGTACCCACCTTCAAGGGCAAATTCAACCCCCACAGTGTGCATACAACGACTCACTGGATGATTTTTCTCAAGTCAACTGATTGTGAAAGGGTGGGGTTTAAGTAAATCTTTTTCTGTTGCATCATTTACAAAGGTAACATTTCAGTACTACAAGGGTATGTTGTTTTCCTTCTTTTTTCCCCCAACCTAGAGAATTCCATAAAAGATTCATAAAGTGAAAACTTTGAAGTATAGTCAGGAAGATACACTCATTAATTTACAAAAACATCCCTGGTGTCAATTATTGACTGTGAAGAGGTTCAGACTGTCTCTTCTGCTTCCATGCAGGAGCTGCTGGCTCAGACTTTGTACTGAGCTGAGGGCAAGGCTGGGCCTGGGCACAAGAACAAAGAGGGAGAGTCCTCAGCAGGACTTGAGACAGGGACTGAATGTGATCACTTCTGACTGAAATAATTTGTGAAATTATCGGGATAACTCCAGTTTCTTCCCTCCTGCTCATAAGCATCCATTGCTAGAGCCACGACTGTCTGGATAGGAAGTCTCCAGGGCCTTTTCCTATGGCTACATGACCTGGGCTGATCTTGAAAGAGTTTCCCTCCAGCTCTAGAGATTTGGTTGGCTGTGGGTGAGTGGAGGAGGACAGGAACCAAAGGGATGGCCAGGCTGAGCTCTGCATCCTCCAGAGAGAGGTGATGCATCAATTCTGCCTCCAGGGGAAGAACAGCCACCGTTCCCTGAGTGCTTGGGATGCCCAAAGCAAACACAGGGAGGGTACAGCAGATGGTGGGAACAGAGGCTTGGGTTTGGGGATCCATCTCTTTTGGGTGTGCAGGGAATTTTGTGGAGTCTCACAGGGAGCACATATGGCCAGAGAAGGAGCTAAACATCTGCATGAACCACACCAAGGGACTTCTGATGGGACCCAGCCCTGGGACCTTCATCACTAAGAAAACCCAATGGAAAACGTTCCTGCTGTCCAACCAGCCCTGAAAAAAAATATTCAGGCAAGCACCCACAGATGGGCACCCACTAGGGAGCCTTTCAGGTCAAGGACTAAGCTGTGGCAGCTTCTCCTCATCTACCTCTTGGAAAAGGGCCCCAGCCTGCCAATCCAGCTCTTGACATTGCTGCTCCTTTAAAAGGATCCATTTATTCAGCCTACAGCTCCAGTGACAACTGGCAGCCCAGTCCAGCAGCCGGGGGGGGGCTTGCAGTGGTTTCTAAACATCATCCCTGCACCATCTGATGTGTGCAGGCACCAAACAAAAACCTACTCGAACTCCTTAGGAGAAAGAACAACGGAGCTGGAGCTGCTCCAATTCCCGTCCTGGCTGGAAGCAGCTCCTGGTGCGCAGACCCAAAAATCTCAAAAAGAATTTGCCTGATGCCATTTCCACGTTTGGGATTGCGGGGTTGTTTATGTTTTGGTTTTTGGATTTTTTTTTTTTTTTAATGACACTTCTAGAGATCCCACCGCTTTAAGTTTCATCCTGGGAGGGAGATGCAGAGGGAGGAGAGTCATTAGCTCATCCCTAGGAGGACGAGGAGGAGGGAGCAAGGTTTTCCTATGCTAATCCCACACAGGCTGATCTCCCACCAACGCTTGCCTGTGCTCCAGGATAAATGAGACTTCCCTAATTCTTTCCCCGCTGCAAATGAACAGACGGGGAGCCTGCACCATGCGGCTCGCACTGCCCTATCCATCACTGCATCCCGACCGTGATTACACCTCATTATCGGCAATTACCACCGCCGAGCTCGTAGGTGTTTTCCCCCAAGAACTTTCAGCAGCTCCAAAGCTCTTTGAAGGCTTCTCCGTGTAGGAAATCCCTCCCTCTCTGCCCAATAGTCAGATCTTCCTTCCAAGAGCCGGAGCCATCAGACACCACAGTGAAATCGCAAAAAATAACCGGGGGAAAAAAAAAATAAAATTCTCCAACCCCGTGAGCCCCAAGGATGGGCGATGCGCTCTGGGCGCATCTGGCTGGTGGGGAATGTGGCCGCTCGGAATGACTCTTCTTCCTCTCTTTTGCTCCTCAGAAAGCTTCTCCTGTGAGCAAGCTGGCCTCCCCCCACTCCTCCTCCAAACCCGTAATTTCCACAAAAACCCCTACACGACGGAAAAGCCACATGTACGGTGGGTGCTCTTCCCGCATACAAAGTGCCACGGCAGCGGAGTGAGGGATGGACCCTTTGAGAAATTCATATGCCAGCCTTCCCACTATAGCAATTCCATTCTGTCTTTGTAATTGTCTGATATTACATTGTTCCCTGCCAGAAGATTAATTAGCTAGTCTTACCCTCCAACATACCATCCCTCTGCAACCCTCAAGGAAGCTGGAGTGGTGCCAAGTCGCAGGGATTTGCTATTCTGGCTGGCAGCTGCTACTGTCGCTGCAGAAAAAAAAAAAAGCCTCCTTTTGTCCCCAAGCAGCAATTGCTGTGCCAACTGACCCCCACATCCCTGGCCCTCCCAAAGCCACCACCAATGAGGCGGCCAAATCTCAACGCCATGGGCTGGGCAATGCGGAAAAATAAAAGAGAGGCAGGAAACGGAAATTAAAGATTAAAAAAAAAAAATCAAGCAAACTCCCCCCCCCAGCCAACTTCAAACACTCCTCCACACTGGTGTCAATACTCACACTGGCTGAGCGTGGCCGTGGCCATGGGACACAACATGGGAAGGGCACGGGTGAGGTGACATCCCAGCGTCCGCACCAACATCAGCATCCCAACATCCCCACCTCTCATCCCAGCCCAGAGCCACCTTCTCACCCCAGCCCACCCTCATGCCATGCCCCAGAGGAGAGGGCAGCAGGGAGCCACCACCCCAGCCAGGGCTGCTGCTGCTCTTGGCAAGGAGTCCAGCCTGGCATTTTGGTGGATCTGCTGCTTTTGTTCCCTCTCCATCTTCTGTCCTCACACACCCTGGATCTTGCCCTAAACATGGTGCCCAGGCAGGTGGGAGCTGCGTGGGTATGAGCACAACACACCTGTGGTCACCATCCCAACGAGCTGTGGGGGCACCAAGGGTTTCCCCTCTTCGTAGAGGGGAGCAGAGCTCAAAGACTGGGAGGTAAAATCCTGAAGAATATAGTCACCCATCTAAACTGATGCACACCACAAAGCCAGCTGACAAGCACATTATCCTTCCTTCCAGACAGTCCTCAAAAAGTTCTGCTCTGCTGAGGTCACCCCAGCATTTTGTGTTTGCTGGTTTGCCCCATCAGCACCACAGAGCTCTCCACCCATGTCCCACCAGGACAGCAAAGTGTTTCGATCATAGGAGGCACCACAACAGCCAGCAAGTTATATTTAAAGAAAAAGATAAAGAAAAGAAGAGCAGGACCCCTGCAGCACCAACAGACACAGCTATGAGCAGTGAGGGATGTACTGGACCCTGTGCAACCCAATGGGATTCGGTCCCCAAAACCACTGAGACAGACCAAACCTGGCAGCTTTGCCTCCTGTCCCCCAGCCAGCTCAAAAGGCGGCCAATTTGTGATTAATTTATTTTTAATTTGGGCAGCTCTTGCAGGAGATCACCCTTCCTCTCCAGCACACGCAGCCCAGCTGCCCAGGGACTGGCAGGGGGACGGGGATCTGCATTTGCTGGCCACCAGGAACCTTTGGAAGCCACCCATTCCCGGGCTGTGGGAAACGAGCCCATATTGTCACGGGGGTTAATTAAGCTCCTCCACTAAGACAGCAGCTCTAGACTGCCTCAGCACCCGCCTTAGCTGGCAGCCCCCCTCCTCGGGTGCTACAGAAACAGGAATTAAGCAGTGATGAATGCAGTATTAATTAATTAAGAGAAGATGCACACGAAGGGGGTGGGAGGGAGGCAGGGGGTCTTTGCGCTGTGCAAATTACCCAAGGAGGGGCCACCATAAATTTGTTTTTTATTGTTTTTGCTCGGGAGGAGGCACCAGGGGGGACCTGCGTGCCCAGGCAGCGAGAGTGACCCGCTGGCACCAGACCCACCCATCCTCCATCGCCAAGGAAAAGAGGATATCCCAAAAAAATGACAAGGGAGGGAAGAGGCACCCGCGGATCCACACCGCCATCTTCTCCCACTGCAGAGACCGAATGCAAAATCAATTTTGCACACTCCGAAATGGCTGTTCAGGAAGGGATTTCTGCTCTGGAGAGGTTAATGGGGAAGCTCAACCCAGCTGATGCTGGGGGGATGGATGCTACCTTTCAGTTTGTATATTGAGATTGTTTACACACATGATTAGCTAATATATTAATCTTCTTAAAGAAAAAAAAAAAGACGGCAAAGCAAATGGTTTCGTTTTGATTTGTATTCCTCACCCACTCTCTCCTTCACAATACACCACCCAGAGAAGAGCAAGGACTTGGCCATCACTGCCAACTGCTGGCTTTTGGAGAAGGGAAACAAATGGTTAAAATTCCATCCATGACTGCAGAGTCCAGCGTGATTTAGCACATCCAGCCTCACATCACAGCACATCAGGTAAACG
Organism: Cinnycerthia olivascens; assembly: GCA_035048155.1. Lineage (NCBI taxonomy): Eukaryota > Metazoa > Chordata > Aves > Passeriformes > Certhiidae > Cinnycerthia > Cinnycerthia olivascens. The sequence continues at coordinate 8,148,079 of JAWWMU010000055.1, forward strand.
CTGGTCCCCATCATGGGAAGTGGAGCAGCTCAGCTTGCTCAGAGGTGAGTTTTGGGTGGGTACTCAGCAGCCCAGGGTGGGCAGACCCTGACCTCCGTGGGAAGGACAAGATCCCTGTGGGAAGCCTGCCCTGCCAAGCCTTGGCCAGGGACAGTGGGGTGTCAGGGACAGGTGGGTGTGGGCTGCAGAGCCCACATGCAATGGGAAGTGCTCAGCACTGCAGCGTTTCCTCTGCATTACTCTGCTCCTGGGGACCGGGTGTGGTTTTAAGTCTTTTCTGTCTCAAGGCTGGAGACAAACACCCTGGAGATAACCAAGGCTTTGTTCCATCACCAGCAGGGGCAGAGAAACTTGGCTGCAGACCCAACTGGCACTTCCCTGGGCTAACAGGACAGACACCACCATTCCCTGATCCAGAGACCTTCTGAACATCTCCAGGACATCCCTGCCAGGCATCTCAAATGCAGACCTGACTGTTTTCTCACTCCTCACATCTCACACACTCCTGGCAACACAAACCAAAGGTGTGGCTGTGCTCCCAGCAGCTCCACAGATCCATCCCTGTGTCCCAGGTTATGCCAGTGTTTAACTGGTTTCACTCAGCACCTCCCCATGCAAAATTCTTCCTGAATGATCTCAGCAGGATAACTGGCTGGGAAGGATTTTAGGGGATGAATTTTAAACACCAGGCTGCATGTTCAGAACCTGGTGCTGTTTCTCCAACCCAAAGCCTTTGGTGCAGACTCTGTTTGTGCACCCCTACTTCTGGGACCAGCTTTTTGGGATCCCCCAAACACAATGCTCTTGTGCATTTCCAAACACACTGGGAAAGCTCTTTCAACTCACCATCCTTCTCCTCTGATGTGGTTTTAAAATCACATTTCTCCTTTGCTCCATTTTTTCCTTGCTACAGGGGTAATCCCTCCTCCCACAGCCAAGCATCACAGCAGCCACCACACCAGCAACTGAGCTGCTCCTCCCCAGCTCTCATCACCTAGGGTGGGTTATTTATGTGACATCTCTTAGCATTGACTTCTTCAACACAACTTTTTCTTTAATTACTTGCATTAAAAATAAAAATGCCAACCAATGTGAGCAACTGCTCTCATTACAGTATCAGTCCTCCAACTAATTAATATCTGTTAGCTTTGGCTTATGCACCAGCATGCCTAAATCCAAAATACACAAGGCTGCCAAGATTCTTTGCAAACAGGACAGAATCACGTTACCCAACTTCTCCTATGCAATCTCACCATAACCTTTACTTTCAAGGTCTTAGAAGAGAGAAGGAAAGCTCATCCAGCTCAAAAGAGTGAAACTAGAGGAAAGACCCAGAGGAAAGCAAAGAGAAGAGAAACTGATCTCCAGAAGACAGAGAAACACCATCTTTGTACCCACTCCACTGTACTCACATAGGTCACGCAGGAAAGACCAAGTCTGAGAGAGAATAAAACCTCCCAAGCCTCTCCCAGAGCACACACACAGACACTTCTCCAGCCTGTAGAGAAGGAAAGGGAGCCGAGTACAACCGAGCTCAACCCCAGCAGCAACCACCTCCCCTCAGGGTGCTGTGACTGCAGCGGGTGTCAGGGACACCGCACAGGTGACAACAGAACCAGGAGTCTCAGGAGTGTTGTGCAGCATGGTGACAAACAAAGGAGCCACCCCAGGGGGCAGATAAGACCTGGCAGGGTGGGAAGGTGGGTGCAGCCCCCTTGCAAGCCCCCCACAGCTCCTGAGTGTCAGCACATCCAGCACGGCCCACGGCAGCGGGTTTGGAACTGATTAAAAAAGGAAAAGCCTTATGTAAACTTAATGCATAATTAACCTGAGCAACGCACTGGCAGGAGACATTATTGAGGTCAGGGAAGCATTAGAGTCACAAAAACAACTCTGCTGGCAGATGAGGGATGAGAACATCCACTGCTAAATTATTTGAATGCTCCTCTAATGCAAAGGATAAAACCTGCTGGATCCTTACTGGGACAAGCCTCTCTTCCAGGCAGATTATAGCAGGTTTCTTAGATTTTACTCCAAAACATTGGATGGGAAAGGCTAGAAAGGAGAGCCTGAGGTGGACAAGCCCTTTTGAGATTTTTATCCATGTCAGGTCTCCAGCAGAGACCACAGAGGGGATTCCTGCCCTACCCTGTGTGTGTCCATGGGTGAGACACAGAGGTGTGCACAAGCCACCCTTGGCTGTCCTTGCACTTAGCTGAGACCACCAACCCACACAGGACAGATTCATCTCATCCCAAGTGCAATCCTTGGGAGTTGGATGGCCCTTGGGAGGTGCCTGTCCCAGGAGGATCCAGCCCCTCAGGTGCTCTGGACACCACATGCAGGTGGGAAATGCCTTGGGGTGCTCACCAAGCTGTGCTTGTGCCACACCCCTGAACCCCAGGAAGGCTTTAAGTATTTTTTAAACCCTTACCAGTCTGGGCAAGGATGGATGGAAGTTCTCCCTCTCCATTTTCACTTCCTGCACTTTCCTTTGCCCCTTCCCTGCCCTCACACCACTGTCCCAGTTCCATGGTGCAGAAACACCATTCAGAGCCTCCCAAATGGTGGTTGGGGCTCCGATGTCCCAGTAATCTTCCTGATGCCAATTAAAGCAACAGGAGAGCCTCCCATTTGCCAGAGTCCATAACCAAACACCCACAGGCATTGTCCTCCCTCCACTCCTGGCTTGCTTACAGCCACAGCAGCTGTTCCACAATTCCCACTTTTTAAAAACCCACATTAAATCAAGGTCTCTTCTGCCAAAATCCAGTAAAACAGACTTTGTGAAACATTCCATGGAGACCAAGGGCTGCCTTTCCCAGGCTGCCCCTCTCTCAGAAGATCATGGTCTAAATACTTGAGGCTCCCTCTGGAGAGAGCCCACAGGTACCTGCTTGGGATTACCACAGCATCCCAGAGGGGTTTGTGGCACTGGTTTCACCTGGGATGAACCTTCTCAACCCCACCTGCCCTTGGGCAAGATCTCTGATGCTTCCAGCACTCACAGACTGGGGGCAGTGCCAGCAGCTCTGTGGGGCAGCACCAGGCTGTCTTCCTTTACTAACAATCCAAAATAATAAACTAGACTGTCCAAGCAGTTCATTTTACAGCTAATTTAATGATAATTGGATATAATAAGCTTGGACTCCTCGTATTCACAGAAAATAAATATTGTAAGTGTGCCAGGCTTCACTTGCTGAAGTGTCTCCCTGCCCCTCCAAGGACTAGAAAGGCTCAGTTGGGGAAGGAGGGATGCTCTCAGCCCATCAGACTCCAGGAGAAACGCAAACACCAGCTGCCCACAGCTCTGAATACAGCAGCAACAAGGCAGGACACGCTTGGGGACAGGTGAAACCAAGCCTGATCCAACCCCAGCTCATCCCACTGTGTGGCACAGTCCTACCTGCTCCCACAGGACAGGGCAGAAGGAACCCTGGAGCCAAAGGGCTCAAGGGCTGCATCATTCCAGCTGTTCCACAGTGAAACCCTCAGCCCTGTGAGGGCACACCAGCAAGGTGATGGACCATGAGGGAAGGCAGCTCAGAGGGGGAAACTGGTGACAGCCCAGGGAGCCCAAAGAGCTGCAGGGATTGTGGCAGTCAGGGAAAGTCCTGGAATTTCTGGAGGCTGTTAAGATCTCCATCTGTTCCCCTTAATGCTTGGAGTTTGCACTTCCAGTGCAGGAATGAAAGCCTGGAGCAACCTGATCCTTCAAACTGGCAAAAGTCCTGCAAAATCAGGACATTATCCACACATTTCACCTTTGTTTCCTTCATCCTCTTGCAGAGGGCCTCCCATCACACTTTAAGAGCGTTTGTGGCATGGTTATCACCCAGATATTCACTGTAAACTCCATGGAAGAGCCTTGACAAGCACAGCACCCAAGGCTGTACTGAAAGGGAAAACTGGCTGCTGGTGGCAGCACAGGACTTTTGGGATGCAGCTCCCTCACCTATCAAGCAACAAGATAAAACAGGCCTTCCTCAGCTCCCAGAGGTGCTATAATTCATACCTGACACCTACAACATTCCTTGGCAACCTCTGGAAAAGCCATTAGCACCAGAGGGGAGGTGAGGCCATGCTCTGCCACCTCTCTCTGTCCATGTGCAGCAGGTGACTGCCACCAGCTCGCCCAACATGTGAGACTGAAAATGAAACAACTCTCATTTGCTTTCTGTTGCTTTCCAAATGACACCTTGCGTGCTTGCTGGAGGTGCCACTGTCACCAGGTCACCACGAATATCTGATTGCCTGGAGGGACATGGACTCATGTTTTAAAAAGAGGGTAATAATGCAAAGACACTCGGTGACATTTCCCCTTGTTTCACATGGGGAAAAAACCTTGCAATCTCAGGTCTATTACATGACACAGAAATGTCATGAATATCTGAAAGCAAGCAAGGGAAAAGAGAAAGAACAGTGTTTTATATTTTGACTATGGCTCAAGGTGGCCTCATACAGGAGGACTCACTTCCCAGAGCTCAGCTGGAGTAACTCTCCATGAGATGGTGCCACTCAGACCTGCCAGGCTCTCACCAGCTTGCTCCAGGATGATTTCAGCACATCTAATACATATTTAATAGCTGAAAACCTCCTTCAATCTCCAGTCATTTCCCTGGTTTCAGCTCTGCTGGTGGATCCTTGGGTTGGGATCTTTGCCTCCCTCTCTCACAGACCTTGGCAAAAATGGAGATATTTTGTACTCGCCCGAGCCCAGACACAGCACTTGCTCTCCCGAAAACCTACAGCCTCTGCAAATTAAGAGCCAGGTTATTCCAGCTCCCAGCCACACTGCAGCTCCTTTTCCAGAGGAATTTTACACCCAAAGCTTTGGCAAAACCTGTTGCTGGGCCCATCCTGTCAGCCACCACAGCAGGAGCTGAGCCAAGATCCCTGCTGAAGCAGCTCCCATCAAAAGGGAACCTGCCAAGGCACTGGGTCCTGGTTCCCCCATCACAGGGTCCTAAACCCACCAGGATCAAGGGCTCTTTCCTTGCTCACCACTGAGAAGCAGGAGGAAGCTGCAGATGTACTACGAGCACTTAGGAGGAAAAACATTACAGCATCTGAAGGTACTTTAAATGATTTAGATACAAACTCGCCTGTAATAAGACATCTATTTTGGTTAATCTCTTAGTTGCAAATCTTGAAACTCTTGAACCTGCCTCAGGCTACTGTCAGCAGCACTTCATTTAACACTGCTTATTGGGAATAACTGCTATTTCCCACTGTAACCTCCAAACCTCTTAAAAATCTCTCTTATTGCTCTGCCCAAATATACTTGCCTTCAGGATACAGGGGGTTTTTTTCTTGCTAAGAACTGTTAAGATGATTTGAACAAGCTGAATCAGAAGAGATTGTTTCTCAGGTAAAGCAGCCAAGACTCAAATCACCATCCCTGCCATATTTCAGGAATGATTCCTTTTTTTGTTTTGAGCCTTTGCTCAAGTTATGAAATCCAGCAGCTGCACTTTGATCACTCTTCAGGAGCAAAGGAGTGAAAGGGATGGAGGGGTGTGATCATCCTCCTGGAAAACCACCTGGGGGAAGGGATCTCCATCCCTGCCCACACCTGTGACTGTGGACACCATCACCAGCTCACCATGGCCATGGCCAGAGCTCTCTGAGCAGACTGCTGGGGGCTTTAGCAGCACCAATGCAGCTCTTGAGTCCTAAACTCAACCCCATTTTTATTAAAAGACAATGTAGAGCTGTGGTGGGCAGCTGTGACTACAATCCCAGCTCTGCAGGTTTGATTTTAAACACGACCACTTGGGCAGCTGGACCTTGGACATACCCAGCACTGACTTGATGGGTGTCACAGCTCCAGCATTAACAAATCTGGGAATTGCAGCAGTCCTGAGGCAGGACTGCAGGCACAGGGAGCAGCACAAAGCCACTGCCCATTTGGTTACCAAGCAGCAGCCACACGAGTCCCAGGCAAGAGCAGCTGCAGCAGAGCACACACAGGGACAAGAGCCCTCAGAGTCCTTCAGATGTGGCACTTAACTGCAGTACAGGAATTTCCAGCCCAGGCCTGTGTCTGGGGCTCACCACTGCAGGTTTGCAGACCCCAGTGTAACCTCAGTCACCACCTTCCTGCTGCTCACTGGGAAAAGCTTTGGTCACTAAAGTTTTGACCCAAGTGGAGCAGGGCACAGAAATTGGGGACCGGGACCTCAAAGAAAAGGGACAGAGCTCACAGCAGACACAGGCCTGACTTGGGATCAGTTTATATTCCCACCAACATGCTTGAGAAAGTGCCCAGCATTAAGGGATTACAGCTCTGGGGGTTTAGAGACACTCTCACATCCATCTGCACCAGGTTTTACAGTAAAGTCTTCATAGAAACAAAATCCCAAACCAGTATGAAGTATGTGATATAAGCTGTGCTGAAATAACAGCCTGCCTGCTCTGTACATTCATCCCAGTTTAGTAGAGATGAAGCCACCAATTAATCCAGTCCCTGCCAAACCATAACCAGCACAACAAGAACCAGCCTGCTGAATGCAGGGCTGAATTGGTACCACACTCAGAGCGCTCAGCTTCGGCACATCACAGTCCCAGGAAAGCTGCAGAAGCCAAAACTCTGCTTTTCCAGGCTCAGCTTCCCTGTGCCTCCTTGCTCTCTACTGCTCTGGAGCTGGCCCTTATTCTGAACTCAGGTTGCAGATCAATCTTACACCAGATAGAAAACAATTTTTTCACCTTCCCCCAAAAAATCCCACTTTGCACAATCAAATTCCACTTTATCCCCGTTCAAGGCAAAGCACTTGTGGAGGGTGAGCTTCAGGAGAAAACCATAACACACAAAATTACATTTACAGTTAAAACAGAATAAAAACTCCTCAAACTTACTTTTCCCCACAGTTCAGCTCTCACAGAAGTTGCCAGAAGGACAGAACCATCCCGGGAGCTCTGGGTGAGTGCAGCCCCACACATCCCAACCTCAGACAATGACTCCTCACCCCTGAGAGCCAACAGCTGCTGCTTTTAAACCCTCAGAGGGCCTGGGAATGGAGCACCTGCAGCAGCAGCTGGTGGCACTCACTGCTCTCCAATTAAGCTAATTTTGTACCTGAGGGGAGACAGCTGTGGGACTGCTAGCCAGGACACCCCATCCCCAGCCTTTGCACTGTGACAGTGACCTGCAGCAGGTCCTGGAGGTGTCCCCATGTCCCAGCGGGAGCAGAGAAGCCCCTGAGTGGCTCTGTGAGCACAGGAGGAGTTTCTGACCCCCTTTTCCCAGCACAGCCTCTCTCCCTGTGCTCTGACTCCAGCAGACCCCACAGCCTGGTGCTCCCACACAGCTTCTCCCAGCTCTGGCATGGATGATCCTGCACAGTGGCCTGGCTGACAGCAGCAAACCCCTCTGATTTAAACAGCTTTTTCCTGCAGCACAGTGTGCTCTGATAAACGTCAGAGGTGCCAGACTGAGGTAGGAGAGGTCCCAGCCCGGATCTTCCAAACCAGTGGGAAATGTCCCAGGTTCAGCCACCAGCAAAACCCCAAATCTGTCCCCTCCTCCTCCATGCAGTGCTCAGAAAAGGAAATATCAAACATCCACGGCCTCTCTTTTTCTCCACAGGGCTCAGATTGGGATTGGTGCCTCCTCCTGCACGTGCCAGTGGGAAAAAGCCACAGCAGACAGCCCTGGGGCAGGAGCACAGAGGGTGCCAGCAGGACAGGGGCGATTTCTGGGGCACAGAAGGCACCTCCAAAGTGCCACCCCTGGTCTTACCCTCACCCAGAGATGGGTCCCTCAGAGCTGTGCTGCACATCCATAAATCTTTTTAGTGGGACTGGTGGTCATTAGGGATGCTCCTTCCAAATCCTTTGTATCTTCATCCATCAGTCAGCTCTCTCTGCTGGAGAAGACCCTTTCCTTCCTGGAGAATTTCAGAAGTAATTTGCACACATCTCAGCTTGCCCAGTAATTTTGTTCCTTATTAAATATTGCTAATGACAGGGTTTTAGACTCTTGGCCATACATCCACTTTCTGTTCAAGTATAAATTTTAATCTGTCTTCCTTCTTCCTTCTAGACAAGTCTTTTAAAAAAAATTACTGAAATATAAAGGAAAGCACCAAGTAATTGAAAAGAGCTGCTAAAAACAGAAAGGAAGGAAAGCTAAGGAAAGTTGTAATGATTGAAAAGTTCAATAAAATCAGAGGAAAGCAGGAAAAATTTCGATTTTTAATGAAATGGATGGCAAGGTGTCACTGGTACATGGCAGCAGACCCCTGGAAGGTGGGCTCTGTTTTCCCACCCCAGGTTAGGCTCCCACCTCTAGGGGCACTTCAAAACCATCACCCCACTCCCCTTCCCTTGTTTTAACAAGGGCTGCATTTTTTCCTCTGCATTCACCCTCAAGCTAAATCTTTTCATCTGGTGCTTTCAAAGCCTAACCAATAAAATGTTGAAACCTATAAAACTGTTTGGGGGGAAAAAGTTTTCTGAAGAAAGCAAGCACAGAAGATGGTGTTTTACCAAAAGCTGCAGGCAGAAAACAGGAGGCTGGAGTTGAAAAGCCCATGCAGACGAATCTTGAACGGTCTATTCTCACCATCATAATGAACACATACATGATTAATGAAAATATTTATCCTCATAACCCACTGCAGCGAGTTAATATTTAATCCAAAGTCCACGTGAAAGCCCAGCCTCTCCTGCTGCCTCACCCACCTTCTCGTTTCCTTGGAAATCTCTGAACTCTGCCAACTGACCTGAGATTTGGCTCTTTGGGGCTGGCTTTCTGCATAAGTCCCACACCTTTTGATCCCCAGAGCTCTGCCACTTGGGACCTACAAGGTTTCTCAGATAATCCCGCGGAGCCGCTGCTCTGTAACGCGCCTCACTTTGATATTCAAGGCAAAGCTGGACAGCCCACACATGAAAAGACATCCTTCCCTTTCTTCCCAGGCTTAATTTCATCTGCAAATTAAACATATCGAGACAGATATTTATAGAGGAATGCCCTGATCCTCCCGGGAGGGTCGTGGAGTCTCCGATGTGTAATTTTGCTTTAGGAATATGATTTTAATCTTGGCTTTTTTTTTTTTTTTCTCCGAGGTTGGTGGCAGGAGAGGAGAAGGGCAGGGAAGGGGGGATGCTGGAGGTGGGGCTCTCCTCTGCTGCCCTGCAATTTGAGCCCCGGGCTGATGCAGTTTGGGGTGGCTGGATGTACACAGGGAGTCCAGGCTCCTTCTGCTTCCCTGTCCTTGTCCTCTGCAAAGCTGTTTCAGGGCATGGGTCTTAAAAGGTGACAATTTTTACTTTTGAAAGAATGGGGTCTGCAAACTTTGCCAGTGAGAGCTGTCAGCTGTTACTTACAAAAAAACCCAAAAAACCAACCTCCTTTAAAAATGGAGTACAGATTGAAATGACTGCTCAGCCCTGGGTCCCTCTGTGACAAGGAGCTCTCTCAGAGTCATCCATCTCCCTGTACCCCAGCACTGAAAAAAAACCCCCACAAAATGGGAACATTTTGGCTCATGTGATTTGCAGATATGCCCCAGAGCAGAGGATAAAGGACTTTTATTTTGGTTTCCAGTAAAATATTTTCATTTTATCTTCTTGTTAAAGAGTAACTCAGTGCTATTCTTTTGCCCAGCATCACTCACTTAAACATCCTCCTGATGGGAAGAGTTCAGGGAAGGGAAACTTGCAGGAAAAATAATTTTACTAGTAATAAGAAGGAAGATTTTGGCACATTTCTGCATGCTATGAGGTATGTCTTTAAGCTTCAGTAAACTTCTGGAGTCCCTGGGAAGCTGGTAATGTGCCTTTGAAGGAAGTATGACTTATGAAATTGCTGTTTTTAGCTTAGCTGGGTAATGTTAATGAGAAAATATCATGGGCTGAGGGTGGAAGTCTCCTGAATCCCATAAGTTAGGAATAAATTATTCTGTTTTCCTAAATGAAGCAGCGCCATGCAATGCTGCTCCTAAATCAGGCTGATGGTGAGAATTATTTATTAATTTGTGAGGGTCCAGAGAGAAGCTCAGGCAAATAAACACAAACTAAACCACGTAAGGGAGTTACAAACTTGAGCTTGCTGTGCAAAAGGGAGAAAAGGGTTTGCTGGGGTTGTGAGTAGGAGCAGGAGGGCTGGTACCAGCACCTTGTGTGACAGTGGCAGCCTGAGGAGCTGGAGGTGGACAAATCCTCCTTTCTGCTGGAGCCACGGTGAAAATGATCAACAACCCCCCAAACTTTCAGCTGCAGTGCAGCTGAAAATTCCCTGTAATTACAGCCTGAGCTCTGCAGCCCTGCCTGTGCCTGCTGCAGCCCCGCTCACACATCAAAGGGAGCCTTTCCCACGGGGACAGCTCCCACATCAGGGAACTGGGGGCTTGATGCACACTCCGGTGTGTGAGGGATGGCCCAGCAAAGCCCCTGAACAGCAGCTGGCACTGAGCAGGTGATGCCACATCCCCCTGGGGCTCGCTGGTACCCCGATTTTGGGCAGCACAGCTTAACCCAAGGCTCCAGCATCCCTTTGGGGCTCCCAGCTCCTCTGGGCTCTGCAGGTACCACACAGACTCAGCTTCCCCTCCTGCCAGCACCTGGCCTCCTACCCAGAGAGGATTTATTCCTCGCTGAGCAGGTCTCCAATGCTGGTGTTAATCAGGGAGATGGACGAGTACGAGCCCGTTTATTGTGCACTGTGGGTGAGTGATAAGTCTGTGCTGATGCCTGGGAAAGCAATCAGGAGAAGGGAGCGAAAGGAAGAGGAGGGGAGAGCAGCATTGTGGGTAAATATGTGCGCTTCTGGTGGTGATTACCCTCCAAGTAATTAGTTTTTAAATCAGGCAGACATTTCGGGAACTACTCGCTCTGAGCTGCTTTAATTATTTATGCTCCCTTTTATTCTTATTATTTACAGTCCTCCTCTTTGGAGGGAGATGCTCTTTGGAACCTGACCCATCTCCAGCCCTCCCTGGCCCAGCAGCTGCCTCCTCCAGGGCTGCCAGGCTGTGCTGGGGGGTCCCCGCTCCCTCCCAGAGCCAGGCAAAACAAGCAAGGGCCCATCCTTGCTGCGGAAAGCCCTGCTCAGATCGGTGATTAAACTCTCACTCATCTTCATTTCCCTCATTTGTTAAAGTGAGGCCACTCAATAAGCCATTAGTGCAAGGTCCTTTCTGTCAGCCAAGGCATCCTTAGGCACGTTTCCCTTGGAGGCAGCTGGGGAGGGTGTGGGCAGGGGGAGCAGCTCCTTGCCTGCCCCCTCCTCTGCCCAAACCCTCTCCACCCAGCCCCTCCCGGGTCACTCCTGCCCTTTGGCCAAGGCTCTGGGGGATTTTGCAACGTCCAACCCTTCCCCCAGTTGGGATTTTTCCCACAGCACCACACAAGCCCCTGTTCCATCAGAGCATCTGGTGTTGTTGCTCTCCCTTTGCCAACCCCACCTCTCTGGAGCTTCCGAACATCTGGAAGCCATTCCCTGCACCATTCCCATGAAGGGACCTCCGACCCCTTGAGCTCCTCTTCTGGGCTAAACAAAAGCTGCCCTGACTGCTGAGCTGGGGAATTTTGCCTGTTTTCCCCTGTCTCTATCCACAAACCATTTCTCAATGTGTCACAAGGACAGCATCTGCCTGGGAAGCCCTGGAGCATCCTCTGTCCCCTCTCCCTCACATGCTCAGAAACCAGCAATGAGGAAAAACTGCAAAAAAACCCCAAATCCCAGCACAAGAAAAACCACAATATGGGGAAGAACTGCAGTAGATTCCTCCAGGAGCAAGGCCCATGGCCTGTGTTTGTAGCTACTACAACTGCAGATTGGTTTTCCCTGCTCCCTCCCTAGGAACTGGGTCTTGTTCTGTGTCTTGCTCTGCTCACATCAGTGAGAACACCCTGACTTTGCTGCTTCTCAGCCTGGAATCGTTTATGAGCTGTGGAGGTGAGGGGGATTTGGGCTGAAGCAACCACAGAACTGCTGTGCAGCTCAAAAAAAAAGAAAGGATATTGATAGGGAAGGGTTTGGCACTGGTGCCATGTGAGATGAGAGAATTGACTGCACCAAAACCCAGGTGGTAGCAGAAAAACAGTTAAAATGTACATAAACCCCACAGGAACCTGACCTGAGCATTGCCCTGCTAAGTATGCTTTCATCCAGTCCCACAGCCACAGAATCCCAGAGGGGCTGAGGCTGGAAAGGACCTTTGGAAGTCCCTTGCTCCAGCCCCAGCTTAAGCAGGGTCACTTAGACCTGGTCACCCAATGTTCAGCTGGCTTCAGCTGCTTGGGGGAAAAAAATACAATAAACACATCAAACAGAGATTAACCCACCAGAGGGGACAGTGTCAGATCTGTGACACCAGGGAAAAATCTGATTTTCAGGATGGCAAATCTTCCAAGAGAAGCCAACTTCCAAGGGATCCCAAAGCCAATCCTGCAGTCATGAAGGGTTTTGAAGCCCATCTACCTGTGGAGCCAAAGCCACATTTGTGTGAAAGACAAACTCCTGCCTGCCCTTGAACTAGAGACAACCCACTTTCCATAAAAACACCAGGAAGCACAGTGGGAACAGCTTCAGCAGGGAGGCAGAGGTGCCTCCCTCAGGATCAGGCTGGCTCCATCCCAAAGGTGCTCCAGCATCCTGCAGGATACCTGGGGCAGGTATCCGAGGTGGGGTGAGGCAAGGGGGTCAGGAATTCTCTTCCACCCTAAACAGGGCAGTTCTGGGGCTGGACTCTCCCATGACCCCCAGGCCGAGAGGGTCCAAGCAGCAACAATCACACTTTGGCTGTGAACAGACATTTCCAAACAAGCCTCTTCCTATTTGCATTCGAAACATTTATTTTGGGAAATACATATTAAACACTATTATTTATACAAAAATGGACTAAATTTTCATAATGCTTATAACCCCCAAAAGGCCATTTTAATAGATCTGGATGAAGGGTGTTTTTATTGTATTATTTTCTTTTTTTTTTTTCCTTCAAAAAAAAAAAAAGTCAGGTTACAAAGGAGAAAGCGGCGTGTCTTGCTTGGCCCAGCTTGAGATACCAACTAGAGGAAAAAAAAGTTTAAGATGGCATTTGTAGAACTGCCTCACAAAAGAGATTTTTCTTCTCCCCTTTCAGTCTTTTTTTTAACACTTGAAATATATAATTTTTTTTTTCAGTTAATACATTTTTTGTTGTTGTTTTTGCTAAAATATAGCAAGTCAGCAAGTAGAGAGCTGCTGTTCCCCAGCATCTCCTTGGGGCTGCTGTGGAGGGGGAATAGGAATGAAGGGATTCTCACAATGCACCCCCCTGCCCACACCCCTTTGGCTGCTGGGGGGGGGACATGTGGGGAGCCCCCGAAAACCTGGGCATCCCCAGCAAGGGGAGAGCAACCTCGTCCCTCCTCCCGGTCACCTGTGCTGAGCCAGGCTCTGTCCCCCGTGGGCTCTGCAGGTGCCTTCCAGTGCTAGAGGATGGCACACATGCCACTTCAGTGTGTGCCCCCAAAAATGGGTGATTTGCAGGAGGTTTTTTCACCTTAGAGAGGATTAGGAGACTGGTGGACACCAGAAAGGCAAGGGGAGCTGGGGACAGGGGCAGGACTGCAGAGCTCTGCTCCAGGACCCCCTGCTCCTGTGTCCCAGTGCTACCTAATGCTTGCAGGGTCTGATTTACTGGGGACACACAGAAAAGAGGAGGGTCTGGGGGCAGGGCAGGGGGAGCAGCACCCACAAGCACCCCCCCAGCTCCCCCCACAGCTGCAGGGCTCGGTCAGCACATGCAGACCCCCTGCACAAGGGCCAGCAAAACAGGAGCATCTTCCCTGGACACACAGCACACAGGGGAGCCAGGAAACAAAGAGGAAAGAACAGATACTCAAGAGCCTCCTCTGACGTAGGGAAAAGCCCAAGAATCACAAGGGCCAGACAGGACAACCCTCTGCCTCCCACCACTGCTTTGCAGAGACAAAGTTCCACACTCAGCCCCCTCAGGACAAACACACTCTGAGCCCTCAGCGGACAAAGACCCACCCAAGTGAGTGACAAATAAATACACAAGTGTTCCCAGGACATCAGCCACAGCTCTGGCCCCAGGGAGAGGGAATGAGAGCCCCCACGTAGGTTCAGAGCCTTTTACAGGCTGCAAAGACAGACAAGGCAGAGCCTCCCTCCCCTCTCCCACGCTATTGCAAGGTCACAGTCTGAAAAGGCACTTCTCCCAAAGCAGGTCACTCTGCCTGGCCGGGGGTCGGTGACAGGTGAGGTGACACCTAAACACTCCCAGTTTATTGCATGTAGACGGGGTGCAGGGGCTGGGTTGGGGGCTGGCAGGTCCCAGAGGGCTGCAGAGGGCTCGGAGGAGGCGGCAGGAGACAAGGATGGCACTGTCTTGCTCTCTTCATCCCACCGTACCTTGCTTCCGAAGGCTACGTTCACCTGGAGGAAGCCTCGCCTTCAATGGACGGAGAAGAGCCCCTGCATGGAGAGGCTGCCAGGGCTGCCAGGGCACCCCAACCCTGCTGGCCCCACAGACCTGCTCCCCTGGCTTTGGCTGTGGGGCCAGAGCTGGGGGCAAAGCAAGAGCCCGACCTCCACAGAGGGGACGGTGCCTGACCCGAGGACACTGCTCGGGGGGGGCTGAGCACAAAACTCACGGCACAAAGCGGGGGCAGAGCGGCCACCCCGCTCCACGTCTGGTTATTTGGTCAGTTTAACATGGCAGGGGGTCAGGGACCAGGGCAAGAGGGACAGTGGCAGAGGATTTATATAAAAATAAAAGGGGGAGAGGGGAGGAATAGCGAGCGTGAGCGAGCGAGGTCCTGGCAGGGGGTGGTTACATTTCGTTGGCCACCAGCTCCTTGTCGGCCACGCCGTTGGACAGAGAGCTCTGGCCCTCATTCAGCCTCTTCACCCTGTAGGCTTCGAAGTGGATGTTGCTGGTAATATCCTTGATGTTCTGCATGTGTGTCCTGCAGGGAAGGGAGATGGGGGAATCACACCGTGCCAGGCACAGCTCGGCCAGCCCAGCCTCAGCACCCCAAACCCTCCCAGTCCCAATGTCCCCTCCTCCTGCCTTGCTGTTGTTGGTGCCTTTAGGGCACAGGAGGGAAGTGAAGGCAACAATGGGCAGCATTCCTGGGCAGCAGGAGCAGAAGCCTTCGCTTGTGCTTGGCTCTCCTGTGGCTGCAGAACACCCACCCAGCGAGATCCCGACCCTGCCAGTCCTGGGGTGAGGTTTTGTAGCCTCACACAGATCACATGTGCTGAGTTCACCTTGCAGCCAAATTGGGGAGGAGCCCAAAGCCCCCTCTCCAGAAGCCCAGGGGGCTCAGCCTCCCTGTCCCCCAGAGTAGGGACACTCCTTTCCAGAGGGAGCAGCCATCACCCCAGACCCCAACAGGACACCCCAGTGGAGAGTGATGTCCTTGAACTGGGGGTGACATCTGGCACTGCTGAGGGACCACTGAGACCAAAAGCTGCTTGCAGGCGAGCTGGACCCACCCTGCCAGCAATCCTGGTGTGTCCTGACCCCTCCAGTGCTCCTCTCCCCCTTGAACTCGGCACTGCAGCTGAGAAAAGCCCCCAGGGAGTGGAGCCACCCCTTGCAGAGGGGCTGCAGAGTGGCAGTGGGCTGGCAGCGAAGGCAGGGATGGAGGGGGGAAGGGGTGGAGCAGCAGAGCAAAGCAGCAGCTGCTTCAAGCTGTGCTGGGCTGGCCCCTTTCCCCGGGTGCCAGCTGGTGACCAAAGGCTCTGGGGACAGGGCACTGACCTGATGAGGAGGTCCCGCAGGTAGGCGAACTCACAGTGTGTCGTGTTCTCCACTGGTGAGAGAGACAGAAACCCATCAGTGGGGGCAAGCAGCACCTGGGGGCTTCCCCAACCCAGTGTGGAGGGCTCAGATGGGCACTGACACCCCTGGGGTACAAGTGCAGCACTCAGGAGTCCTCCTTGCTGCTGCAAAGCTGGTACCAGGTCCCTGCCCCAGCTCAGCCCTGGTGAGGTCTGGCTGAGCATCCACAGCCCCTTCCCAGTGCCCCACCACCAAGGGAGCTCCCAGCAGCACCCCCAGCCCAATGCTGGCACCCCCAGAACCCCAGACAAGACAGGGGAAGGGCCACAGTGAGCTTTGCAGTGAGCACCAGGGGTGTCTCCACAGAAGTTTCATCTGCAGCTTGGCCAGGAGCACCCTGCAGCATCCCAGGGCTGCCAAGGACAGAAACTCCTGCTGGCAGGAGGAGTGCTTGCAAGAGGGAAAAATCAAGGGGTGCTGCTCCACCACAATCAGCTTGACAGCTGCTATTTTACCCCTAATTTTACTCAATTTAGAGGAAGAACTCCTTTTTAATTTTTTTTTTTTTAACCAAAACAATCCTGTACATAGAATAGCAGAATCCTTTATGTTGGAGAAAACCTCCAAGATCATCGAGTCCAACCATTAAACATCATGCAGGAATGGCAAAACAAAAACAACATTGCTGTGCAAAGGCTGCCTGTGGCCATGGCTGTGTCCTGGGGGCCTCCCTGTGCTGAAGGCAGATGCCACAAGTAGAAGGTGAGGCTTTAATGAATCCCATTGAACTCAGAATGTTCAGGGACACAGCACGAGAGGGCAGCAGAGCTTCAAAATACTGATTTTCTTGGCAGCTTTGTTAAACCATCCCTCAACACAGGATTCCTATTAAAAATACTCATAAATGAGAGGCACCTGTGAAGGGGAGGGGAGGAAGATGAGAGGGGTGGCACTGGAGATGTGGCAGCTGCCTGCCAGAAACCATGAGCAGGGTAATGTGTAGATGTGCTGGAGCCTGGAGCTTTCATCTAGCCTTTAAATCATGATTGTAAAATGGGGGAGAAAAGAGGGAGATGCCAATGGGAAATGGAAGAGGGAAGAGATCCCACAAGGGCACCAACCAAAGGCATGGTGGAGGGTACAGATGTCAGGGGAAGGCTCCAACTGGGGTTTGAGACATGGGGATGTCACTGGTGTGTCCTCAAATTGCCACCAGGCAATTAACTGTGCAAGAAGCACAAGCAAGGCCATGAGACCCCCAGAAATGTCCCCTCCAGCACTCAGCAGCCCCCCAAGACACACAAAGGCCCAGGAACCCAGCACAGGAGCATTGGCCAAGGTGTTTCCAGTCCTCAAAGCTCAAGAAAATTATCTTTTTTTGGAGGGGTAGGGAAGCACCACATCCACCTCAACTTCTCCTGCTGGTTTTGGGTTTTATTGATCTCTGCCAGGTGGGCTCAGGTGGGGAAGCAAGGATGAGGTACCTTCAATGGTGCCCCACTTGGTCTTCCTCCCAAGGATTCTTCTTCCATTCACCTGGTACTCCTGGTCACTGCCCACCACTGCAAATGGGATCATTTCCTGTGGAAAGTGAAAAAGAATGTTGTGATTTCTTCCTGAGAACTGGTCAGGAAACCAAACCATTGAGCAAAGTCCTACACTGAGCTGTTCCCAGGAGGGTTTCATGGCATGAACTGGTTTGTCCCTGATGTTCCTGAGCAGTGCTGCCTGCCAGGGCCCACAGCTAGGCCAGGACTGGGTACCAGCATCTCTTGCACATGAGCCCAGCCTAAAACCAGCCCAAACCCAGCCTAGTCCAGTCCCTCACTGGGAGGCACCAAGTACAGCTGGAGCAAAGGTATCCCAAAACTTCCCTGGGAATTGCTCCCAGCATCTGTGGCCAACTCACTTCCAAGTTGGCATCTTTGAACTCGAGATT
>JAWWMU010000055.1:8180268-8215756 GCA_035048155.1 Cinnycerthia olivascens
TGTGTCCAAGGGAAAGTGTGTCCGTGTGTCCAAGGGAAAGTGTGTCCGTGTGTCCAAGGGAAAGTGTGTCCGTGTGTGTCCAAGAGAAAGTGTGTCCGTGTGTCCAAGGGAAAGTGTGTCCTTGTGTGTCCAAGGGAAAGTGTGTCCGTGTGTCCAAGGGAAAGTGTGTCCGTGTGTCCAAGGGAAAGTGTGTCCGTGTGTCCTTGCATGTCCCACAGCGACACCGCTTGGAGCCCTGCATCTCTCCATCAGGCTCCCACACTCACCCACGACCATGATGTTGAACTCGAAGCCCTGTTTCATGGCTTTCCTCCTCAGCTGCTCCAGGATGGCGTCGATGCCCACGTAGCCGAAATCCGCGGCGGGCTTGTCCGGCCGTGCCGGCGCCGCCTGCTTGGGGCCGGCATCCCGCGGAGCGTCCGTCATGCCGGGAGCGGGGCTGGACACGGCCTCGGGACCTGCGGGGGCAAACACGGGCTGCTCACGGGTGCTGCTCCCAGCAGGGAGCCACGGGAGCTGCCTGCTGAGTCCAACTTGGGAGTAAAACACGCGTAGAGGGTCAGCAGGCTGGGAGGGAGGAGGAGTGTGGGGTCTTTCTCCGCTATAATTATATTAAATTTGGGATTTTCTTCCTCTGTTTATTGTGTTTACTTGATGCCCTGCCCACTCCGAAGCTGCCACAGCTGTGGGGGTGTGAGCACAGCAGGCCCCACAGCAGCTGATCTGCTGCCACAGAGCAGGACCCAGCACCCAGAAATCCTTGGCCAACACCTGGGGGTGACAAAGGCTTTGAGCCCCACAGCCCCGTGCCTGGCCACTGCTGTAAAAGGCTGGCAGACCTACACATCCCACTCCTCCCCACCACTGGAATTACAGCACTGTGCACACTGCTGGTGTGAACAACCCAGCCACGTTCCAGGGGGGAGCTGGATGGCTTTGCAGACACTGGGAGTCCTTGGCATCCACTGCCACGTGCCCTCCCCGAGCTCCAGCTGACACAGATCAGAGGCTGCCGGCCCTGGCTTGTGGAAAACCCAACACATTTGCATCAAGACAGGTTGTGCCAGACAACACCCACACAGCCACGGAGCTTCTGTGATCTTGCTCTAATTCTGTTGATATCTGCTCAGAAAGCCAAACCCTTCAGCTCCCCTCAGAGAGGTGCCAGGTTCCTCTGCAAGATGCTCCAGCCTAACAAAGTTCTTCACAAGAAGGAAATGTAAAACTACTGCCTCAGCCAACAGCTTTTTAAGAAAAAACAGGGAATTATCTACTCCCCCAGGCACTAGGCAGGAGCATCAGGGAAGGACAAAGTGCTCCAAGTGCCCTGGGGTGATGTGGCCTTGTCCCCTGCCAGCCCCAGCTGCTCCGCATCACCCACAGAGGATACAGCAAATATCCCAAAGGCAGAGTGTGCACGAGATCAGCCCAGTCCTCTGCAAGCTCCTGGAGGCATCAGCCACATGCAGCACGCTCCTCTGATGCAGGCACAGAGAGGGAAGTTTTAGGAAAACACACTTCTAAGAGCCCTCCCCACCCCAGGCTGCTGCTGCTCAGTGCCTGAGTCCCTGCAGCCACCAGACTAAGTGAGTATTTTGCTGTTGCTCAGTGTTTTGCAATGATTATTTGTTATTCTTTAATCATGTAGTATTATTAATAAAAACACTATTATTTGCAAAGTCCTCACCCCTCCAGACAGCAACACAGCTCTCAGCTCATCTCACCCCAGGGTTATTCCTGGGTTTTGATGATGTGCTGCCTGTTTTTCTCTCCCTCCCTCTCTCTGTAGGAGTGTGGCTGGGCCAAAGGGGCTCCTCCAAACACAAGCCCATCATCCTTTTTCCTCTGACCGTCTCAGACTGGACCCTGCTGGGCTCTGTGAGGTGGAACCACACTCTTCCTGCAAGCACAGAGCACTTCCACACACTTAACATAGGCCAAGCAGGGAAGAAAAAAAAAAAAAAAAAGAAAGAAAAAACAAACCTAGAACTAATCCCAATGACTGTTGGGTCACTCTGAACACTTTTTTCCAGGCTGTGCAGCTGAGCATTACTCACAGAGTTCCTAGAGACCAAACATTCTGTCCCTGAGAGACATGGAAGCATCCCACTCCTCCTGGGAACTCTGCACAGCTGGAACTGCATTGCTGTGGGAGCAGGAACCCTGCACAGCTGGAATTGCACTGTCACTGAGAGCATCTCACTCCTCCTGGGAACTCTGCACAGCTGGAACTGCACTGCCATGGGAGTAGGAACCCTGCACAGCTGGAACTGCACTGCCATGGGAGCAGGAACCCTGCACAGCTGGAACTGCACTGCCATGGGAGCAAGAACCCTGCACAGCTGGAACTGCATTGCTGTGGGAGCAGGAACCCTGCACAGCTGGAATTGCACTGCCATGGGAGCAGGAACCCTGCACAGCTGGAATTGCACTGCCATGGGAGCAGGAACCCTGCACAGCTGGAACTGCATTGCAATGGGAGCAGGAACCCTGCACAGCTGGAACTGCACTGCCACACTGCCCCTCAAAGTCAAACCAGCCCGGCGTGCCCAAGGCCTCACCACGAATCCCAAATTAGCCCCGTTCCAAAATGACAATGCCAAAAGTAGAAACAAAAATCCCTGCATAACATTAAAAATAACCCCAAAAAAACTACAACGAAATCATGTGGAAAATATGCTGCCACCAGCAGCAACACTGGATTATGCAATGGGTTTAACTACTCCAGGCACCACTTTTGTTCACAGGACAGCCCCAAGGACAGGACAGCAAACTGGGACACTGGGGCAGGTAAGGTGCAGAGAAATTAAGAAATTCAATAGAGCAGAAAGCCACCCTCCATTTGATAAAGACCAGGAGCATCCCCAGCACCTCAAGGAGCAGTAGGCAGCGTGCAGGGGGGCTGACCTGTCCCTGGGCAGGGAGATGTGCAGGCAAACTGTCCCCAGCTGAGGAGCAGACACTCCTCACCAAACTGCCCTCAGGGGGTTCACCATTGTCACCCTAACCCAACTGCTGTCCCTCACACAAGGGGCCATGGCTTCGCTGATGGGGCAGAGAGCTCAGAGCCTGCAGCTCTCTCCCACTAAAATGCTCCTGGATAAACATCAGGCACAGGAGAACAAGTGCTTGTGCCATATTTTTCCCTGCCAGGGAAACCCTGTCCATGTGGGCACAGATGTGGAGATGGTCAGGGCAGTGCTGCACAGGGACAGAGTCAGAGCTCAGCTCGGGCACGGCTGACTCAGGACAGCTGCTCCAAAGCTGATTTTGCCAAAGGCTCGGGGCTGTTGCTCTGTAATTGATGCGTGTCAGACACGAGCCAAAGCCAACATCTGCGAAGCAGCAGATGAAAAGCACCCCGTGGGGAGGGAAGCCCCTGGGAGCCCCCTGGGGACCCTCCTGCTCCTTCAGCCAGCTGGACACCGTGTGCTGTGGGATGGGCTTGGCCAGGGGCTGCTGGAGCTGCTGTGCTGGTGCCACGAGGCTGCCACAGCCCGGGACACTGCGGGCAGGGCATGCAAGGACAGCCGTGGGCTCCCCTAAAACCTGGGGCTGCTAATCCTCCCTGAGGATCTGGGACAGGGATCTGCAGGAGAATGGGGCTTCACTGCAGGCACGCGATGGTTACAGCACCCTCGAAGAGGCTGAAGTGGGAATGGCTCACCCACCCCAGGTCCTGGCTATACCCAGCAGCTCCATGCTCTGCTGGTGATCTGGGAGAGCAGAGCTGGTCCTGGAGTGGGCTTGGTCGCAGAGCTGGTGCTCAGTGGTTGCACAGAGGAACCAGAGAGAAGCCAGGAGGCTGCACCTCTGCCATGGCCGCCTGTCAACAGATCCAAACCACTGCATACCTCATGGATGCACACACAGTCAATGGCAGAATGGCAATGCTTGGGGAGTAAATCCAAGAAACATTCCTTGGATGCCAGGAACACCAAGCACTGGCCACCTTCCGATGCTGCTGCAACCAGTTCTGCAGATCTACAAGCACCCAGAAGACCAGGACACTGTGGATAACTTCCCTTCCCTCCACACAACAGACACTGGAAACACCATGGGCTTCCAGATTTGTGGGATGGGTTTGTGCAAACACTGAGAGCAGGTCCAGAGCAGAGCACAGCCTAGGCAGCTGGGTATCCACGGATGTTTTCATGGGAGAGGTGTGAACCACGCAACCTTTCGAGTTTTGGGAGCAGCTCTCTTGGAGAATTGTGCCAGCAGGGTGTCACAGAGAAGTTTGTAGCTCCAAAGAGAGAACCTACAGCTCCTGGCTAAGAACAGCTGGCTGTGGGGACTGCAGCACACACCGCCTCCAGGGCCTCTCCCCTTGGCACGATGAGCCAGCGACCACAGGCTGTGGAAACAGATCCAACCTGCTGAGGAGGTGGCAGAGACACAGCTCTCCCTTCTGAGGGGACAGGAGGAGTCTCAGCAAAGCCAGGACTGGATGCAGTCCCAGCATGGCCCAGGCCCTGCTGGTTTTTTCAGCTGCCACGAGATCCCCCAGGTGCTGAACTCCGCAGGTCCCTGCTGGATATGTGGGAGGCAGGGAAAGTGAGGCACAGCTCACTCCAGAGCTGAGGTGGCTCAGCCTGGCACACGGAGCCAGTGCCACAGACCCCGCAGCACCAAACTGTAACTAAGGACGTTCCTATTATTCAGCTGCAATCACCAGCACCTGGCTGGCATTGCCAGACCCGAGCTGAGCCTGTCCCTTGTAACCCTGAGCATTGGGCTAGTTTCAGGCTGGCCACCAGCCCAGGCCCACCTACCAACCAGTTATGTTTCCTTCTCAGCTTGCATTCCCACCTGGCTGCCAACAAACACGACCCAGAAACAGCAGAGTGTGCTTAACTCCACTTCATTAGACCAAATCCACCCAAAAGCTGCCAGAGAGGTGGTCAGGAGCTTCCTGAGCACCCAGGACGCTCCAGGCTTGAACCCTTTTACTCACATGGGAAATAAACCCCTATTTTCAGAGTTTAAAAAAGGAGGCAGTGATTCCTGCTGTGGTATGAGCGCTTCCACAGGTGACCAGTCCAGGCCACAGTCTGGAGCCACAAGCCATGGGCACACATCACATGCAGGTCCTGAGCTGTGCCCGCCAGCCACGTGCACTTCCGTCCTCACTCTCTGTGTGCTTCCCCTCCCGCTCCGGAAGCCCAGCACTCCCCTGCCCTCTGCAGCTCAGCCCTCTTGGCTCTTTTATTTACAATTGATGGACGCTTCAGGGCTCCCCATCACTGCTTCTCATCCCAGCTTAAACCCTCTGGCTGCTGCTGGCTCTGGTCAGCAGCATTTCGGGGCTGGGATGCAGGAGCCCATGCCAGGGGTCAAGCCGTGGTGCCTGCTGCACCAGCTCAAACTGCTGCCCGGATGTGGTGTGAGGCTGACCACCACCCTGCCCTGGTCTGCCATGTGTAGCCCTGGCAGCACAACCCACAGCCTGACATTCTCATTCCTCCAACCACATGAGCTCTAAACCACTTGCAAAAACCTGCAAAGAGTTGTTAGGTTGTTTTCCTCCATGTTTAAAAAGGAGGAGCTGATCATGAACAACCCCAGGTCTGAGCTTTGAGCATGCAGAGATCTCTGGCCATGCGGCCCCACTGATCACCCTCTGTAAGGAGCTTCTTCCCCTGGAGCTGGAGCAAGGCTGACCCCAGAGCAGCCCTCCCTCACTGGGAACACCCCATTGAGAGGAACATCCTGCACACAGATCTCAGCAGAAGCTGTCCCATCAACAAGCCCCAAGTAGCCCACGCCAGCGACCAGCACAGCCCTTGCTCCCCAGAGACAAGCTCAGGGTGCCTGTGCCCAGGAAGGTCCGAGGACATCCCCAAACCAATTCCATGGGGACTCTGAGGATGGGACCCACTCCCACCCCTGTCCACCCAGGCTGGACAACGGCACTCCGCACAGGAGGGACATGGGGACCCTCCCCAGCCCCCAGCCAAGGGAAATCACCCTTCACTCCTGTCACTGCTGCTCTGCAGAGCTCTGTGCTGTGAAAACAAAGAGCCAGGCAGCGCTCCCCAAACTCAGCTTGTCCAGACAACAGCGCAGAAGGAATGAGCCGGGCCAAGCCCCGGGAACGGGCACCGGGCACGGCTGAGTGTGCCCGGGGCTGCCGAGCTGCACTCCAGGACTGATGCCCCTGTCCCACGAGGCACTGACTGCAGCTACGGCAAAAAGAAGGAGGAAGCCAGAGAGATTCACATCTCGGGGTTTCAGCTTAGCTTTCCCCCCCCCCCCCCCTATTTTTTCCTCTCCTTTTAATATGATTTTCCCTCGGTTCTGTTCTTTGAAGGGTAGGGTGGTACGGATTTATATTTCATTTCTTTGTTTGTTTCTCTTGTTTTCTTTCTTTACCAAAGGCAGCTGCGCCCCAGATCCCCCCTGAGCCCTTTTAGCGGGGGCAGCAGCCGGGGCAGGGCGGTCAGGGCAGGGGACAAGGGGGCACCCACGGGGGCAGAGCAGGGGGTGCCCCAAAGACAGGGCAGGGGTTGCTCTCCTGATCTCCACTGGTCCCGGACAATGCCGGCAGCGCGGCCAGGCGGTGCCGAACAGCGGCCCCTTCTCGGGGGGCACAGCGGCGGCAGAGGGGCCGAACCCCTCATCCCCCGGTGCCCCTGCCCGGGGGATGCCCTGCCCTGCCCCGGCGGGGATCCCCCGCACTGCCCCGCTGCCCTCCGTGGGAACCGCGGCACCAACCCCGCCGCTGTCCCAGGCCCTTCCCCAGGATAATTCTTCCCCCCCCCAAAAAAAAATTCCCCAGCACCACAATCCCCGCTCCGCTGCCCCACGGAGCCCCTGCCCCCGGGCACCGGAGACTCACCCGCGGCGGCGGCGGCTCCGGCAGCCGGTGGCTCCCGCCTCCTCCCGCGCTGTCCTCTGCCTCCTCCCCCATCGCCCTTCCTCCTCCTCCTCCTCCTCCTCCCCCATCACCCTGCCTCCTCCCCCTCCAGCCCGGCCCGGGGGGATGGAGCCTCTTCCCGGGAAGTTGTTTCGCCCCCGGGCGGTTTCCATCCCCCCCGCCGCTCCCGGCCCGGCCCGGCCCAGGGGGGCCCGCAAAGGGTGAGAGGAAGAAGAGTTTTGGGGGCACGTCCCAGCCCGGCTCCGTGCGGGAAGTGCGGGGAAACTTCCACGGGAAAGAGAGAAGCTGGGACAAACGGGGCAGCCCCGATCCAGGAGGAGCCCAGTTCACCCAGTGCTCCAAGGACGAGGGCCAGGGTCTCATCCACATCCTTGTCCCTGAGCACAGGGAAGCCTTTTGCTTCCCAGCATCCCGAAATTGTCCAGCAGAGCCCCCGAGCAGTCGCGGGTGGGTGAGTGCTGGGAGCGTGGGCTCACTGCTCCACAGCTGGCTGGAGACGTCTGGGCTGCATCTCACATCTGCCGGGACAAGATGTCAACCTACACCCACGGGCACGGCTGCTCTCTAAAATGATCTCAGTGGAGCTGAATGAAGGTATTAGCTGCCTCCAAAGCTTCCTGCTTTATACCTCGATCCCGGAGTGTCCCCACCCCTCTCCCACCATGTGTGGGGGGCCAGGGACGCTGGCCCTGCTCCTTCCCTAGAGTGGGGTGAAGCCCCTCTGTGATGCCTGGGGATGGGACTCTCCTGTCACAGCCAAGGTGAAACCAACCTCCCTCTTTTGGGCTTCTGGCTCTGACACACTTCGACTGACCCTATGACCTCAGGACTTTCCCCCTGCAGTTCCCAGATTTGCCTCCCCAGAGAAAGGCCTGCAGGTGACGAAAGGGTTAAGACAGATGTGCACATCTGCAATCTTCAACACCCAGAGGACTCCCTTTCCCACGAACAGCCCCTGCACAGCCTGCAAGCCCAGGGCTAGTACTTGTACTCCCTTCTGGACCTGTTACCAGCGCCACCAGCCCCTGCCACACTCCTGCCCTTGATGCCAGCCCTGCCACCTGTGCCAGTGGCACCACAGCCACCCCTGCTCTGTCTCCTGCCTGTGGCTCTGGCATGGCTGCCACCTTCCCTCTCTGATTCCAGGCCACCAGCAGTGGCAGATCTCTCTCCAGCCAGCACGGCCACCACACACCAGGCTGGCAGCAGCCCCTCCCCACCACACTGGCCTGGCAGCACTCCTCCTGAGATGCCCAGCAAGGCTGGCATAGGCTGCTCCAAAAACGATGGGTGCTGGGGGAGGGCAAGACCCACATCCCTCCACTTCAGCAAGTATCACAAATAGCAATTTCTGAGAAACCTCCACGCAGCACCCAGGCAGGAAACGCAGCCTCGATCTGCTTATGCTGCAGCTACGTGCAGATTTCTGCCAGATTACACCACTTTTTATGACTTATTAAAGCTTTAACCCCTATCAGTGAGCATTAGTGTTTTAATCTCCCTAATCTGCAGGAAAATCCAATGCTAGATGCCAAACCAGGCTTGCCCGAGTAGCAGCTGGGTCTGTTTGCAAGTCACTTCAGCCTTGTTTTAGCTGGAGAAAAGCAGGAAAAGGCTGTGCCAGGCTCACTTAGGTGCTGTGCTTGCACAAAGAGTGAAAGAGAGGCTCTCAGGTGCGATGGCTTCCTGTCCCTGCCATTTATTTGACCACATTTGTGGCTGTGCAGGAGTTAAGCATCAGCACAGCGTTCGTGTGCTCAAACCCAGACTGGCAAACTCCTGAGTTAACTTTTTCAGACTGAGGGAATAAAAACAACCAAAGAAAAGTTCTCCCCATGGTCACTGAAGCTCTGCAAAGACATTTCACAGAAACACAGACTGGTTTGGTTGAAAGGGACCTTAAAGATCATCTCATTCCAATCTAATCTTAAAGACCACCTAATTCCAATCGTGGGCAGGGACACCTTCCCCTAGACCAGGTCCAGCCTCAGGGATGTGGCAGCCACAGCTTCTCTGGACATCCCCAGCCAGGACCTCACCACCCTCAGGAAAAAAAATTAGGGCACATGGGAACTCAACACTGTCAACAAGTTGTTTCTCAGATTAATTCATAGAAAATATTTTGTTTCAACTCATAATCTCCTCCTTCCCAGGGGCAACAGGTGGTGAGAGAGCAGCTCAGAAGGACAACAAAGTGTCATCCTTGGGCTCACAGCAAGTGCAGCAGGGCTTTGGGAGCACTGCTGGTCCCCAGGACAGCTCTTGGTAACTTCGGGGTGTTTGCAAAGAGGAGGCACCCCCAGAGTGACAAACAGCCCAGACAAATTCTGGGATTTGTCCTCACAGGAGCATCTCCGTTCCTGTGAGGAGAACAGGGCCCTGCCTGTGCTCCTCCCACTGCTCATTTTTGGCTCTGAGCATGGGCAGGACCCACAGGCAGAGGAAGGAAGCAGCTTCACCCCCCCAGGGCAGATGAACTGGAGAGGGATTAAGTGACTCGCCCATGGTCACACAGAAATCTTGACAGCAGAGCCAAGAATTGGATCCAAATCCCCTAATTAGGGGTTTTAAAATCACAAACTCATTGTTCTTCTCTTAGAAAAACCAAATAATCAGAGTTAGGAGTAATTCTAACAAGGCCTATTGCTGTCTTAAGTTGTCTCAAGGGATTTGAACTAACTAGAGACCAGCATTTAGTCTTGCAACTAATCTGAAATATTAAGGAAGATTCCTGCCTGGCTTACACAATCCAATCTGTACTGCTGTACAGGACATCCCTGCAGGTGAAAGCAGGTCCCCCTGTCACAGCCATGCCATGCAGGGCTGGTAGGGCTCAGTGCAGAACATTGTCCAGCACTGATGCTCAGGGATACACCAACGAGGGTTTCAACAGTCCCTGAGTTTTGGGGACAATCCCAACCACAGTCCTTTGCAGCAGAAAACTGCCCAGCAGTGGGGCTGTGCCCCAGCAGTACTGCAGCCCTCCCCTGGGCCGGGCAATGCTCTGCCCTTGGCCAGCTCCACACAAAAATCCCCAGCTTGGGGGAGTAACCAAGATCTGAAAATGAAGGCAGCTTGACCAGCACCACCCAGCCTGTGGGCAGACCTGCCAACAAACTCACTTCATCCCAAGCTGCCCAGCTCTTAAGAAAACACCAAATCCCTTGGGCACAGGCAGCATGAGCAGGTTATGTTCTCTCACAGGAATGCTGAAGGGACATTTCCAATTTTACTGCACCTCAGCAATCCCCCGTTGAAAGTGCCCCGTTAGGGCTTAGGAAATAATTTTTATTCTTTCAATATTGCTGCAATGCTGACTACCTGCCAGTCCCCGGCGACTTTGACAGAGAGATGGAAATTCTGCCAGCTATATTTATAATCTCAGATCAATAGCAGAATGAAAAGTACATCCAGAGACCTTGGTAGAACACCAGCAAACCCAGTGGAAAGTAGCATGACCGAGAAAAGGACGCAAGCTGGCAGATCACAAGACCAACATTTAATTTTTTTTAGCACTGAAGGAGACACCATCACCTCTAGCAGGAACAGAAAGGCTCCCCTAATTCCAGGAACAGATAAAAACAACTCCAAAACTTTTCTAAGAGCCTGAGTGCAGGTCTGCAAGTGTTACCACCCAGGGAGAGCTCTGGCAGGCATGGTCCCTTCAGCATGGGCAGGGTAACTCCCCAGAACATCCCTATGACCCACAGATCAATGATATTTCCCTCCCTCTGACTCTAGTGAACTCCCAAGCCCATAGATGATGCAGGGTTTTTTCTTTTTTTCTTTTAAGCTGCCTGGTTTCTGGCACTGAACACCTCCTGTGGGCAGCCCATGTCAGACACACCTGTGCAGGTAATCCTACCAGTTCCTTCATGAAAAAACAGCTCTTTGGTGGCTTAAATCTCCCTGGAGAGAGAGAGCAGCAGCAACATGGGGTGTAGGCACTGCCAGGAGCATCCCAGAGCCCTCCAGAGCTCAGGGACATCCTGAGCCAGCACAGGGACATCCCAGCCACCCCTCCATGCCTTGCCCAGCAGCATCCAGACCCTCCAGCACCACAGCACCGTGGCTGCTCTGCAGAACCCACACTACACCCAGGGCTGTCCCAGCTTCCACCACACCAGAACCCAGAGTCTCCTCCAGCTGGACATCTCGAGGCCGCTCCCACTCTCCAGGAAGGAAGGAAGGGATTATTTCACACGCTGTCACACCAACCATCACGCGCAGCTGGCACCGCGTCCTTGGCGTGAGTCACCCTGTCCCCGGGGAGGCTGTGCCTCGGTTCCTGGTGTCACATCCCAGCAGTGGCCCTGCAGCAGCCTCCCTTCCTCTGGCACATTCCTTCTGCAGTGCCTGTTCCCTTGAGCGGGGCAGGCAGGAGGCTCCTCACCGTGCTTGGGCAATTCACCATTTCCCAAAAGGGAACAGACCTTTCTAGGAAGGCACTCAACATACACAAATATTTGGAAGAAGGAAGAAAGAACCCCATTCCTCCCAAATTCCTTTTCCCTGGCAGGGGGCACTGGTTGGGGCACTGGTTTGGGCACTGCCATGCCGGTTTGGACAGACA
This sequence comes from Cinnycerthia olivascens, assembly GCA_035048155.1. Classification (NCBI taxonomy): domain Eukaryota; kingdom Metazoa; phylum Chordata; class Aves; order Passeriformes; family Certhiidae; genus Cinnycerthia; species Cinnycerthia olivascens. Next base: position 8,191,722 of record JAWWMU010000055.1, read on the forward strand.
CAAAGCACACTCAGCATCCTCTGGCACTGCCATGGCCTCAGCTCTGAGCACAGGTTTTGCTCAGCAGGGACAGGTCTGCCTTGGCACCAAAACACTGCTGCTCTGATTCCTGGGCAGCTCTGCAGATGGCACAGCCCAGCCATGCCCAAGGAAACACACTTGGCTCCTTGGGAGCAATCCTCACCCCTCCTCCTCAAGGGCACGATCTGCTCCCCCAGACACCCCCACAGATTATCACAAAGGACAAATCATCCCCAAAATGGGGTAAAGCAAAACTCTGCACCTCACCCCACCAGCATCCCTCCACCAAACCCCTCTATCCTGCCCTGTGGAGAGAGGGGAGCAGATGGAGCCTACACAGAGCTCAGACACCAAGGAGCACCTCAGAGAGCCCCAGCACCCTCCACCACCACCTCTGCCCCTCTCACCACCAGCAGCACGGTCAAAGCAGACCCAGCAGCAGGGGCAGAGGGTGAGTTTGGTGAAAACAAATCACATTTACAAGGGAAAACAGCAGGCCGTGAAAAATTTGACTGCCTGAGTAACCCCAAACTTGTTCAAGTGGCTTAAACTGTTTCACCCCAAAGCGGCATCTCCTCTCTAGATGGGGACATGCCCAGGCAGTGACATCCTTGGGGTCACAGCAACCCCCTGGTACAAGCCAAGCTGCAAAGAACTTGCTGGGGTGTCCTAACAGTCCCAGCAGGCCACGTGCAGGGATACACGTCCCTGCAAGCCGCACATAATGGGCCCTTCTCCATCCTTTGTCTGCTGCCCCTTTTAAACCTATAAACGCCGTTTGGAGGTAAGGAAGAAAGAATTTAGGGCATCCTAAGCCTGAAAAGAAGGAAAACTCCATTGAAGCTGCCTGCAGCTTAATTAATAACAACCCATCCCCAGCAAGCTGCTGCAGGGCCAGCTGTCTCCTCGGATGGAGGTGCCTTGCTCTGAAGAATAGTGCTTTGTATTTTGATGGGAAAAGGTCAGGAGGATGGGGGGGAGGAGGAGCACAGGGGGGAGGGAAATTCGTTGCTTCCCTGCAGCCCCCAAAGCCACCGTGAGCAAGCCCTGCTCGGTGCCCATCTGCTGCTGGGGGAGATGGGGGAGATGGGGGCACCCCTGCATCAGCCCTGGGGTGATCACACCCCAAAACTCAGCAGAGAGAGGCACACGGGGAGAATTGAGGCCTGTGGGCTGTACTCCCCCACTGCTGGGAGGCCTGGGGAGCTCTTGATGCTGCTTTGACACGGTCCAGGACCCCCTCTGGGGAGATCCCTGCTCTGCTCTTATCAGGAGGCTCCCTGATAACAGCACAGGGCCTGCGCCCCTGGCAGCTCCTCCAGGCCACTAGAAAGGGACATTTCCTGCTACCATTTGGCTTTTGTGTAAACAAACAGGCCGAGCCAGGCTCACAGGAGCAGCAGCAGCGGATGGATCCGAGGTGATGCAACAATGTGGCACAGTGGGGAAACAAAGTAAAATAAACCCGAGCCCATTTCGAGCCGCAGGGTGTGAGATGGCCGTAGCCACCCGACTCCAGGGCATGAAATCACCTCTGTTTCTGCTTGGCCATCAAACCAAGACACCTCCTTGGGTCCTGGGCACCACAGCCAAGGGCTCCTGGGACACCTATGGATGCTCCCTGCCTGCCATCACCCCGTTCCTGGCTGGTTATCCGGCTCTCCTGGAAAAGTGATGCTCCTGCCCCAGCCCAGTGCCACACCAGGCTGGGCACTGGTGCCCCACTGGCACGGTCACTGCCCTCCCAGGAGCACACAGGCAGCTCTTGTGCTCTGCCAGCTGGCCTGGCCTCTGCTCTCACTGTCACCTTTGCCCCCTCCTTCTCCCACCCATGTCCCTCTGTGCCATCCAGGCAGTCTGGAGCTGCCCCAGCGTCGAGATGCCTCTGGTTCCAGTGAAGGACGGGGGTGCAAAGTCCCATCCGTTTATCTTGGGGAATACAGAGAGACTGAAAATGGCAAAGAAAGTGGGAAGCAGAGTCAGGGCAGGTCCCTGTCCAACAGACACGTCCCCTAGCCAGGCATCAAAGCTTTGCACTTCATCTCCCAGTTGGGCAGGGGAAGGACACAGCCCACAGTGCCCACCCACAGTGCTTTCACCCCAGGAAAAGCTCCCTGTTGCTTAGCAAAGGGCCATTCATCACCGGGACTCTGTGGGGTGACAAAGGGTTAACCCACTGCAGCTGGGCCAGAAATACCATCCAGGACAAAGAGAGACTTCATGTCACCCGAACTGCATCCGCCCAGCACTAATGGAAGAAAAAGGGGCCTTAATCTGATTCCCAAAGAAAATGTGGCTTTTACAGCCCCGCCTGACCAGGGCCCTCCAGCAAGTTTTGCATCTACAGCAAGAGTTAACCCAGTCTGAGTTTGAGGAGGGGCCAGAAAATAGGAAAGGAAATCACTTTTCCACAAGTCTGTGAGAAGTGAGAGCTGGGTGGAGGTGGCTGGACCCAGGCAGCATCCCTGCAGCAGGACCACTGGGACATGGATGTCTCAGCCTGGAAAATCTGGTGGCCCCAAAGCATCCCTAGAGCAGCCAGAGCTGGGCAGTGGTTTTCAGGGGATTTATTAGGGTCTGGACCCCCTCCTAGAGACCACAGTGAGGGACCTGTGAGCACCTCAGCACTGCCTGGTATTTTGGGAATGATAAGGATGAGCCAGCAGAGATTTTCAGAGCATTAATGCCACGAGGGACCCCAGGGAACAAAGCCAGGGATGCTGCTGGGAGGCAGACAGTGCTCACACGACTGAGATGTGGATGAACCATCTCTGCCTTCACCTCCCAGCCAGGCACACATCCCACAGTGCCACGTCCCTGCCCGAGTCACAGCTGTGTCCCTGTGCCAAGTGGGGTTTGCCAGCCTGGCCCCTCTGCCCCGTTACCTTGAAATGTCACATGCCTGCTCCCCTCCTGATTTTTGGACAGACACTTCCAGGGTGCCACTGAGCTGTTTTTGCAAGATTAACTCTTTCACTCCCATCTTGGTGATTACTTTTTAACAAACGATGTCGCTTTACTGTGCTCTGCTGCACAAAGCCTGACAGATCTTGGGGATAAATGCAATAAAGTACAGTTGAATTCAGCCATAACATCACAGCACCCAGCAGCAACCCCAGGAGAGCCAGCCTTCCCTTTCCCAGCCCAGCTTTACTGGAGCAAAGCTCAGACACGTTACCCAAGGAGCTCCAGCCCGTGTTTCACCCAACCCCAGCACAGCCTTGACAGGGCTGCAAGCGGCGTCGGGGCCATACGGAAATCACAGCATTTAAAACCACAGGCTATAAAAATTCCACCGTGCTCAGAGAAGGGAAGTCTGGATTCCCCACGGAGAGGCGTCCAGGAATTGCTGCTGCCAGGTTATTGGCCACCAAGCCATTATCCCCTGCCACATGTGCATACCTGGAGCCATGGCCAGCACATCCCGGTGAGAGGGTACGTGCTGAGGGGCTCTGGGGTCAAACACATTCAAACCCCACCACGGAGCTACCCCCGAGCCACACGGCCACACAGGGGTTTTGATCTCAACCAGGGAAATCGTGGATGGCAACTACAACAGCATGGGAGAGGTCACAGCTCCCAGGGCTTGCTCAGTCCTCTGTGTGTTCCGGACTTATTTTCTCTGTCGTGACATGTCCTTATCTGCACTCAGGATGCCCTTACAGCAGGGAACACACCCTGGACAGCTGTACTCCTCCTGGATGCTGTATCCTACAATCTGGAATCACACCTGGACAAGGCAGCAAGCGCTTAGGGGTTCACACATAATCACAATTCTTGCTTTTTTGCATTTTTATCTTGTCTCAAAACCAAAGCTCAGCCCAGTGTTGCCTGTGCATACAAATGTCCCATTGCCTGGCTCACCTAAATCCCAGGGGAATTTAGCCCACCAACCAACAGTCATTAATTAGCACCAGGAAACCCAGGACTCTCTGCCAGCACAGGTCCAACAGCAGCGCAAAACCCCCTCCCACCTCAGAGCTGCACCACCAGTCTGCTCCCTCCGCCGCACCCACCATCCACAGCAGCAGGAATTCAATAAAATTAAGCAGCTTTAACCCAAAACTTGCCTGGCACTATGGGAGGCTGTTCCTGTACTCCTCTGCTCCGAGTGTTCTGCGAGCTGACCCTGAGAAGCAGCAGCAGCAATCACAGTGTGCCATGGATGGCTGGATAGCCCTGGCTCCAAAGCAGGGGTTAGGGGAGAGATGGAATGACCTGCTATTGACAGAAGGGTGGACACACCACCGGTGAAATCGCCGAGAAATCCGAAATAAACAGCTCAGAGTGTGCTGGAAGTCACAGCACAGGGCAGCAGCACCGGCCCCATTGGATCCCAGCTGCTCCCCTGGCCCAGATCTGCTCTGGCAGAGCCGAGAGAGTCTCAGCCCTGAACACGTCAGCCCAGATCCATCCCGGATGCTCCTTGCCTAAATGAAGTGTGGTCACACTGGGATGGATATAAAAAGCCTAGCCTGAAATCCTCTGGCGTGAAGCCTCTCCTGCAGCCCTGGCTGCTTCCAAGGGCTGTTTGACATGGAGACATTGGGATACAGAGGGGAGATGAGATATTGGGATACAGAGGGGAGATATTGGGATACAGAGGGGAGATATTGGGATACAGAGGGGAGATATTGGGATACAGAGGGAAAGAGCAGCTCCTGGGGGTTCACACTGACACTGCCATGCCCAGCACCCCCAGCCTCTGCCAGGCCAAGGCAAGAGGGAGAGTCCCTGTACTTGGCAAGTCCAGGTGGCCCCACAGCATCACCTAAATATCCATGTCACAGTCACTGGGCAAACAGCCGTCAGGGATGGCGAGACAAGGATGCAGAGAGGCCGTTCAAATGATAAAAAAATAAGAAAAAGGAAAAAAAACGAGGCTGGGAGTTGCGCCGGACACAGCACAGAACAAACTGTGGGGACACAGCGGGACCCGGCTGCCATCCCCCGGACACGGAGCCTCTGTGTGCCCCCCATCCCGAACCCCACTGCGGGGACCCCCAGCCCCGTCCCCCCCGCACTCACCGGTGGCCGCAGCTCCCGCGGGGGCCGGGCGGGGCCGGGGCCGGTTCAAAGGGGTCAATTAAAGAGAAACCCGCGGGGGACGCTCCCGAGTCCTGCTCTCGGGGGCTGTCCCACGCAGCAGCACCAACATTCCTGCCAGGAAGGGATCAGCTCTCCCCAGGCCATCCCCATGTGCCTTGTCTCCAATTCTTTGTCCCCATGGTGTCCATGGTGTCCTCGCGTGCCCTCTTTCCTGTGCTGTCCCCATCCCCATGGCATCCACATCCCTAGAGTGCCATCACCCCTTTGGTGTCTCCAACTTTGTGGCATCCCCACCCTCACAGTGACCCCATCCATATGGCACCTCCACACCCCTGCCCTTTCTGCAGGGCCTGGGGTGTCCCCAGGGCTCTGGGTGATCCCACAGTGTCCAGGGAATGTGTGGAAGTGATGGGGCAGGATGGGCAAGCAAAGGGGAGAGCAGGAAGCTGTTTTTGGGGAGCACTTCCCACACAGGCACTGAGAGCTGGGCACAGGAGATCTGCACCCACCAGAGCACACAGGGATGCTCAGGGTTTTCCCCAGTGTTCATCAGGACAAGGGGCCATCAAACACCAGCAGGTTCCTTTTCCACATCAGTCCACAGGCAATTTCCAGAGCAGACACCAAGGAGTGAGGCTACCCTGGGCTGCCAGAGCTCCCTTACATCAGCAGACACACTCCCTGCGATGTCACAGCAATTCATTTGCCAAAAGTAACGCGAGAGCATCTCCCATGCAGCTCACAGAGCCTTGGCAGCCACACATCTGCCAGGCTGGTGAGGCTGTGGGCAGCCCCTTCCACCACCTGCGCAGATGCAAACCACACCCAGCCCCTCCGGCTGGGGCAGGGCCCCCAAACTCAGCACGGACCCCAGCACAGGCAGCAGCCTGCCCTTCCCTGGCACTGCCAGCAGCCAGGGCTCCTTTTCCCCACAGGGCAGCAGGAGCTGGGTGAGGATGGCCCGTCTGTGCTGGGGTCCCATTCTGCTGGCACCTCCTGCCACCCTGTGTCACCCCCAGGACCTGATGCCACCCTTTGTGACTGCCCTGTCCCACTCTCTGCCCGTTCAGGCCGTGGGGCAGAGGCTCAGCCCAGCACACCCCATCCCACAGCGAGCCCGAGCGGTGCCTCCTCCCTCAGCACAGGCCCTGACAAATCATTCCCCTGTGACAGTGTCTGCATCATGTCCCTGGTATTTTCCCCCTGCTAAGCCACTGCTCTGTTCTTCCCCTCCTTACCCTTCAAACCCCCACACACTCCTTGCACGGCCACACTCAGCTTCCCCACCCCATAAATCCCCACTGGCACGGCTGTGCAGACCCCAGCACAGCCCTTACCACGGATTTTTATGCCCTGAGGCTGGGGAGAGCTCAAGCAGAGACTTACTCAGCCAGAGATGACGATGAGGACAAGAGGACAATGCACGGTGCCCTCGAGAGCCAAGGATGCTTCAGCACCTATTTCAGCTGCTGCCCCAGAGAGCCTCCCCCCAGCTTCTGAAAAGTTTTGCTCAATTCCCTTCGAAAAGTTTTCACAAAGCAGATCCCTCCTGGCTCTCTGCCTCCCTCACCAACAGACATGAAAAGCACTCGAGTTTCTCCCTGGGTAACACGGGTAAAAGCCTCCAACATCAAAGGCACCACACAAGAGCTCTCGCCCCCCCATTCCTCCCAGGCACCAGTGCTGGGGCTGCCTCCCTTGAAAGCACAGCAACCTCAGTGGCTGAGGTGCCAACTGTGCTGAAAACACAGTTTTGATTCTTTTTTTCTGTATTTTTTCTTTTTTTTTTTTTTAAATCAGCCACAAACTGGGGAACTTAGGGGCAAATCTGGGCCAGGCTCTCCTTTGGGGGCAACACGACCAGTGCAGTCTGGTGGGGTTTTGCCCACTGTCTGCTGTGTGGTCACTCCAGAAAAAGGGGAGCAAAAATATCCCTTGTGCCAATCCTGCCTGCTCATTGCCCAACACTAAAGAAAGCCACTAAGTGTCCTGAAGCAAAACCACAAGCACCCTCCGAGCGAGCAGATTCCCATGGATTTCTCAGCAGCCTCTGCAACTCCTCTCCCCCCATCTGCAAAACAGAAACAACATCTCCCCCCTGCTCGGTGGAGCACTTTGATATCTGCACGGCAAAGCAGGGCGAGGGAGGGGTGTTTACCTTCCTGGAAACAGGGAGCAGCATTTACACCCAAAACAAGGCCTCAGCACAAAATTCCAGGGCAGAAGGAGCAGTTGCAGACGCAGCAGGAGCAGCCGCGGATCCAGAAAATGAGGAGGGCTAGAAAATAGCTTCAAACACCGCAGGGATTTCAAAAAGTCCTAGGAGCACGTGGTTTCTTGGCCTGTTTCAGAGCGTTCCTCATCCCTTCATCCCACACAGCAGTTGTTCCTGCCAGATCACCGCCTGCCCGGGAATGCTAGGTTCATTTTATTGCTGGAGCATGGAAACAACCCTCGTTTGCAGGGGGGGAGGTGGGAGGGCTCTGCTGTTTAACACTTGGCCGTGTTCATGCTGTGATTAACATCACCCGACGCACAGATACCAGATGTGCACGGGGCAGGCTGGAGCGTATCCTAAATTGCACCAAGATGGAATTTCTGGGCAATTTTCAGGGAGTGCTGAGGGCAGGCACTGATGGGAGGGCAGAGATTTACACAGATAGGCAAGAAAAGAGAGTTCTGTGGGGTTATGGCACTGGTCATAACCCCTGGGCCAGCTGCAATGCCACAGGCTGTGCTTATAATCAGCACCTTGTCATTTTGGGGGCAATTGCTCCAATTCCCATCCATCTGTGAGTCTGATTTCCACATGCTAACAGCAAAAACCCCTTCAGTTTTACCCCTGCTTCTGCTGATCTCACAGAACTTCAGCTCCAGGAAGGAATTGCTGGTTCAGGAACAGCAAACACTGGCAAGGTTGGACCTCTCCATGCTGCTTCCCCTGGGTCCCACTGCAAGCCCACTCTTAAGCAAACCCATCAGCAGCTTCTCCCCACCCCTATTGGGGAGGAGTGCACCGGGGTCACCTACATGGGTGTCCCTTTAATGAGAACCAAATCCTGGAGCAGCGCTGGAGACTATTCCAGCTTTTTGGAGGCCACACCCTGCCTTGATGGACAGCTGACCTCCATCAGGGCGACTTCTGGCTCTTTGCTGGGTGCAGGGTGGTGTGGGGCTTTGGGCTTGTGGCCTGTCCCTGTCCAGTGTGACACAACCCAGCACTTGCTGCAGGATGGGGAGCACCTCGTTGTGCCCAGCAGCCACGGAGCTCACTGCAGCTCCACTGAGGGGCCCAACCAGCAAACACAGAGGCCCAAGTAAGGAGGGGATCTGCTGGAATACCTTCAGCAGAACTGTGTGATGCCCCAAACCCTCACTATGGGATTTTAGAGACCTCTCTTCTCTGTGTAGGGTTCCCTCCCGGTGATCCCACCCATGGGACATGGCTTATGTCCTCCAAAAATGAGTTCAGGCCATGCCAGGATCTGCTGGGTTTCACTTTTCTTCTTTGCCCAGATTTGGGAGCTGAGGTTTAGGTCATTCTCACCTCCCCCAGACCAGGTCAGCCCCACAGAGGGGTGCCCAGTTGTGGTTCACACCCCATTTCAGTAGCTCTGGGTGCTGCTGATGACAGGACTGGTGGCAACCACCAGCACCAGTGTCACCAGAGCAGTCTCAGGGGACACAAACTGGAGAACAAAATGAGGGTCCAGGGCAGAGTAAAACAGTGCTGCTGTGTCTTCTGCTGTAAGCATGAAAAGAAGCAACAAAAAGGAGCATTCCTACTGCCTGAAACCCCATGGATGTGCTTCCTGCCAGCAGGGAAAATGTGGGAGCCTGTCTGTCTGTCCAGGCAGGACCTGCAGCGACTCTGGGCGTGAGAAATCCCAAATTCCGCATCCCACAGGGCTGGCTTTGTGCTTCTGCTGAAATGGTGAGGTCTGGTTGGCACCTACAGCCTGGTTTGGGGTTCATCAGGGCAGGAGGGAGGGGCAATTCTCTGCAGGCTCCCAGCTATGGCCACAGAGGACTTCACCCAAGCAAAGCCTCTCTCTGTTCCTCCCCCGTTTTTTCCCACCACGGGTCCGTGCTGTGCATGCACAACCAGCCCTGAGTCGTGAATTTACACCCAGAAACCAAAAGTAAAAGATCTCCATTATTCACTTGTGTGAGCAAAGGTTAAGTCCTACCAAATACATCAGCTTTTGTGGACAGGACAAGCGTTTGGCAGCCAGCAGGAAGGAACAGGAACGTGGGAATTCCTCCTACGACTTGGCAGCAGACTCTTCCCCCAGCACAGGAGCTCACTGGGGTCTGCTCAGCCTCTGCCAAGCTAAGAAAGCCCCTCATTCAAGCACTCAGTAATCTCACAGGACATCCTGTGGCTCAAGGAGGAGTTTAAATGAGCAGCTGGATGGATTCAAGCTGCCTAAATGTTGGAGGGAGCAATAGGAAAGGTGGGATGGCAGACCTGGAGCTGACTTGCTCTTTGGAGAAACACCTCATCCTACCAAACACAGAAGGTGTCTACAGCAAATCAGCCCCTGAATCAGTTGTGCACACGATGTCTGCCTGCAATGGGCTCCACCACGACTGAAAGAAACCGTGTCAGTATTTCCTGGGAGGTCTAAGAGGGGCATCCTGCCTCTTCCTGCCTCACCCCAGCTGCTCCCATCATCCCACTCCCCATGACAGAGCACATCTTTGGGTTTGAAGCCCTTCAGCATCAGGGTGAGGGGGCAGTGCTGGGTTCAGAGGCACAGGAGAGCCAAGACACACATCCTAAAAGGTATTTAGGCACCTAATTCCAATTAGGCTGTAATACTCTACGAGGGATTGCAGAAGATAGATAAACAGATAGATAGATAGATAGAGAGAGAGAGAGAGAGAGAGAGAGAGATAGAGAGATGTAAAAACCAATATTTGAGAGATGTTTTGGGGCAGACCTGCACCACAGTCACACCAAGTAGGGAATGAAGCACTCAGCACCTGCACCCAGTTTTTGAGGCAAAAACTTGAGGGATGCAGGCAGGTCCAGCACAGCCCCCTCTACTTTCCTGCCCTTCTCATCCCAACCCATGCTCCTCCAGAGCACACCAGGGCAAGGCAGAACCCCAGCCTCATCTTCCCCTCCCCCAGGTCTGCCAGCCAAAGCTTTCCCAGGAAATGCACCCCAAAAAACCTGGGACAACAAACGGGGTGGTTCCTGCCAAATCCCGAGCCCCAAGGGCTGCACTGCTCAGGGTTTAGGGGGTTATGTGCCATGGGGAAAGGTGGGCATCAAAGCCTGACCTCCCCAGGCCCAGAGCTGCCTCTGAGGATGGGACTCACCCCTCTGGATCCGTGCTCTTGCAGAGCTGTCAGGGCTGCCACCATCCCACATGGAAGTCAGGAAAGGAAGGGGTCAGGGCGGAAAGCCTGGGAGGAGGGTGCTTGGAGCACAGCATAATGCTCCATTCATGGTGCCCCCGCCCCAAAATGCACCCACACACTCTGCTGCTGCTCCTGGGGCTGGAACACGCCTCGCAGAGGGACTCAGCTCCCAGCACGGGTGCAATTTTTCCTCTATTATGAACAATTTTAGGATTCTCAGTAACTGCTGGAGGAAGTGAGCTTGAGCGAGCTCAGAGCAGCCCGAGCTCTGACCCACACCCCTCCTCTTGCTCTGCCCACAGCCTCCACCTCACTCCTCCTGCACCTGCAGACTCCCAGACACAACTCAGATATTTTTTTATCCAACCAATAACATTCTGAATAAAAATCCCCTAAATCTCCACCCTCCAGCCAGCAAACCAGGGTTTGGAGAAGCTTTCCATAGCAGGGCAGTAATCCCCAGGGAGAGGAAGAGGTGACAGTCACCCCAAAGATCCAGTGAGGTCCCCACTGCCTGCAGGACCCCAACTCTGCCTGCCCTTCCCTCGCTGCTGCACACCCATGTTCCCGTTTCTGTCCAGCACTGTCCGTCTGTCCGGGACCCACGGCAGCTGCTGTTCCCTGCCTGGCCAGGTAGATGGTGCTCAGCCGGCACCAAGCGGGAATTCACCCGCGCTGGAAGCGTTCCCTGGCTTCTAACCAAGCCAAAAACTCAGCAGTGATTTTTCACTGGGGTGAGGAAGGTCCCGCTCCAGCCCCGAACAAACGGGACCAACTCAGACCCAGCTACCCCACACTTTCCCCTTTCACTTCGGGCTGGGAGATGGTGGGTGAACTGCAGCAAACATTTCACCAGAACCCCGCTTTTCCAACCCGCATCCTCTGCTGGGAACACTCTGATGGCATTCTGCCCCACACCTTCAACCAATTCTCCCCACACATCCCCCACAAAACCAAAGCACAGCAAAGCCCAGAGGAGCAGGAAACAATTTTCCCATTTTTTCCCCCATAAATTCAGGGGGATGGGGGTCAGGGGAACCCACAGGGCCCCTCGTCATGCCGGAAGCTGCCAGGCACAAGCAGCAGGGGGAGGGGGTGTCCAGGCTTTCCATCCCATCACCCCAGGGTCACTCTCCCCAGCCAGGCCGGATATAGGATGTCTAATATTTCTCCAGTTCTGTTTTAACACTCACACCATCTTGGGAGCAGGAAGTTTAAGCCATTTCCTGCGAGGCATTGCTCTGCCCTTCAAATATTTTCAGCCTCGGTGCAAACTGTTTTAAAACCGAGCCTGGCAGCTGGAAGTGTGAAATCAGAGGAGGGGCTTGTCCAGGGAAAATTCAGTTTGTGAAACCTGTCCAGTCCCCGCTGCTGCAGAGCAGCAAAATAAATATTGTTGCGGACAATAAAAGGGAGTAATTAATCTTGCATGTCTGAAAAATGAGAAGGAAAAGCAGAGGCTTCAAACAGTGCTCTGTGTGCTTCTCCCAAGGGACAAACACTGGTCCCCAGCAGAAAGCCACAGCCGTGTCCCCCCCTTGTCTCTGCAGCCACGATTTGAAGCTTTCCCAGCTTTTCTCTTTCAGTGGAGCCCAAATCATGGCTTTGGTTTGCTTGCCCTTCAAACGACTGCCCCATAAATAATCTGTCCCACACATGGGCTGAAATAACCCCAAAGAGACCCCTCCCACTCTCCCAAGCGGAGGAGAAGAAAAATGCTCATTCCCTGAAGCTCTGCAGAAGAATTTTGGGCAGTGCCAGGGCAGAGCTGGAAACCCCCACAGGTCAGCAGAGCTCAGCCCCATGCCCACGTCCCCACACCACCCTTAGCCAAGGATGGGGACAGATGGATGGCAGCTCACCTCCTGCTGCTGTCCCTGGCTGCTCCAGCCCACGTGTCCCCTGTGAGCACTCCTTATCTCAGTTCTTCTCCAGGTGGCACGCAGGGACACGAGGCTGTGAACAGGGAAACAAAGCCATGCCCCAAGGCCCAGGCAAAGGGCTCTGCCTCTCCTGAGCTCCCACTCACAGGGCTGCTCCTTCCCAAGACTTTTCTGTCCAGGAACCAAAGCCACAAAGCAGAAAGGAAGCCCCAGAGCTCCTCCAGGGCCCTGCAGGAACCCTTCACCTCCCAGCCTCAGGGCGTGCACCCCTGGGCTGTAAATAAACTTTTATTTACTACACAAAGTAGGGCAAGGAGGACTGTTTCCCTGAGGAATGGTGGGAGGAACATCAGTGTTATGGCAGGATCTCAGATTTCATCTGACTCCACAAAGCAGTTCCTGGAGACCTCGGCAGGAGCCAGGCAGGGCTCAGCAACACCTCTGCAGCGGCCACATCCCACCCAAATCCTGACTGCCCCACCACTGCCAGGTCAAACAGGATCCTCTCAGGGGCACAGATCTGCACCACACCCTACAGCCAGCTCTGCCAGGCTTGGAGAGAGCAAGGCTGGAGCAAATTCACCTCCTGCATTCCCCAGAGCAACACGCAGCCGAGGTCCAGCCTCTGCAGCCCTGACGGAGCCGCTGCTGCCCCCCAGGACCACCCATCACATCTCGGAGCACTGAACTACCCAAAGCCAGGGCATCATCCTCAGCACTCAACTGCATCCTCTCATCTTCTCCAAGGCCACCAAAAGGGGTGGATAGGGGGTCCCGAGGCCAGGGTGACCCCAGGGAGGGCCCCAGCAGCCTGTGAACTTGGCCTCCCACTTCCACCCCGTTTATCTGCATGCTGGGATGCAGGAAGAAGCAAGTTCAGCCAGAGTTTGTCTAAACAATTATGTTTTATCAGAAAAACTGCTCAGATCTACTCCTTTTTCTCAGGACATATCTGGACAATTCCAAGGTAACCTCCATTCTCCATTCAGCCTGCACCAGGTGGAAGCAGGGGAAGAGGACATGAGGCAAAGAGCATCCAAAAACCCCTGCTCCTCCCTCAGTGCCAACACTCATCAACCTGGAGGCACAATCCATCCCACATCTGCTCCCCACACATCCAGTCTGCCTTCAAAATCCTTATTTCATCTTCAAACCATGGATTTTTCAAATTTAGGAGAGAGCAAGGTAGACTGGCAAAGTTTTGTTGTTTGCAAAATATTTTGGACCAGACCCTTGTGTCCAGCTTTGCTTCCTGGAGTGTCTGGTGCCACCTACATGCCAAGATAAACCAAAATTATTCAAGAGAGTGAAGTTTTGATGCACTTGACCCTACAGAAACCCTGGGAACCTCTGTCCAGAGACCAGTTCAGAAGATCAATGAAATGAGTGACCGAGATTTAACTAACCCAAAGGAAAGCAGCTCTCTCCCCACAACCCTCCTTTAAAACCTCTAACAGACGTAAGAAAAACTGGGCCCAAAGAAGTCTGAGCACAGGCTGCAATCCAAGACCAGCTGCTTTTTCCATTTATAGCCACATTCACTTTGGCTTCACCACGGCATTTTGGACAATGCAGAAGTGTCTCTGTGTCTGTTTGTTTGCAGGAGGAGCGTAAAGAACACAACTGGCTTGCTGTCAGCTTATCTTCTTTTGCTCACAACAATGTTTGATCTTCTCAAAACAAAGTTATCTCAAAGAATCTCAATTCAATTCTCTGACAGAGTTTATGGAGTTGGCACTGCACCCAGCCTATGGTGTCTCTTCAGCCACTGGCCAACAGAAACATCTCAGGAAGGGACAGCAGTCTAGAAATAGCTTGAAAGAGAATTATTCCTTAATTATAGAAGGTTCATCACCATTGCCATCGCCTCCCTCCCCCAGCAGACAGCAGAGAAGTCACAAAACCAGCGGCCAGGCCTTACAGCAGGAGATCAAAGCAAACTCTTCATTTTATCTTGGTCAAGATAACGGATTTCATTTGCCTTATCAGCCTGCAGGATGATTAACCTAAATGTGAGAAAGCTGGAGGATCCAAAGGAGCTGATGGGTGGGGAGCATGTTCCCCAGCACGACTGCCACAGGCCCCAGACATGCAAATACCACAGGATGAACAGAGAAACTCTTGAGTCTGGTTCCTACATGCCCCCCTCAGCCAGGGCTGCTTCTCCTTTCGCCTTTCAGCACCACTTGGATGAACACAAATCCCACGGCAGGCAGGAGCACTCACCCCCTTCTCAGCCAGCAAAGGCACCTCTGCCCCAGTTTTCATCTCAGAGGGGAATCAAAGATTCCTGGGGGTGCTGGGGGCTCACAGCCCAGCTGGAGCACAGACCCCACAAGCCACAGCTCCTGGAACAGGAGGCTCTGACCTGTCCAGACACACTTTGAGCCCTGGGTCCCTGCTGCAGGGCTCAGGAGGTGAGGAGATGATGTGGAAGCACAGCCTTGCCCACAGAGCCAAGCCAGCCATGGAAGGGGCCTGCCAGGCCATGAAGGCCAGGGCCAGGGTGACCCAGCATGGAATCACAGACCGGTTTGGGTGGGAAGGGACCTTGGAGATCACCCAGTCCCACCCCTGCCATGGGCAGGTGACACAGTTTGCTGGCTCTGCCACTGCAACCTGCGCCAAGAGTGGGTCACATCCCAGGGCTGGGTGACCTGAAATGTGACTGGAGCAGTTGCTCTGTGACTTTTTTGGCTGAGCTTGAAGGAGACAAGGAGGAGGGGGAGGTCTTTTGCACGGGATAAAAGAGGATTTTGTTACTCTGGGGAATATGGTGGCAAAAGGCAGAAAATGCAAGTGTACAACAGCTTAAATAAGGGGGAGGCCTAAAGGGGGGGACAATTATTGGCTAATTGGAGGTGTGCTGGGGAGGGGTAAAGGGCAGGATTCACAAAGGCATACTCCAGTGAGGGAGGTAAGAGGGGAAATTGGGTCACATTGAGTCACATCCTAGTTTAGGGGATTTCTGAAGGGGAATTCCAGGCAGGGGGTTGGCACAAGGTAGGACTGACAGGGAACTCGGGGTAGATTGACAAGGTGGGTAGGAGGGTATAATTTGGACCAAACCATTACTTGGGCAATAACAGAACACACTATTAACAAGAAACACATTGCAACAGGCAGGGACACATTGCACTGTCCCAGGGGGCTCCAAACCTGTGCCAAGGATCCAGGGGCAGCCACAGCTTCTCTGGGCACCCTGTGCCAGGGCCTCACCACCCTCACAGGGAAGAATTTAATCCCAACATCCCATTTAATGCTGCTCTGTGCCAGTGAGAAGCCATTCCCCTTGTCCTGTCACTCCAGGCCTTGTCCCCAGTCCCTCTCCAGCTCTCCTGGAGCCCCTTTAGGCCCTGGAAGGGGCTCTGAGCTCTCCCTGGAGCCTTTTCTCTCGGAGAACATCCCCAATTCCCCCGTCCTGGCTCCAGAGCAGAGGGGCTCCAGCCCTCAGAGCATCTCTGTGACCTCTCTGGGCTCTCTCAGCAGCCCCGTGTCCCTCTGATTTTGCACCCCCAGCTTTGCCCTCTCCTGGTCTCAGATCCGGCTGTGGCAGGGAAAGGAAGTGGGAACCGTGGCAGTTTCCTGTGGGAAACTCTCCCTTTGCATAATGAAGCTCCACTGGGGAGGTCACTGCTTTTCCTATGGGCCCTCAGGGACTTCCAGCAAGGCAAACAAATCCTCCTGGGGCTGGCTGGCTGCAGAGGGCAGCCTCATGTCGTGGGGTGTATCCTGCCCAGCTGGAGCTTCCACACGGGACAGCACCCACACAAGGGAGGGACACAACATCACGGGCCTGGGGACAGCAGTCCTGGGGGACAGAGAGGAGCAGTACCAGCACCATCACAGCCACATCACCTGGCATCCTCAGTGCCCACACTGCACCCCAAAACATATCCCAAAAAACACACACCTCAAAAAACACACACCCCCAAGAAACACACCCCAAAAATCACACACCCCAAACAACACACTCCTCCAAAAAACACACACCTCAAAAAACACACACCTCCAAGAAACACACCCGCAAAAAACACACCCCCAAAAAACACACCCCCCCAAAAAACACACCCCCCCAAAAAACACACTGAGGGGCACTGGCTGCTCCCTGCACAGCCAGGGTCAGGGCACACGCAGGGAGGGGGAGCAGGCAGTGCCCTCCCCGTGCTGTCCTGGATCAGGCAGTGTCTCCATGATGGGACACATTCCTCTTCCCCACACATGCTCTCGCTCTTCCTTCCAAGTCACTGGACATGCAGGTCCAGATTTTTCCAGATTATCTCATTTTTGGCACCTGCGTTCTCAAAACGAGACTCAGCGTTTCCCACTCAGCCCCTCCATTTGGAATCTTGGCCTGTAGGAATTTTCCCATCAAAAATAATAACAAGAACAAAAAAAAGACTGCCCGTAGCCTAGCCTGAATCTGTCAGTTGGTTTTGGAGGAAACATTTCCCTACAGCTTTATTCTCTTTGTACAGCGATTCACTGCAGGTCCTGGGGTCTCCATCCCAGGGAGCCTCACTGTGTTAAAAGTTGTCCAAATCCCCACAACCCCTGCAGCCCCACACTTGGTGTCACCCTAGCAGCACAGGACAGAAGAAAAGTCACCCCAAGATTCATGTGGCTTCACTTCTCCATCCCTGGTGTCCATGGCAGGATGGGAGCTTGAAACTCATGAGAGGGCTCTGGGCTGCAGCTCCCACCACAATTCCCAGCACACAGCAAAAAGTCCTTGCATGTCCTCCCCTTGGCTGCACCCTCTGCCCAGCCCAGATCACACTGCTCTGGCAGACCCCATCTATAGCAATCCACATCACCTGGGCATCCCATCGCCTTTCCTTGTCCCAGCTGGGGAGCACCAGCCACACAAAATCTCCATTGACATCTCCATCTGGAGATTTTGGGGGCACAGAGTCCACCTTTGCAGCGGCACATCCCACAGGGATGGGTGCCTCTGTCCCATCTCCCTGTCACTGATGGCCCAATTCAATGTTATACCAGCATAAACGAAGCAAATGCTCCCCAGGGAGTGCAAGAGAGCACAAGGACTCAGAGAGGGAGAACACGGAAGGGAAGGAACATTTCTTGCCCCATTAAACATCTCCTGCTCTCCTCCCCCCTCAGGAAGCCCAGCTCTGACGTGGGCTCAGCTCACACTGCCAGCCACGTTGCCCTAATGAAGTTCAGCACTGAAATTACTCCTTTCCTCTGTGGTTTGTCCTGAACTGCCAAGCTGCCTGTGACTGTTCTTCTCCTCTGCCCGGCCTCTTCCTGCACAACACGCTCTCCTGCATCCCTCCAGCAGCAGGGCAAGGCAGCTGAGCCTGACAACTGGGGAAGGCAAGGCCTGGCACAGGAGTGAGGGCAGCTGGAGGCAGCTCCCTGCACCCCCTGCTCAGCTGCTCGTGCTGGAGAGCCACCAGCAACAGGATCCAGGGGTGTCCAGTGCCCCAGGAACACCTCCTGGGGACCCTGGAGCAGGAGCTGCCACACGTTGTCCCTGCATCTTCGTTTGGGGGGGTTGTGGTGGGATCAAAGCTGCAGTGGAGCTGCTGAGCAGTGCCAACGTGCCTGCACCCATCCATGGGACATCCTGAGGGTCCCTGTGCAGCCCCCAAAAATCTCTCTGTGCTCTTGCAGGGAGAGAGGCCACGCACCTGCCCAGCATCACCTTAGGGTGGGTGTTGTGGACATGCTCTGGCAGTGCCCCTGGGCTGTTCCCTGTGCTGACACACAGGGAAAAGGAGACAGAGCCCTCACAACCCTTCCAACTTTGTTTTCTGGCTCTTCATGGCAGCGGGGTTGGACCTAGATGATCTTTAGGGTCCCTTCCAAGCCAAACCATTCTGCAATGATTCTTGGAGACATTTGGACTGAAAGCTCCTTTTGTACCAGGCCCAGGCTGGCTCATGCTGCAAGGCAGACTCCAGACAGCTGGGCTCAGGGGTAACACTCATCCCAGCAGCTGTCCCCCCTCACTCCCTGCCCTGGGCAGCTGGAGGATTCAGCAGCTCAGACAGCCTTCTGCTCTTAAAGTGCCCAACTATCTGGGGTTCAGAGCTTGGCACACTCAGAGCAGCCCAGAGCCAGCAGGATGAGGCTGAGCACCCACCCACTGGGCAGGTTGGGCCTCCTGGGCGCCACACACAGACAGAGGGGCTCACACAAACCCCATCTTTGGGCTGGGGCTCAGAGCTCAGCTGTGCCCAGCTGGAGATGGCCCAGCCTGTAAAAAAACCCAGCTCAGAAAAGTCACACACCACTCATAGTAAAGAAAAATCCACTTGAGTCCTGCAGGTTTGATATCAGCTCCCCAGCTGACTCCTGACTTGGTTTTACACCAGCACACACCACAGCCTGGCCTCTCTGCATGTCAGTGTGACCACAGGGCTGCACCCAGGACAGGGCATGGAACCCCTGGTCCAGCTCCAGGGCCAGGAATGGACCTCCCAGGTCCTGGCTCAGCCACCCCACCCCACTGGATCCCTCACAGGAGAGAGCTCGTGGGTGATGGAGAATGGAAAATTAATTAACAGGTCTGAAAGGAAAATCTCCAAAACATTATGGAGAATAAATGACAGCTGGCAAGGCAGGGAAGCTGGCTTTAATATGGAATTAATTGAAAACAAGATAGAGCTAATATAAGCCAGGTCTCCAGTTTAATAGTGGCTCTGGTCCATGATGTTATTAGACTTTGTCTCCAAGGTCAAAAACCCCTGACTTCTGCTAATGAAGAGGCGGTTCCTGCCCCACAGCCACAAACAACAACACCAAACAACGATATCCCAACAACACTCCCAGAGCCAGCGCCTCTCCCACCCCTCGGAGCCTTTCCAGGGCTCCGTGGGTCTGCACACAGGGCCTGAGCTGGCAGAGCTGTCATTTCCCAGCACCCAGGCTTTTGCCATTTCCTTTTTCCTTCCCTTCTAAACACGACAGAATTTCTTATTGATCCCAACAGCTCTTTCAGGCAGGATAAGCCCAAGGGTAACAGCTCGGCGTGTGGACACATCTGAGCACAAATCCTCCCTGCAGAGGCATCACCACGGGCGCTGGAAGAGCAGCACACAGCCCCTGGCACCTGCCGAGTGACACCTGAGGCAAGGACCAGCCCGAGCCCCGCCGAGCTGCACTCACCTTCATCTCTCTTGGCTGGGCTCTCCACGGGCACCGCCTGCGGCTTTGGCTCTGCCTGGAGGGGCTGGGTGGGCAGGGCAGGCTCTGAGCTCTCCGCTGGCCTCAGAGGGGTCTCGGCAGCCCTGGCCCCGTGGCTCTCGGGGCGCCGGGGCGCGGCGTCGGGCGCGGCGGTGCCGGCGGGCTCGGCTCGGCGCTGCGGCAGCTCGGGGATTTTGGAGGCCGGCGCCTCCGCCCTGCGCAGCCCCGGCTCCTGGGGTTTGCCCAGGGTGATCTCAGTCCTGCGGGCCGTGGGCTCGGGGGGTTTGTGCCCCACATCTGCTCGTTTGAGGCCGAACCGCGACAAGCCCGCGGTGGAGTTCTCCACCTGCTTGGATGAGATGTCAATGGAGATTTCTGTTCTTCTGGACACCGGCTCGGGTAGTTTGGGTCCAGAGAGCTCCACTCTCCTCAGAGGGGGTTTGGGGGATCTTTGGACTGTGGGCTCCGCATGTCGGGCGGACGGCTCCGAATTCCTGGCGCCGAGTTCCTGAAACTTCTGCGTGGAGCTGGACACCGTGGACCTGAGGAGGGTGTTCGGGGCCCGTCGTTGTGGGGTGGAGGAATTTGAAGACTGATCTACCTCCTCGACCTCAAAGGATCTTTTCAGAGCTGAAAAATATGAAAAGCAGTTCAGGATTTAGTTAGCATCCACCTGAGTGCCTCCAGAGATGCTTAGACACTGCACAAAGCTAGTAACTCCATTTATGCCCCTTTGTCTCAGGACTCATAATCCATTTAAGCAGCTGGGGGTTAAAGACCCTGCCTCTTCAGACAAGTTATAAAACCACTAATAAAACAAATCAGAGCCAGAAAATTCAGCCCCGGAGCAGAAATCATCCCCACACTGCCCTCCATCCCACACTCAGAGGGGAGCAGAAGGTCCCACCAAGGAATGGCAGAGCAGAACAGGGCACTGAGTCTGGGGGAAGACAGAGATCCAGCTTCCAACCCCTCACTTTCCCTCTCACATCCAAAGGATGCACAGATAAACACAGCCTGTGTTTATCTGTGAGCACTGCCAGCAAAATGCAAGCTGGGAACAGGAAAACAATCCCAGGAGAGCACCAAATCCATATAAATGCAGCAAGAAAACCAAAGGTGGCAGCCACAGGAGCTCATATCCTTAAAAACAAACCTAGAGACCACATGAACCAAAGACTGAAGTGTTTTGAGCACAGGGACTTGAAAGCTGGAGTGGGCAGGGAGGGAGGGATGCTCAGAGAGATCCAATCCCAATGTCAGCGTGAGGGGAACAGCACCATGGCTGCTCTGTGGCTGTGGAGAAAGCAAAGCACCAAAGCACAACACTCACCCTCCCTGTAAACCCAGGAAGGGTCCCACAAAGGGCACCTCATGACAAAACAGTCTGTCTTGCATCTCAGAAATATTCAGACATTGGTAGGAGAAAGGAGGGAGACAATAAAAACTAAAAAATGCTTTTTCTCAGATTTATCTGTTTTCTGGCTTCTGTGCAGCTCTCCCAGCTGTGCCATCACCTGCTCACAGGGGTGGGACGCTCCCTGCAGCAGTCCCTGCCCTGCAGTCTGTGCTTGGCACAGCTCATGCACTGCAGCTCTGTGTCCAAGTCACAGCTCTCAGAATAATTAATCCAAATAAAGCCCCACACTGGAAAGCTGTTTCAAACTCTCAGGCCTCCAACCCTGAGCTGGAGCTCTGACCCTCCAGCACAGATTTTCTACAGTTTCCCGTCTCCATCACACACTTTATCCAAAAACTAACATTTTAGCTGTTTCTTTTTCCCAAACCCCCCACGTTTAAAACAATGCACCAGCCAAGCCCAGTTTGCATTTTGCTGGAAACAAAGAGAGCGGAAGGGACGACCCGACGGGGAGCACTTGCCTGGCCTTGAGCAAAGCTGGGTGGGCAAGAGCAGCAGAGGACACATCCCTGGGGGATGGAATCACAGCTCTGAACACATCAGGCTCTTCAAACTTGCCTGTCACTCCTCCAGGCAGCTCAGCCTCCACCTCTTCCCTTCAACAAGCAGCTCTATGACCTCCTGAGAGATGTGTCTTGAGGAGCAGGGTAAATGCTCCCAAGGAACTCGGCAGCGAAGGAAATGTTGACGAGCATCTTTCCTTAATGAACATTGCCCTGGAGATCCCTCAGCACCAAGTGGTTTGGGGGTTGCTTTCTGACCTGCTAATGAGCTTTGGATACAAACAGCCCTGCTGACCTCCAAGGGTTCCTCACATGAGCCACATCCATCATCTCCACTCCTCCGAGCCCTGCTGCCCCTTCCTAAAGAAATGGTGAGAAACCCGATTGTGATGCTGACCTACATGGCCCTTTCTTTTGACTTTAAATCCTCTAAAGTGCTCCAAGCCCAGGGTAAACCTGCCCAATGCCACCCATGTGGTCTTTCTGGAGCACAGCCAGCCCCAGTGTCCTTATCGAAGGGCTGGACTGAATTACAACACCCAAAAATGGCTTTTTTCCAGGTCCTTCTGGGCCCTGTTGCAGAAAAGAGAAAAAGGTCAAAGCCCAGACACAAAGGGGTTCAAAAAGCCTGAGGCAGAGCTGCAGAACCACGATTACAGTTTCAGGACAGCCAAGCCCTCCAGATAACTCCTCCCTTGTGCCAGTGGGCAGGGAGGGGGTACTGAGGGGGTGGGCAAGGAACCTTCACCCCAAAGAGGGGCAGAAATGGCTCAGCACAGTTTCTGACAGCAAAATCATGAGGAGCCCCAGGTCCCAGTGGCATCCCCTCCCCAGCAGGGTCACTGACTTGCCTGGGGACAGCCCAGGATCTTTCTCACCCATGGCTCTGCAGGATGGGGTGTCCATCTCATGTCTCACAGGGATTTCGGCATCCAGCGTGTCCTGCTGGCACATTTTGGCCACTGCCCTGAATTCAGCATGGTCTGGAGAAGGTCAGACATTCCAGGCATGAGAAAGGAGAAGGACTGTGACCACGAGGGTTTGTGTTTCCACCTCTGAGAGCCCCAAGCACACGATCCTCGGGAATGTCACCTTCAGCAATGGTGGCCCTCAGGGGGACCAAGCACGGCTGCAGTTCCCTGCTCAGCATTGCCTCTCTCCTCCTTGCATGAGGAGAGAGAAGAACCTCAGGAAGCACAACAGCTCTCAAAAAAAGAGAAAAAACTTATAAATAGTGTGTCCTGCCCAGAGCCAGGAAAGGAAAGTAAACAGCCTCTGCTCCAGATGACCATCCTCCTGGCTTCCTGCAGGGAAGTGTCCATATTCCCCACAAAAACAGGAGCTAAAGGCAAGGCAGGGCTGTAGGACCCCCACACCCCACTGCACCCACCATGCCAGGGTCCCACATGGGCAGTTGTGGCTAATTCTCTGTGTCCCCAAGGGCTCCAGTCCCTGCCAGCCCCAAACAGGGTGTCCCTGCCCTGTCCCTGGGGCTGGCCACGCTGCAGGACTGCCCCCACTATTGTGTTTTCCAGGGGGTTTGGGGCACCAGCAGGGCTTCCCCAGCCCCACCAGCAGCAGCATCCCATTGACTGGCTGCTGCTGGAGGCAGCTGGGCAGGGATAGTGGTGATATTGAGCACCACCCTTCCTTCTCTTCCTCTGGAGGTGCACAAGGGGCTGAGCACAGCCTGCACTGCCTTTGGCATGTGCTTCCTTACAACCAGTCCAGACCCATTCAGACATCTCTGGCTCAATCTACCACTGCTGAAGGCAGCGGCTTTTGGGCAGGGAAAGCCCAAAATCCCCTCAAATGAGATTTCCAAGCGCTTCCTACAGGATGCAACCTCTGCAACAGCCCACCACCACCATGTCTGGGCTGGGAATTGCTCACAGCAATGTCCCTTTGGGGACCAGACCATTGCAAACCTCTCAAGGTCACAGTGTTCTGCTCAGCACCACCCAGCTTTGCAGGGCTGGCTTCAAAAATACCACTGCTAATCCTCCTGTTGGATGGGGGAGGCACGGGCTCTCCGAGGTGGAGCTCTGCTGGCTGTGCACAAGGACATGCCCTCCTGAAAACCCAAACAAGCTCCACAGGCACTCACAGGGTAAGAATTGTGTGCCTTCATCCTGCTCAAACGCCCCCCCCAAGCAGACACAGGGGGTGAAAAGGAGAAAACATTGATTTCTCTTTCTGTTTCATGCAGCAGTGCTGGGGATGGCTCCACAGCGAGGCCACTGTGCCCTCCTGGTCACCCCTAGCAGGTCACACGCCATCAGCCAAAGCTGCTCTTCAGGGATCCTCTAAAACTGGGGAGAGAGGGCAGAGGTCTGGTTCAAATCCCAGCAGCTCATGCAACAGCCAAGAGTCTTCCAGAGATGTCACAAGTGAGTGGCACTGGGGACACCCACACGCACAGCTCTTGCAGAAGGAGAGTCCCTGGCAAGCCAAGGGTGCCCAGATGCCATGAAGGGATCTGGTTGCTGCACAAGGACCCCACATGTCCCAGCTGGAAGCTCTGGAGCACACAGCATGATGCCCCCATGGCTCACCCTGCTCTGCAGCTCAGGCTCCGGGCACCCCCGAAGGGCTCAGCCAGGGAACATCTGCAACATCTGCAACATCTGC